>CM072521.1:59584064-59591564 GCA_036898135.1 Oncomelania hupensis
CCATCAATTGCCGTAATGCCAGATACAAGAAAATTGTGATGGCAAGTTCTTTTTCAAGTTTCCAAGAGACAAAGAAAGGTAAATTGCAATCGAAAAACTTCTTTTTTGTGTGTTTATATAGGCCTAAACCAAGACTGCTGCAGTGTTGTTAAAACAATCCGGGAGAGGCTTCAGTGATTCATGTTATATCTATTCTATGTGCTAAAACAAAAACTGTTTGCTTGCTGACAGTTTACATTCAAAAGGTCGCTCACTGTTTACGTTGTTTCTAGGTTGTTTGACTATTATATTTGTACTTACATTTCAAACATAGATGTTGTCAGATTGGCAGTTTGGCTTCGTCAAACTGCTTATGTTAACATGTTAAATTAGACTAAGTGTGGTTTCTCCTCGTGATCAAATACTGTGCAAGATAACCCCTTACCTAGGCACAAAAATAGTCCTTGATCTGTTGTAATCCCTTTTCGTTTGAGTGTAAACGGGAAAAAATGTAATGTAGAAACTCAGTCCTTGTTCTGATCTGTGAATTTCTGTGCATTAGATCTATATTGCGTGGAATGTTGTAGTCTAGGTTCTGATTGTTCTGTCTGATTAATTAATTATTTTCCATGAAGTGACTGATATTATTAAGCCAGTGATGTGGGAGGTGAGAGGGTTGGGGGGACACCTGATATAAATTAAATTCACACTTTTAGTGAAACATTTTGTTAGTTTGCTTTATTGTGATTAATTGATTGAATGACAGAGCTCTCTCTTCCCCCAACCCCTCCCCTCTCTCTCTCTCTCTCTCTCTCTCTCTCTCTCTCTCTCTCTCTCTCACGATTACGGATTTACACAGTTTTGGATAAATGAAACAGTCTGTCATGCATTTTTTAATGTTAAAATATGTCATTGATTAAAAAATAATAAATTCCAGGGCAGAAAACGAACCTATGACATGCACACATAAGCAGCATAAAAGCACCTACTAAATGTCAATAAGTAAACATAAACAAAAACAAACAAACAAAAAAGACAGCAGTAGCGGAATGTTAATAATAATGATGGTTAAAAGTTTGGTTTTTGCAAACGTTGCCATAAAAATGTTCTTGTGCAATGGCATAGGCTCAATAAGTTACCACGCACAGATCATTCATATAGCAGATGATGAAATATAGCCAGCCCGAGCAAAGGGAAATAATCCGTGAGAGCGTCTCGCATTTTTGTATAGGACATAATGGAAGTTCCCTCTCTTTCCGTAATAAGCTCTTTGTTCGCACCTTCACCAACTTGTGTTTAAATTGCATGGATTGCACTTAGATAGTCTACTGTGAGCTAAACAAATACTGTCATAACACGTACACAGTCATGATTCATAACGTAATTATTAGGCCAATCTTTTCCGTAAACTTGAGAGTTATAGTACTTTTTCCTCTTATAATTATATATTGTATTATTTTGTGGACCGGTGAGTGACCCGTGCACTAGCAATATGAGGTGCGAAGTCCACGTCATTGCATTTTTTTAAAATTGAAAATGTTAATTAATTGTTTTTTTAAATGACATTTATGTTGTGTGATGTTATCCTATCATATCCTATCCTATCCCGTTACTCAAAGGTCGTTGGGGCACCACAGATGACCGTTTAACCAGCGTACTCCATCTTTCTCTGTTCTCAGCAACCCTCATGGCTTCGCTCATTGTCAAGCCAGTCCATTCTCGAATGTCGTCCTCCCACATCTTTTTCTGTCTCCCTCTTCTTCTGCCGCCTTGCACCGTGCCTTGCAGGATAGTCTTTGCAGGGCCTGATGAACTGGTGACGTGGCCATAACATCGGAGTTTCCATTTCTTCACCACTGTGAGCATGTCATCGTGTTTTTCAATGGCTTGTGTAATGGTCTGTCGGACTTCGATGTTGATGATGTGCTGCGTATAGGAAATGCCCAGAAGTCTTCTGTAGCACCCATGGCCTACTCTACTACAGGCCTTCTCAGCGCGCGACTGGGGTCTCAGACTGGGGGCCTATGGTTTCTTTGTTACTATATACATTTATGTGTTCTTTTCTCATGCTCAATTCACACACAAGCAAACTATATTGATTATTCTGCTAAAAAGAAGTATAGATATCAAACAAAACGTTGTATTTTGGTTTTGAAAGAGTGTTTTATACGCTGTTTTGTATTTATAATAGAGTTAAATCCATGAGTTAAATATGAACAGCATAAGTATAGTTGTCAGTGTTTTTCTTTGTCACTGTTGAAAAACTACTAGATAAGAAGTTTTACTAAAGAATCAGTTTTGGACCTTTTTGTTTTCTTATACACTCTAAATAATTCATGTTATCAACCTCCTTCAAACACCCATCACACTCCCCCTCACCCCCACCCCTCCTCTTTTGCAGCTAACTCACAATCAACGATTCTTTTTCAACCTCACTTGAGGTTGTAGGTGTGAATGGTTACTAAACATAAAAAAACATGTTGAAATGATACATAATTTTAATTGGCAAGTGGTCATTTGAGTAGCATCACACGCTGAGATTTAGAATCCAGACATTGACAGAAAATCAAATGGCAAGACTGACCTCAGCAGTGCAACTTCAGACCTCAGCTGTGCATACATACACCTCGTCCTGCATAATCACACACATTTTCTGGCGTTCCTCGACTGACTTGAAAACTGCATTTGAAAATGCACCATCGTCGAGCTTTGCAACTTTTGATGTGATGCGAGTCAGTGTCAGTGTTGATGGCAATTGAAAATCTTGACTGAGTCTTTGATAGAGGCACCTGGACGTTGCAAAATACTGACAGGCCCTGATGATGATTTCTGGTGTGTACAGTGGTTTGCCGACACGTTGTGTTCCCATGGCCTGCAGTTGTTCCTGGATGATCTGTTTTTTATCAGTCATTTCTAGGCAGTTCAGAGATCTCATATTTTCCTCCAGTGCTGACCAGGTAGTCAGTGTGGTGATGCGATTTTTGGACAGGGAGGGAGCTGTGCATCGCACAACCAGATGGAAGTTGTTGAATGTTTGATCACTACTAATCCTTATCACAAACCATGGAATTCCACGCGAAAGTTTCTTTGACTGTACAATCAAAACACTTTCATCCATGTAAGTAATCACAGATACAAGAAAATCTCGCTTGCTCTGCAATAGCGTGTCCTTCATTTTACAGAAAGAAACTGCGTCCTGCTCCAAGAAGGTTGCAAGTTGGTCTTCCTCTATGTTTCTCTGAGAGCACAATGCACGCTTTGTTGTGCGAAGAGGAAGGGCAGGGGTGGGGATTTGGCTTGATGGATCATTTGGCCAAACAGATGGAGGATCTAAAGGGCGGAGTTTCCCATTTTTGCTGATAGTTTCAAATTCTGAAGGTCAGTGCAGTTCACATATCACAGTGTCTTTGGAAACAGTCACGTTGGCGTTTGGAATCGCAGAAATCCATGCCTGTTTCGCATTCTCTTCCTTTGGAAATCTGAACACAGACACTTTTTTACCAGCTTCGCGTTCTTTTTCAGACGCATAGTTTGTTTTGCAGCCGTACACACAACATTTCTTGCCCATGATCAAACACAACTGCTTGAAACTATTGAAGATTGAAGATTATTTTATTAAGAACAGAGTGCAGTAGCATGCCACTTTGTAAAAGCGGATGTTGACACGAACTAACAACTTACCGCAAATAAGACAAAACTCAGACACAACAACATACGTATTCGATATAATTTTGCGGCTTAAATAACAGTTTTATCTCACACTAATAAAATACAGTGGTTTGGGAAGGAAAAAGGGTTATATAAAAATAAAAAAATGTCGAATTTCAAATCCTACGCAACTTCATTTTGTGTTGCGGTAATAAGTTTTGATCGCTAGCTTTTAGGTTTTTTTACGAGTTGCTTCCCTTCATTTCTTCGCGTAGGCCCCCAGTCAGAGATTCCAGTCGCGCGCTGAGAAGGCCTGGAGTAGAGTACGCTAGCGGCTTTGGCTTTCCTCCTCATCTCCATGCTTTGTATTCTTCGTTGATCTGCTGTGAGTCCATGTTTCTCAGCTTTACATTGGAATGTAAGATTGGGTCATGACCTAAATGGGCTTCAGGGTCGCAGTTGTTGTGTTTGTGCATGTAGGTGTCATATCTTTCCAAATGGGCTTCAACCTGTGTTGGGTGCATTGTGTATATTTGTGCTTGCACGGTGGTTTGTGGGATTATGTGGGACCCTGTGGATGCAATGTTTCGGCTCATAAATTTGAAGGTTTCACCTGGGAACATTGACCTTATTTGTGATGTACCGTGATTATAGTGTCTGGGGAATGTGGTCCTGTACTGCAGGTTTCACATAAGACTTGCTGATCAGCTGTATCAAGTGCCTGTTTGTTCCAGCCTGGTGTTATCAAAGTCATAGGTGGGTGGTTTGCTCTAACACCAATGCTACTGTGCCTTCATGATCTGCAAGGGCATCTGACATGATGCGCTCTTGGAAAATGTTGAAGAGTGTTGGAGAGAGTAGGCATCCTAGGACACACCGTTTGTTGTTCTGAACCAGTTTCCGATGGCGCTGTTATGGAGGACTGGACTGGTAGCCTTGTCATACAGGCTTTTGATGACTTCAATAATTTTAGGGCTGATGTTGTACACTCTCATGGTTGCTCACAGAGCTTTCCTGAAGAGGTGTTGTTGGTGCTGTAGGTATTTATTGCAGATTTCTGTTCTTGAGGTTGAAAATTTGTTCAGTGGTACTTCGCTGCCTGCCTGCTTGTTCTTCAGCTATGATTTGTTCAGCTTGGGGTTTGGAACCTGTTGAGTATTATTTTCAGGAGTACCTTGCTGGGATGGCTGATGAGGCTGATGGCGCGGTAATTTTCACACTCCTGAAGTCTTGTGATGCTATGTTGTGTTGTGTGTGTGTGTGTGTGAGTGTGTGTATGTGTATGCATGCTTGCATCCGTTCGTTTGAGTGTGTGCTTATGCATCATACACACGCACAAAAAATACATATACAGTAATGCATACATGCATACGCGCGCACCAACGTGCACACATGTACACACACACACTCGCACCCACCCACACACACACACACACTGTCACACGACACAAAAATTTAGCACCTCGTATAAGATCAAGTTTTTTACTGGTAGTTGATCTTATCAGAGGACTGTTTATGGTGCCCCTCGGATAAGATCAAACAAAAATTTGGTCCCGTGGGGGGTCACCTTAAGAGAGGAGTACAGTAGCACGGAAATTTTAGCCACGTAACTGAGAGGTCGTAAACGCGTTATCACCAACGGATAATAAGTAATTTTAAAGTGCCGGTCGTCACAAGTGAGACTCAAAAGCAAAATAAATAATTCGTTTTTGGTTCACACGCATCTGATCATGAGTGAGAAAGAAAGCAGTATCCACACACATATTACATGACATGGTTAATGGTTTAGGTCCAGCGGAATCTACACACACATAAACACGCACACACATGAATGAACATTGAGGTTTAAAGTCTACACCCACCATTGGCGATATGGCAGACAGGGGTAATCATCCCAGGATAGAGAGGGTAAGGACCTAAATCAACACTGAACCGCCAGAGCAATCATACTGCCAATACTGACAGTGAAATTGGCCACATTTTTTCTTGTCCACCACGGAAGTGGAACCTGGGCCAATCGGTGTGCCAGGCGAACGCTCTCCCACTGAGCCTACGGCTGTGGGACAAATCCAAACTACTTTGGTTTCCTCACGTGAAAGCTACTTTAAAATGACCCATTTTGACACGTCCCCGTGAAAAATCTTTTTAAAATGACCCAGTTTGACCACCTCCCCGCCACAGATCCCTTCAAAATGACCCATTGTGACCACCTCCCCGCCACAGATCCCTTTAAAATGACCCATTGTGACCACCTCCCCGCCACAGATCCCTTTAAAATGATCCATTGTGACCACCTCCCCGCCACAGATACCTTTAAAATGACCCATTGTGACCACCCAGTGTTCCCTCCACACACAAAAAATGAGAGTCCTTGGGACTCCCAGGTATAAAATTTTAAGAGTCCTTGTGCAAATTTTGAGAGTCCCCAAATCGGTGGATGAACGGGTTTTGGGCCCAGTCAACCAAGTCAGAAGTAACATGATCGTGTATGATAGAATCAAAGAATGGATTCACGAAGATTTCTTCTGTTCAGTGAATGGATTGCTTGGAGGAAGTTTACAATGCGCGCGCATGCGATTTTTAAGGACGACAACTCCCGACACAATCTTTAATCGTCTGCAATGGCAGTCTCAGTTGGGTTCCGATTCTGATTATGCCGTGAATTAGTTCGCCACACGTTGGTCGTATTTTTGACTTCCGCGATTCGAAAAAAATGTGTGCGTCAACAGGACGCAAACATGCAAATTTTTCTGCATAATTTTTTATATTTTGTGCGTAATTGACGCACTACTGTGCGTAATCGGGAACACTGCCACCTCACCGCCACATATCCCTTTAAAATGACCAACTGTGACCACCTCCCCGCCACAGATCCCTTTAAAATGCACAGTGAGTGTTGCCTCACTGAAAAAAGCTGTTAACAAAACAACAACAAAATCTCATTCCAAAGTAAAGTTGTTGTTTTTTTAAATCAATAAATAGTTCTTGTGGCTATTAATAGGTACGGCCGCTCTACCGCTCTAGCACTAGCACTAGCAATGTCTACTAGACGGTCTTTTACAGTATTGATGTGCCGCTCTACCGCTCTAGCACTAACAATGTCTACTAGACGGTCTTTTACAGTATTGATGTGCCGCTCTACCGCTCTAGCACTAACAATGTCTACTAGACGGTCTTTTACCGTATTGATGTGCCGTTCAACTTAGAGGAAATCAACCCCTGTCAGAACAGACATGGAGAATTCAAACTTTGGCTGTTGGTTTGAGCAACTAAAGCCCCCTTTATCATTGTTTAATGTAAAAACAAAAACGTCAAATATTAGGAGAAATCTGTTTTGGCAAAAATACAAACATTCTTCAACTTGGGGCTTTTAAACTTTTATTTTTTGTTAACCAATCAGACTTTATGTTATGTTAATGTTTTTGTACACACAATCATACCATAATGATGTCCATCCTAAGTATGGATTGAGAGTAATAATCTCACAAACACAGCTTTTTCACCAAGTTAGGACTTTGAAGCGCGGTCTTCACCCAGGCTACAACCTCACTAATAGGTTCAAACCTTTGTCCGGGTTACGACCTCGCGACTGACGTGACGTAGTCTTGCGTCTTTTGCCCAGGTGATGACCTAAAGACTTAAACGAGGTCATTACCTCAAGAATGTCAAGACTCCTTCACCCAGGTTTAATGTCACCTCGTGGTACGAACTCGCGAATGACGTGCGACCTGGGCATTGTCCTAGTGGCTGGAGTGAGAGGTTTTTGTCCTGGTAGCGAACATGAACCTTTGATCCTTGGTTATGACCTCGTATATGGCACAATGCCTTTGCCTTGGTTTCAACCCTTCGAACAAAATTGCGAGGTGATAATTA
>CM072521.1:59594064-60074390 GCA_036898135.1 Oncomelania hupensis
AAGAAGAAGGAAGAAGAAGAAGTTCTGAGAGACGGAGTGCCCACCTGACCGACAACTGGACTGCTACTGAAGGATGACCCACGATATGAAATACTCTACAAAATCCCTTCAGCCTTTTTTATTTTATTATTATTATTATTATTATTATTATTATTATTATTATTATTATTATTATTATTATTATTATTATTATTATTATTATTATTATTATTGTTTGGTCAAAATTGATTCAGTGGTTCTTGAGATATAACATCCGACAGACCGATATACCGACATTTGGCTGGTGTGGTCCTAATTCGGCTCTCTGGTATCCGCTGGACCCTATAAACAATGATTAACTAACTAATTTGGCTGGTTCTGATTCCCGACAATTTCAAAGTCTTCCCAGAGAAGAAGGGTCGAAAACTGAAATAACACTTTGGAAACCAAACCAATTTTACGCTGCGATCAAGGCATTGATTTGAACTTCCAATACCACTTGTGACCAAGTTTAACCCTGTGATTGGATGTTAAGTGCCGTTCTCACAGAGGTCAAAGCTTTGGCCCAAATCAAAATCTAACCAAAACCGCCCAAAATGTCAACTTGAGGCATCAAGCGCGCTGTCACATATCACGGACAACTGAGTCCGCCTGGGCCTTTTACTCCTTGTCCCACTCATACCAATCTGCACAATATTATTATTTACTCCTTGTCCCACTCATACCAATCTGCACAATATTATTATTTACTCCTTGTCCCACTCATACCATATGTACAATATTATTATTTACTCCTTGTCCCACTCATACCATCTGTACAATATTATTATTTACGCCTTGTCCCACTCATACCAATCTGTACAATATTATTATTTACGCCTTGTCCCATTCATACCAATCTGTACAATATTATTATTTACTCCTTGTCCCACTCATACCATCTGTACAATATTATTATTTACGCCTTGTCCCACTCATACCAATCTGTACAATATTATTATTTACTCCTTGTCCCACTCATACCATCTGTACGATATTATTATTTACGCCTTGTGCATAAAAATACAACAGGCCACAAAACATGCATATCCAAAGATAGCTGATTGGTCCCTGTAATGAAAAAATGCAGTCCCATTTCGCTTAACATATTATACGCCGAGTGGCACTGAAAAGATGGCATGTGAAAATGTTCAACAATTACGGCTACAACAATCAAAGCTAATCTGGAAACGTACACCTTTGTCAACCAGCTTGTGTTTTGTATCACACAATACCAAAAAAAAATAAAAATAAAAATAAAACAAATAAAATTACCAAAAAAACAAAAAGCAAACAAACAAATAAACTGCCTCCGTAGAGATATTTTTGACGCGAATTGTGGTTCACTAGTTTATATAAACATAGGCCATTGGCCTTCTTAAACCCACCAACCCCTATACCCCCCCCCCCCCCCGCCCTTTCTCATCCTCTGTGGGCTTCTTTCACCACAATATACTATGCCACTATGCATTGCGTTTAACACTATTAATGGATTATTAGTTCAGCAGTTAAACTTTTAGTCATAGCCATTGCGTGTCCATGAAGAGACCACGATCTTATTTCAACGTCTGCGATTAATGTAAAACCTGGGCTTGACCTTTGAGTGAGGTCTTTGCCCCATAGTCATGCCAGTGACCAACACTAAGCTTGAGCACAGATGTATAATGCACGCCTTACTTCCATGCGTTTATTTTATTTTATGTATGAGGAGAGTTGGGGCCCGGGTCAAACAGGAAGCACGTTCGGCTTAAAGTGAATCTGACCTATATTTTCAAAGCAAAGCTAACGGTTACCTTTGTCACTTCTGTGGTACCTGTCAGTTAAAGTATTGTGACGGCCATGACGTCCGACAACCGTCTTTATAATGACGTTTAGCGAGGCCTGAATGCGAGCGCCTGTGGTGAAACGCGAATGGTGATGTCGAACAGCAAAACGGGCTTTCCCGTTTGTGACGTAGAACTGAAGTAGAAGATGGTTTGGAATGTGTGCTGTCTGTGAGTGTGGAATTTCACCCAGTCACACGATAAGGTATTAGAATGCAACTGGAAGGAGGATCGAAAGTTGGAGCTCAAGGACCTTATGGGCGAGTTTTTCCACAACTTCAGCGATGTCCCAGGCTCTACGACTTTGGTCGAACATGAAGTCCACCTCACTTCAAATATTCCCGTTCGATCCAAACCCTTCCCGATCCCTTCCAAGGCCCGTGAATCCTTGAAGAAAGACATCGATGAGATGCTGAAGATGGGCATCATCAGTGAGTCCAGTTCCCCCTATACGCATCCCCTGTCGTGGTCGTGAAGAAGAAGGACGGGAGCAACAGAGTATGCATCGACTACAAGAAGGTTAACAAGATCACCGTCTTCGACCCTGAGCCGATGTCTATTGCAACAGACCTCTTCCGCCAATTATCGGGAAGTAAAATCTTCTCAAAGATTGGCCTCAGCAAGGGTTATTGGCAAGTCCCCGTGCGTTAACAGGACATACCAAAGACTGCTTTTTATAACTCCTGATGGGACGTACGAATGCCTGAGGTTGCCCTTTGGAATGGTCAACAGCGGTGCTACCCTGAAGAGAGGAATGGGGAAGATGCTTAAAGGGATGGACAACGTCGTGTGTTACTGGGACGACCTGCTAGTCCATACCCAGACCTGGAAGTAACATCTGCAGACCTTGAGGGAGCTGTTTCACCGTCTTACAGAAGCCCACTTGACCGTGAGACCCAGCAGGTGCATTCTGGGAACTGACAAAGTAGACTACATCGGACATCCGATGGAAGAAGGAAGCAATAGAGGATGCACTGACTCTAAGAAAGCCTACGAGATCACTGACTTGGACCCTGGGCCAATGACAACCATAGCGGACGAGCGCGTCGTTTCCTTGCGGATGAAAGAACATTGACTTTGTGTGGATGAACTGAGAACATTGGCTTAATCCAGACAGACTGAAATAAGTTTTAAATCTGGACTTTGTTTGTGCATTGCGTCTCAACGTTATTGAAAGAAATTAAGTAAATTTCTTCTTGTGTAGGGCGTTACTACCCTCGATGACTGCCTCTCGTAACGTTGACTCGCTTCACTTGTTGTAGCATTTGAACCCTTGGCTATGGCGTAGATAGCGGCTTGCCCCCCCCCCTCCCCTCCCTCAAAATGTTACACTCGTTGTTAGTTCTTTTATCAGTAGTTGATTCAGCCCCGATGCTTGATAAGTGTAACTCGGATTCGTTTATTCACGCAACCTGTTCACTCAGCAACAAGGCAGGAGTCGTCGTATGAAGTTTTCCAACTTTATTCAGCATACATCAACAACTGCATACAATCGCTCAATCGTTTTTAACTTTCTCTGTCTTTTCAGACACAGTGCATCAATTATATAGTTTTCTAATACTGGAGAGAACGCTTGAATGTTCCAGCGTGATCCAATTACAACCACTCAGAATGAACTTCGTCATCACTCTCTTACGTCATACAACTTTTTTTATCCTAAAAGAATATCTCAGTTTCTAGTGGATATATCTAGATGCTTCCATCGATAGTAAACAAGCAACCCTAGAGAATTCTCCAATAATATCGACCAACGAAAATCATCGACATTATACCAAGCTTCTTCTAACAACAATGCAAAATCAAATCAAAGGTAAATACACTCTGTTATTGAATGCTTTGCAAAACAAAACGATCAGATCTATCGTGCGCGTCTCACACGTACTATCGAGCGCGTTTCAACGAAACCAAAATATTACACTCGTTGTTGGTTTTCTTTATCAGTAGTTGATTCAGCCCCGATGCTTGAACCCTGATAAGTGTAACTCGGATTCGTTTATCCACGCAACCTGTTCACTCAGGAACAAGGCAGGAGTCGTCGTATGATGTTTTCCAACTTTATTCAGCGTACATCAACAACTGCATAGAATCGCTTTTTCCACTTTCTCTTTTTTTTAAACTTTTTCAACTCTCAACTGAAACAGTGCGGTACATATATAGTCTCTCTATACTCTAGAGAACCTTGGAACATTCCCGCTTGACGCAATTACAACCAATCAGAATAAACTTCGTCATCACTGTCTTACGTCAAATAACTTAGAATCATTTCGTAGCCATCGCTAGATTTATCCACAAGCTTAGATCGATGGTAAACAAGTAACCTTAAAAAATTCTCCAATAATATCGACCAACGAAAATTATCAACATTATACAAAGTTTCTTCTAACTACAACGCAAAATCAAATCAAAGGTAAATACACTCTATTATTGCATGCTTTGCAAAACAAAACGATCGGATCTATCGTGCGCGTCTCACACGTACTATCGTGCGCGTCGCAAACGTAACAAATAATAATAATAATAATAATAATAATAATAATAATAATAATAATAATAATAATAATAATAATAATAATAATAATAGTAATATGATGATGATGATGATGATGATGATGATGGTTCTGATGATGATAATGAGGATGAGGATGATGATATTGATGGTGATGAAAAAAGAAGAAGAAGAAGAAGAAGAAGAAGAAGAAGAAGAAGAAGACGAAGAAGAAGAAGAAGAAGAAGAAGAAGAAGAATTAATAATACTTTATGTATTTTAATGCACGATTCCAGGCAACAGCCTGCTCACAGTGCTCACACGCCTGCACGTAGTCACACCTTCGCAGATTAACCTCATAATATTAATGTAAACAAAACTGTAATGATAATATTACGTACATTGTACCGGTGTCAATGTGACTCGCTGCACTTAAAAGGGTGTGGAAAGATTGTTGAGAGTGAGGGGTCCAAGATTCACTGTCACAAGATCACCCTCCATAATCTCTCTCTCTCTCTCTCTCTCTCTCTCTCTCTCTCTCTCTCTCTCTCTCTCTCTCTCTCTCTCTGTCTCTCTCTCTCTCTCTGTCTCTCTCTCTCTGTCTCTCTCTCTCTGTCTCTCTCTCTGTCTCTCTCTCTCTCTCTCTCTCTCTCTCTCTCTCTCTCTCTCTCTCTCTCTCTCTCTCTCTCTCTGTATGTCTGTCTCTCTCCCTATTTATCAATCTATACATTACATTACATTATATGATTATTGCTTTAGGTCCAGCGGACTCTTCCGAGCCAAATCAGGACCGGACAACTCCCGATCCGCATAAAAGATCCGCTGAAACAACCCTAGTGGTAAAACTGAATGCTCTCCACCAGCCAGTCACTTTACAATAAAGACATCCCACGCAGGGGACGCTGAGGCTACACTCCAATTTATCGAACCCCCGTTTACAAAAAACATCATAGAATATAAAAATCATTATAAATCATCAACAAAACACACACATATAAAATGCCTACACTGCCAAATAACAACATCATAGGAAGCTCCAGTTACAACCTGGCAGAAAGCGACCAGTATGCCGTGAACTGACAAAACCGAGCAAGTCCACAAAACCTACTTTCGAGAAAATCGACGTTTTGTTTTGCGCTATATTACGCGATAGTTTCTGGAAGTTTAAGGGCATATTGTAATGCAGTTCATTGATTTAAGAGTGCATACCTTGAATGTTAAAGAAATGTTTGATAGATTTGATGTTTTAAGACTATTTGTGGACTTGCTTTGTTTTGTCAGATTATTCTTCAGATAGGTCTTTGTTGAGAACATGACAAAACCAAGCAAGTCACCCACTTGGTTTTGTCAGTTTATTATTGAATTAAATCCTTGTTAAAAAACGTCACAAAACCAAGTAAGTCAAATCCGCTTGGTTTTGTCAGTTTATTATTAAGTAAATCCTTGTTTTCAAAATTCACCAAACCAAGTAAGTCCCATAGGCCGTTTCTTTGTTAAAAAGTCTGACAAGATGAGTCACATAAGTTCGGTTTTGTAAGATGTGGTTGCGGCAGTTAAAGTGGGTGTTTGTGTGTGCGTGTTTATTATTGTTTTTAGCCATTCTTCACTTAATATTCCTGGGTTGGTATGCAGGAGTCATGGTTATGGGGTAGCCCGTAGCGCAGTGGGTAGGTGCCGGTGTCCAATGCCGATGGTCGCGAGTTCGAGCTCCGCACGAGGCAAAAATTTGTGATTCTTATGAGACTTTACGGGTCACCGAGGGTTCTCTCCGGGTACTCCGGCTTCCTCCCTCCCTTGAACATAATAATAGATGCAGCCAATTTAATTTTAAAAATACAAAACTATTTTCCTTTCAGTTTCCTATTGTAGCGATCTTCCTGCCTTTACACCACGTGTATGTCTTGTATTTTGTTGCCCTTGTTGTTTGTCTGTAATATATTTGTTGCTGTTTGTTTGTGGGTTCTGGCACTGAAAAGAATAGACTCGACGTTTCCCGGCGTGTCGTAAGAGGCGACTAACAGGGGTAACGTTAACACGGCATCACTGGGCGAAAGTCTTCTACACAGAAGTCACCGGCCAGGGCGAGGAACCTCACGTTACTACATGTTCAACGACCACGTGCTCAGGGCCAAGGCGAGCCACACTGTATTCGTGGATTTCGGCTGTTGCCAAACAGCCTGGAGGATTGGGCACCGCCAGGTCTTTTTTTGGCCAAGACACACTACATGATGACACTATCCACTAATTCCATACCGGATCGGTCGTCGCCCGGCTCAAGGGCCGCGCCTTTCGTTGGCCACCAGGACGGAGGTGTTAAGCATGCTACTGATGGACAATTTAGCAAGATCCGCACGAGAAACAACATCGTCATAGGAACCTGGAATGTCAGGACCCTTACTGCGGAAGGAAAATTAGAAGAACTGGCCCACTAGTTGGACCACTATTGATGGAACGTTCTAGGCATCAGCGAACTGCGCTGGAAAGGTCTAGGTGAAACAACGACCGACAAAGGCCACAAGCTCTATTTCAGCGGTAGAGATGACCGGCACGAACACGGCGTTGGATTCTTGGTCCACAAGAACATTCTAGCCACTGTCATGGGTTGCCGCCCAGTCTCCAGTAGACTCATTACCATCCGCCTGAGAGCAGAACCTTTCAACATCACCATCATCCAGGCCTATGCCCCAACATCAGACTATGACGACAGCGAAGTGGAGGATTTTTATGAAAATCTACAGGCAGTCCTTGACCAAGTACCGAAGAAGGACATAGTCATAGTGCAAGGCGACTGGAATGCCAAGGTTGGCCAAGATGCGCACCACAACTGGGGAGACACATGTGGACCCCACTGCAACAACGAGACAAATGACAAGGGTCTGAGATTCTTGGAGTTTGCCAGATACAACAATCTGGTACTGGCAAACACGCTTGGTCTCCACAAAAACTCCAGACGATGGACATGGCACAGTCCCGGCGGGGAGCATCACAACCAAATAGACTACATCATGGTCAAAAAACGCTTCAGATCAAGCATCAACATTGGCAGGACACGCACTTTTCCAGGAGCAGACATCGGAAGTGACCACGATCTCGTGATGATGTCTTTCCGGCTCCACTTGAAGAGAGTAAATACAGCAAAGTGCACGAGACTGAAGTTTGACCTGGACAAGCTGCAAGTCTAGAAGGTGGCAGAACTATTTCAGGCCACAATTGGAGGGAAATTTGCACCACTGCTCATTTTGGGGGCTGGTGAAGTAGATGTCAACACCATGACCACCACCTTCAACTCAGCTGTGACAGATGCCGCCACTGAGATCCTTGGCAAGCACCGACCAAAGAAAAAGCCGTGGATCACACCTGAACTTTTGGATCTGTGTGATAACCGAAGAGAGATAAAAAAAGAAAAAGAACACCTCACAGGGATCTGATGACTACCGAAAAATCAACAATGACATCCGAAAAGGCATGCGCACAGCAAAAGAGAACTGGATAGAAGATCAATGCCAGGAAATAGAGAACAGTCTGAACAAGAACAACAGCAAGAAGGCCTACCAGACTGTAAGACAAGTGTCAAACAGCCCAAAGTCTCCACGATCCAAAGCAAGTCTGGCATATGCCTTACTTGATTGATTGATTTATTGTTGCTTTAGGTCCAGCGGACTCTTCCGAGCCAAATCAGGACCGGATATGCCTTACAGAAGAACAAGAAGTCTTGAACAGATAATAATAATAATAACGGATTTTTATATAGCGGGTACTCCAGCTTATGACCAGACTCACCACGCTTTACATAGTCATTACATAAAAATACATGCACTCGATCAAACATCGCTTTTGCTACGATACACCAAAAGACGGAACAGTAAAGGTACAAACTATTTACAACTATGTACACAAATGACAAAAAAGACAGAAATAGACTATTTACAAGTATGTACACAAGTGATAAAAAAGACAAAAATAGAATAGCAAAAACCTATTCACAGCTATTTATATGCCAGGTTAGACCCAGGAAGAAAAACAGTATAAATATTTACAGCCATATATACACTTACGGATCAGACATAGACAAAAGAGGAGAGAATGGCAGCGGGATACAAATCAGTCTGAATAATGCAGTTTGAAGAGGTGGGTTTTGAGGGCCTTTTTGAATGCTTGTGTTGATTGTATGTTGCGGATATGGGAGGGAAGGGAATTCCACTGCTTGGATGCGGAGTAAGCGAATGCACGTTGGCCGTATGTCTTAGTGCGGGTGACGGGAACCTTGAGTGTGCGAGTGTCAGCAGAAGATCTTAAAGTGCGTGAAGGGGAGTAGACAGACTGTAGATCAGCAAGGTAGGAAGGACAAGAATCTATGAAGAAGTTGTGACAGAGAACAGAGAGTTTGTACTCTATGCGTGCTTGCACAGGAAGCCAGTGAAGGGAATGTAGTAGAGGTGTGATGTGATCGCGTTTCTTTGCTCGGAATACTAGTCTAGCTGCTGAGTTCTGAACCTTTTGTAGTTTGTCAATGATGTGTTTTGGGGAGCCAGCGAGAAGAGCGTTGCAATAGTCAAGACGAGAAAGGACGAGAGCGGAGTCTAGGGTTTTGGTGGCAATGACTGTAAGATAGTGGCGAAAGGAGCTGATTTGGCGTATGGACGTGTATGCAGAGCGACAGACGTTGGAGATGTGGTTGTTGAGGGACAGGTCATCAGATGGACAGAGTACTGCTCTGACCTTTACCACCATACACCAAATGGAGACCCATCAGTTCTAGCATGTCCCGAGAACAGAGAAGAAGAAGAAATCCGCCCAATTCTCCGGGAAGAAGTTGAGGCAGCAGTGCAATCGCTAAAGAAAGGAAAGTCAGCGGGAGTGGACAACATACCCGCAAAACTGCTGCAAGCAGGAGGAGAAGCGATGATTGATGCCTTCACCATTATCTGTAAAAAGATCTGGCAGAGTGGAGAGTGGCCTATACCATGGACCCAGTCGCTTGTCATCACTCTTCCCAAAAAAGGTAACCTTCAGGAGTGTGAAAATTACCGCACCATCAGCCTCATCAGCCAACCCAGCAAGGTCCTCCTGAAAATAATACTCAACAGATTGAAACCCCAAGCTGAACAAATCATAGCTGAAGAACAAGCAGGATTCAGGGCAGGGCGAAGTACCACTGAACAGATTTTCAACCTCAGAATAATCTGTGAGAAATACCTACAGCACCAACAACATCTATATCATGTGTTTATAGACTTCAAGAAGGCGTTTGACCGAGTCTGGCATGCTCCTCTATGGGCAACAATGAAAGTGTTCAACATCAGCCCTAAAATTATTGAAGTCATCAAAAGCCTGTATGACAAGGCTACCAGTGCAGTCCTCCACAACAGAGCCATCGGGAACTGGTTCAGAACAACAATCGGTGTGCGTCAAGGATGCCTACTCTCTCCAACACCCTTCAACATCTTCCTAGAGCGCATCATGTCAGATGCTCTTGCAGATCATGAAGGCACAGTCAGCATATGGGATAGAGCAATCTCCAATCTTCGTTTTGCGAATTACGTTAATGGATTGGCTGGAGAGGAAAAAGAACTTGAACAGCTGGTACAGAGGTTTGACACCACCTCCAAAGCTTATGGAATGGAAATAAGTGCAGAGAAGACCAAAATGATGACCAACAACACCAATGGCATCAACACGGACATCAAAGTCCAAGGCCAATCGCTCAACACAGTGCATAGCTTCAAATATTTAGGAGCCATTGTATCAAACAATGGGTCCCGACAGGAAGTCCTCTCCAGGATCGCACAAACAACTGCTGCCCTGACAAGGTTGAAGTCCATTTGGAAAGACAGGACCATAAGTATACATTCCAAAGTAAGACTGCTGCGCTCCCTTGTCATCTCCATCTTCCTATATGCTTGCGAAGCATGAACCCTCACAGCAGATCTCCAACGAAGAATACAAAGCATGGAGATGAGGTGATAAAGAAGACCTCTGGGCATTTCCTATACCCAACACATCACCAACGATGAAGTCCGACAGACCATCACACAAGCCATTGGACGACACGATGACCTGCTCACAGTGGTGAAGAAACGGAAACTCCGATGGTATGGCCACGTCACCAGATCATCAGGTCTTGCAAATACTATTCTGCAAGGCACAGTGCAAGGAGATAGAAGAAGAGGGAGACCGAAAAAGAGGTGGGAGGACAACATTCGAGAATGGACTGGTTTGACACTGAGCGAAGCCATCAGGGCTGCTGAGTACAGAGAAAGATGGAGTATGCTGGTTAAACGATCATCTGTGGTGCCCCTACGACCTCAGGGTTACGGGACAGGATAGCATAGGATAGTTTGTTTGTTTGTTTCAACACCTCGTGAAAGTTGCCGCGTAGGCGGAAGATCCACATGATCCTTCATTGTGGGCAGGAAAGTACATGAAGAAAATTCTTTATCAAAAAGCCGAACACGTCCTTTGCTGAAATTTCGCCATCTTTTTCACAGCAAAAAAAAAATATTGCACAGCAGCAAAAACATGGATTCTCACTGATCCACTACATATTAAGGCACTTTCTCATTGGTCGGGAGGACTTACTTTTCTTTGTCAGGTTATTGTAGAAGATGACGTCATCATGCAAACTCGAGCATCAGCCAGAGGATCACCGAAACAAAATCGAAGGGGACTTGCTTGGTTTTATCAGTTTATTCCCCCACTTAAATGTTTTTTTTTAACAAGGACTTACTCTATGATATCCCCAAATCTAAACATAGTTCGGATTTGATTTTTACAGGTGAGATGCGTCATTCTCTTGCAAGTTTGATGGCGCAAAAAACTCATTTTCGACCTTAGGTGGACTTACTCGGTTTTGTCAAATCACGGCAGCAATATTCCCAAGCTGATCCAACAGACCTCACACACAAATAAGGAGTCTTGTCCCGGAAGAGTTTTCAAGAAAAAAGGTAGGTGACTGGTCTAGCGAAGAAGAAGATAGTACAGCAGATTGATAGAACAGAGCAGGAATGAGAAAGAGCAAATGAAAAGACAGCGACAGTGGGAATTTAAAGCACTAAATTTCCAAAAAGTGGGGATACTATTTATACTGAAACCCCCGGCACCACAACGGGGGAAAATCTATCTATAAACTTATGTATACGCTATATACAACTTAAACGGATAGTATGTTATTCATATAGCAAAACACTCACATACACACACACAAACACACACACGCGCACCCCCCTTCACTCCCACCACACACACATGTACAAAATGGCATTTTAAGGCCATTGACACAATCATCAAGCTGGAAAGACGCTACGTAAAAAAAATATTAAAAAAAAACAAATTTAAAAAAAAAGAAAAGAAAGAAAGGCCAGAAGATTTAGATCATCCCACTTCACGTCACGTGGTACTAGCTCATCTCTTTCTCTGTCTGTCTGTCTGTCTGTCTGTCTCTCTCTCTGGTATATAAGGGCAACGATAAGGCTTCATTCCCTTATACGCATTGTGTCCGGGGACGTTAATTTATCCACTGAACTGAACTTCATTCCTCTTCATAGAACTTCTTCCATCCAGTCGGCCGCTTCGTCCTCAGCATCTTGAAGGTACCGCAGCCCACTTTGTAACTTGTTGTTGTTGTTGTTGTATCAAATTTTATTCATCAGATTAACATAAGTTGTACTGATGTAACATAAACAAATTACGAAATCTACCATGCGCACATTTATAGATATTTTCCACATTATCAAACCATAAAAATTATAATTACTACTGATATACACATACATTTTTAACAACATACATTTCCTTATAACAATTAGTTCACATTAAGAAACAATTTAAAAAAAAAATAAATAAATAAACAGTGGAACCTTTTAACTTCACCTGTGAAGAACGAAGTATTTATAAATGTCATGTTGCGTCTTACAGAAAGTTGAAGTTTGGCCTCCAGCCCCTACCCCTCCACACCCCATAAAAAATAAATAATAAAATTAAAAATGATAAAATAACAATAATTATTATTATTTATTAAAAAGAACTAAAAAAAAACAAACAAAAAAAAAACAAACTCAAAATTAAAACAAATTAATAAATAATTTCCCCCCCCCTTCCCTCCCCTCCCATACCAAAATAAATAATTAATAAATATTTATTGAAACTAATAATGCTTAATTTAAAAAAATAGGTATAAAAAATGTATTAAAAATTGCTAGACTAATTGTAAACAATTAAAACAAACAAAACATTAGAAGAAATTTAATAATTCATGACTTAATTAAATCTATGAGCAAACAAACAAAACATTAGAAGAAAGGAATAATTCATGACTTCTAATTAAATCTATGAGCATTAAGCTCAATGACCAATCAGAATGTTCTTCTGGATTTACAATACTTGAGATTGAGATAGGTAGTTTTAATTTATTTAATCTAAGGAGTAAAGGCTGAAAATGGTTATAATTTTGTTGACATTCAAATATAAAGTGATTTACAATCAATATGCTACCACAATTACAAAGTACTGGAGGATTTATTACACGAGCACGCCAAGCATTTAGCCTTATTCTGTGAAATAAACTGTTAATATGAAAAGATTTTGAAATAGATATAACTGGAGGATTTATTAAACGAGCACGCCAAGCATTTAGCCTTATTCTGTGAAATAAACTGTTAATATGAAAAGATTTTGAAATAGATATAACATTTTGTGATACTGGTGAATTATCCAAGTAATGTTTCTCAATGACCTCTTGCTTGTATTTCTCATTCCACTGATTCCAAGCACATCGTTTTATTTGATTGTTAATTTCATTTGTTGTCAAGTTGAAAAATAATTTAATGGATTCATCTGAAGATGCAGCACTCTTTGCTAAGTGGTCAACAATTTCATTTCCTAATATATGTAAATGACCAGGTATCCAAATTAATGAAATATCCGAACCCCTGGTATTGATGTGATGATATAACATCTTTATTTCTGTTAGCACTTCCTGTCTCTCTTTACTAACCCAAGAAGACAAAGCCGATAATGCTGATTTTGAATCAGAAAATATTGTTATTTTTAAAGGAATACTAGTCAAATCAGTTATGAAAGATAAACTCATTAATATTGCAATTAGTTCAGCTGTAAAAATCGTACTACCTTTCGGTAAAAAATATTGTCGGGATATTTTAAAATCGGGAATATAAAATGCTGCTCAAGTATTTCCATTGTCTAACACTGATCCATCAGTAAAGATGTGCAACGAATTTTGAGAATACAAATGAATATATTCTTGTGCAATTTTTGCCAATAAGAAAGGATTTTCTTTTTTTGAAATATGTCCATAATCCAAAATTATCTCCGGAGCTAAAAGAAGCCAAGGCGGATATGGGCTGCAAGGAATAACATATGGTGACGTTGTATCAATTGATGTGGAGTTTGTAAAAGGAAATATATATTCATTAATTGACATAAAAACACTTTTATTTTTAAATCCTTTGTTAATTTCAATATTTTCACCTAGCTCAATTGTTGTAGAATTTACAGTTGATTTTGCCCGTGTAACATATTGTGCAGTTTGTAACCTGTTTTGGTCAAGAAATGGTAATACCCCTGCTTCTTTATATGTTTTTGACTTTATAGACCACTGGGGTATGCCAAGAGCTATTTTTAAAGACATGGAATTAATGCTAGTCAACCTATTTAAAGCTGATTTTGATGCTGTAAAATAGAATTCCATAATTTAATATAGATCTAATAGTAGCAATAGCTATATAGATCAAACATGAAGAGTTGTTTGCCCAAGGTTGTTTAGATAGCACTTTTAATAAACTTATTTTCTTTCTTGCTTTGTCAATTAAGTGTTTAATATGACGATTCCACAAAAGTTTGTAATGAAAAACAATTCCAAGAAATTTAACAGATTTACTTGGATAATCATTTATATTGTTTGCCTTGATTGATAAAAATGTATTATTATTAAAATCAATACATGTTTTGGTAAATATCATAAAAACTGTTTTGTCTCCCGATAAACAGAATCCATTTTCAAACATATATTTTATAATAATATCAACCATGTACTGATACTCCTTTAATATAAATTTTGTTCTTCTATTTTGTTTATGAAACTTACATGAAACGGTTTTCCATAATGCAATATCGTCAGCAAAAAGCGATATTATGAATTCTTTGAAATCAATATTCTTCATATCATTAATCATTATAGAAAATAAAATAGGAGCTATAACACTTCCTTGTGGAACACCCATATTTACTGTTTTTGACTCTGATAATGAACCTTTGACGCGTACTTGAAAAGTTCTGTTTGATAAAAAGCTTTTAATGAACATATATAAATTACCTTTAACACCGATTTGTTTTAATTTCAACAATAACTTGAAGTGCCAAACTGAATCATAATTATGCTCTATGTATATCAAAGAAAGTAGCTAAGACTGATTTTCGCTTAGCAAATGTTTTTTTAATATGTGATGATAATCGAACACAATGATCAGTTGTACTTCGACCTTTTCTAAATCCTGCTTGAAAAACTGGAAAAATATTTTTACTTTCACAATAATATTCTAATCGAAACTTTATCACTCTTTCATATAATTTAGCAAGGTGAGGAGTTAATGAGATAGATCGGTAACTTTCAGGCTTAGATTTTGGTTTTCCATGTTTCTATTCAGAAGGAATAGCTCCCTGTTCCCAACATATCTGGTAGAAATCTACAAGTTTTTGCATAAAATCAGTAGGAAAGTGTTCTACCATGATATATGAAATTGGATCAATGCCTGTAGATACTTTTAATTTACCAACGCTTTTAATAGCTTGAAGTAATTCATTTAATGTTAATGGTTGGTTTATAGCAGAAGTATCAGTGGCTATGCCATTATCATCAGTACTAATTTCATTTGTATGTTCCTGTTCGTATAATTCTCTTCTTTCTTGCTCTGATACAGACAAAGAATCTGTCCTACTAGTTGCAGCGAACGTCTCAGCTAATAATTCAGCTTTATCTTAATTTGTCTTATACGTTTTATTTTTTAGTAATAATGGTGGCTCAGGCAAATAATAATTGTTTTTCATTTTTCTTACTTCTTTCCACAGCTGAGACGTGTCCGTTGGATTGTTTATATTTTCCTGAACAAAAGTATTAAAGTAATCCTTTTTTGCTTTTGCTACCTGCCTATTAGTAATTACACAAAATGTTTTTTCTTTATAATCTTTGTGCAGTGCCGCTGTTAACACTGGGTTATTTATGTTTCTATTTTTCATCCATTTCTTGAAAGCTTGTTGTTTAAATGCAACTGCTTGTTTGCATTCTTCGTTCCACCAGGGACTTGCTTTTATGTTTTGTAATGATGTTTTCTTTGTTTTAATTTTAGGAATTGATTTGTCTGCAGCATCTAAACTCGTACTTCTTAACAAATTATATGACAGTTCGATATCCATATGCTGACTAGTTTGAAAATTAAGATTTGATGCTGCTAAGCTTAAATTAGATTGAAATAATTCCCAATTTACCTTTTTAATATTATAGAAAATGCTTTTATCTCGCTTAGTAAGTTCTGGTTCAACAAAACAATAAATTAAAATAGGTAAATGATCACTGCCCTATGGATCGTCATGTACTGCCCAAATACACGACAAAAGTATGTTAGAAGAAACGAGTGATAGATCTATCGCAGACCACTTATGATTTTCTCGATCTGGAATTCTTGTAAAAGAGCCATCATTTAATAAAGAAAGATCAGAATTTGTTATAATGTCTGCTAGATACTCATTATTTCTAGTGTTATCGCAACCTTTCACCCAAAGGTTATGCTGTGCATTAAAATCGCATAGCACAATCCAATTATCACTAGAATTTAAAGTTAAAATCCAGTCAGCTTCCCCCTTAGAAACACTGTCAGGATAATAACAGTTTATAATATTAACACAAATATTTGTAACATTAATTTCAACGCAACATGTAAAGATCCTATTATTAAGATTGGGTCCTGATGATTGTTTTGTTTTATAATAAATTGACGTAGAAATATATAAAGCAACTTTAATTTTATTTTCAGTATGAGGGAAACTTCATATTGGTGGATAATAATAACCATCAATTTTTGGTAGATCAGATTTCTTAAAGTTTAAAGATTGTAAAGCCAAAACAGAAAATGAACGTGAACTAATAAAATCTTGTAACAAATCAATATGTATTTTACTCCTGCAATTCCATTGCAGAATTTTCAAATGGTTATTCTGTCTATCCTTGGACTGCATTGGAAAATTGCAGAACATTAGCTGTATTAATATTATATACACGGAATTTATCTTTAACCTTTCTCCAGTAATCATTAGCATGATTGAATTATTTAAAGCCCAGAATGGTAAGTGGAATAGACCAGTTTTTATCACAGTGTTTACTTGGTTCAACATTTGTAAAGAACATCAAATTAAACCATCTTGTAATTTCATCAATCAAGAAATCAGGTTTATTGAGCTGCAGGGAGAAAGCTATAAGACGTAGAAACCTGGTGACAAAGGCAGAATAGACAAGATTATCACTTCCTTCAATTTTCTTATGTTGATTGTTCCTTATTTCTGAGTCAATTTCTTTTTGCAGTTGTTCAAAGAGCTGACTATTTTGTTGTGTGTTTGCCACTTTGTAACACAACCTCACAGAGAAGATACCATCAAGAAGACCAATCAACACTTTACAAACAACGCTGAATTACATGAGACTGCATGGTTGCTGTTCTATATTTTTCAGTGGGAAAAGTAATACACGCAAACCAACAATACAATGCAGCTGTACATGATGATAGTCGCTGTTGTGCTGGGGGTGGTTCTGATTTGCCGTGTTGAAGGTACGTGGCTTTTAACAATTTAATGTAATTTTAATTTAATGAAATTTTAATTTAATGAAATTTTAAAAAGATTTTCTTTGAGTTTATTTTACTTATTTCACTTATTTTAATTAATTTATTTTATTTGATTAATTTAAATAAATTTAAATGAATTTCATATCATTAGGTTTATTCTATTTTCTTATTTTATTTTATTTGTTCAATTTTATTTTGTTTGATTAATTTTATGGAAATAAACTCTCCCCCCACTTCCCACCCCCCAAAAAAAATCAAACAATGTATTTAAGTAATTTAGTTAATTAATATTATACATTTAGTTATTTTGTTTGATTTCTTTCATTTATTATTGAATTTACCGAACTTAGGTTTTTATTTATGTACTGAACACAAACATATTTTAGTTATGAATTTTATTTTATTTTATATTTATGTATTTTCTTTACTATAAGTAATTTAATATTTTTTTAACGTTTTTTCTTGATTCATTTTATTCACAGGCAAATTAATACAGCGCATAAATTTAACCCAAACAGCTTAATCGTCTTTATTACAATGATGCTACGCTTAACTGATAGGTTCTTACGCAATAGGATATTATGCTATTTATTTATTTAATTCATTTTATCGTATTATCTTATGCTTAACGTTTGCTTTACAAATCGAAAAACATAGGTATATATGAAATAATGCCAAGACTTTAAGATCTGTTTTTCTTTGAGATACCTATGTATTCGTATTGGTAAAGCATTTTCCCTTTAAAAAACCACACCTGATTGACATAGGCATTCCTCAAAGATTTATAGTCGCTCAAATTTTATTTTCTTTTTTTATATATGATCTTCTAAAAGCTCGGTTGAAACAAACTAATATGTAATATGCATATGATGTGACTATTTGGGTTAATAATAATTTAAGAAAAAGTACAATAAATGCAATACAATACAATACAATGCAATACAATACAATACAATACAATACAATACAATACAATGCAGCGGGCGCAGAATCAAAGTTCATTTTTACATGCAAAAGAGCTGTAAACTATGTGTAAAAGATATGTAAAATCGAATTCAAGAAATCTATACTATCACCAAAGGAATTATGCCTACTCTCCCCAACACTCAAACAACTTTTTAGAGCGCATGAACATTGAGGTTTAACGTATACACCCACCATTGGCGATATGGCAGACGGGGATAACCATCCCAGGGAAAAGAGGGGTATAGACCTGAATCAACACTGAACCACCAAATCAATCATACTGCTAAAATGGACAGTGAAAATGGCCGTATTTTATATCGCCCACCACGGGATTCGAACCTGGGTCATCGGTGTGCCAGGCGAACGCTCTACCAATTGAGCTACGGCGGTAGGACTCTAGAGCGCATCATATCAGATGCCCTTGCAGATCACGAAGGCACAGTCAGCATAGGATGTAGAGCAAATCCAGCCTAATTTTGCTGATGACATTGGTGGATTGGCTGGAGAGAAACACCTCTGGAGGCGGTGTCAAGCCTCTGTACCAGCTGTTCAAATTCTTGTTCCTCTCCAGCCAATCCATCAATGTCATCCGCAAAACGAAGATTGAAGATTGCTCTACCCCCTATGCTGACTGTGCCTTCGTGATCTGCAAGGGCATCTGACATGATGCGCTCTAGGAAGATGTTGAAGAGGGTTGGAGAGAGTAGGCATCCCTGACGCACACCGATTGTTGTACTGAACCAGTTTCCGATGGCGCTGTTATGGAGGAATCCACTGGTAACCTTGCCATACAGGTTTTTGATGATTTCAATAATTTTAGGGGTGATGTTGTACACTCTCATGGATGCCCACAAAGCTGCACGCCAGACGCGATCAAACGCCTTCTTGAAGTCTACGAACGCATGATATAGATGTTGTTGTGCTCTAGGTATTTCTCGCAGATTATTCTGAGGTTAAAAATCTGTTCAGTGGTACTTCGCCCTGCCCTGAATCCTGCTTGTTCTTCATTTATGATTTGTTCAGCTTGGGGTTTCAACCTGTTGAGTATTATTTCCAGGAGGACCTTGCTGGGATGGCTGATGAGGCTGATGGTGCGGTAATTTTCATACTTCTGAAGGTTACCTTTTTTTGGAAGAGTGATGACAAGCGACTGGGTCCATGGTGTAGGACACTCCGCACTCTGATCTGTAAAGTTGGAGTATGCTGGTTGAAACGATCTTCTGTGGTGCCCCAACGACTTTCGAGTTACGGGATAGGATAATATAGGATAGGATGCAAAGCCATCTGTGTCCTATTCCTATCTTATCCTATCCCGTAACTCTGAGGTCGCAGGGGCAACACAGATGATCGTTTAACCAGCGTACTCCATCTTTTTCTGTCCTCAGCAGCCCTCATGGCTTCGCTCAGTGTCAAGCCAGTCCATCCTCGAACGTTGTCCTCCCACCTCTTTTTCGTTCTCACTCTTCTTCTACCTCCTTGCACTGTGCCTTGCAGGATGGTCTTTTCAATGCCTGATGATCTGGAGAGGTGGGCATACCATCGGAGTTTCCGGTTTTTTTACCACTGTGAGCAGGTCATCGTCCAATGGCTTGTGTGATTGTCTGTCGGACTTCGTCGTTGGTGATGTGCTTGGTATATGCCCAGAAGTCTTCTGTAGCACCTCATCTCCATGCTTTGTATTGTGTCGCGTTTGAATAAATAAAAGCATGCAGAATAAACGACACATTTAAAAAAAACGAACACGTATTTAAATTGTTTAAAATTAAATATAGAGATAATTTCTTTTTGTTACACACACACATACAAACACACACACACACACACACACCCACACACACGCACATACACACGCACAAACACATCTTATTCATCCATATTACACATGTACGGGATAATTTAAACTACATAAAAAACAAACATCGTTATTAATAAATTAATTGAATTACAAACTTAAAAAAAGAATTTAATAAATGAAAAATATTTGTTATTGAACATTGCCTTCAATTATCATTTGAACTAACCTGCAGATAAAACTCCTGCCTAGTGTTAAGTAATAATGGGGCATTTTAACATTTTGCATCTCTCATGGGACTGCAATTTGGATTAATGTACATCTTGCACGTTTTGGCTAGATATTTTGAAAGCCTGTATGTAATTTAATGCTCTTGTTGATTTTATACCTATTTTCATGTCCAATATTGCTATAAGGAATTGAGAAGTTGATTGATTGAGTGTGCAAGATTGGATCGTAGAGAACAATAACATTTTCTACATATTTATTTTGTTGATAATATATGTATTTGAAATGAGGGATCTGAAAGAGACCGAAATGTGTGTATGTGTGTGTGGGTGTGTGTGTGTGTGTGCGCGCGTGTGTGTGTGTGGGTGTGTGTGTGTGTGTACTCCCGGCCGTCAACGGGGTTTGTACCACTGCTTATACTGGCTGCAATGTTATCGCTTAACATTCAATACTTTAACACAATACTTTATATCAATACTTTAATTGTTTTGTTATTGCGTACTCCTCCAAACCTGGCAAACTCATCATTCTCGGCGACCTCAACATTCATTTTGTTCAACCTGAACCCTGGGAAACTAATTAAACGCATCTGTCACAACCTCCATATCCATAGCCTTACACAATTTGTTTCTGAACCTACATACTCGCTCTGAACACATCATCGACTGTGCAATCGCTAGACAGTCCGACAACATTCTCTCTATCATGTCATTATATCACAAGATCTTGATCCTGACCACCACTCTGTTCTCTGCTCTCTCTGTCTCTCTTCTCCTCCAAAGAAAAAAAACGCAACTTCCAAAACATTGACAAGAAAACGTCTTCTGAAGCTGTCCACTAACTTTCGTCTGCTTCCTCCTGACACTGCTTCTAGTTCTTGTTTCCATACTACTCTCAGACATCTCCTTGACAAACATGCTTCTTCTTCCTCCCGCCTGATCTCTGACCGTCCACCTGCGCCGTGGTTCTCTCCCGAAATCGGCAAGGCCAAACGGGAGCGGCGAAGAGCCGAGCGCATGTGCCGCAAACTGACATATCAGAAGCCCAAATGTGACGTCCGAAAGCCAATAGCCAAAATACATTATTACATCACAAAGACTGAGAACTCCACTTCTTCCAAAGAATTATTTTCTACTATGAATGGCCTTTCGGGGAACACCAATACTTCTTCTCTTCCAACAAAAATTGAAACTTCTGAACTATCTTCACCCTTTTTAAACTTCTTTACCTCGGAAATTGAAGCTATTCGCAAATCTCTTGATGACACGCCTTGTCAACCATGTCCTCCTGTACCGCCTTTCACTGGCACGCCATTCTTCTCCTTTCATACTGTCTCAGAAACTGAAGTGGCTGAAATTCTCAGCACCATGTCGTTTATGACATGCGAGCTTAATCCCATCCCTACCTCACTTTTTAAAAATTGTATCACTGTTCCCTCCTGTTTCAAGTCTGCCATCGTGCGGCCACTACCAAAGAAATTAAACCTTGATCTAGAAAACTTGAAGAACTACCGCCCTGTTTCTAATCTCTCTTTCCTATTCAAACTCCTAGAGAAGGTTGTTCTCAACCAGCTCAATCATCATCTTTCATCCAACAACTTGTTCGGTCCAGCCTGCCTGCCGCCCTGATCACTCTACTGAATCAGCTCTTCTTCACATCGTGAATAACCTCCTCTCTGCCACTGCATCTGGTAACATCTCTTTGTTGACCCTTCTCCTTCAGCACCTTGATAACTCTTTTGGAATAAAGGACTGTGCTCTAAGCTGGTTCCATTCTTACCTTTCTGATCGTTTCCAATCTGTCTCCATCGACAGCTACCTTTCTGAATAGTCCAGACTTGTCTTTGGTGTTCCTCAGGGGTCAGTTCTAGGTCCTGTTCTATTCACCCTTTACACATCTCTGTTTCAGATCATCCAAAA
This sequence comes from Oncomelania hupensis, assembly GCA_036898135.1. Classification (NCBI taxonomy): domain Eukaryota; kingdom Metazoa; phylum Mollusca; class Gastropoda; order Littorinimorpha; family Pomatiopsidae; genus Oncomelania; species Oncomelania hupensis. Next base: position 59,616,144 of record CM072521.1, read on the forward strand.
CAATGACACTTTCCAACATTTCTACGCAGACGATGCACAGCTCAAATACAGTAACACTCGTCAAATCCTTCTATGTATTCTGACCAAAACTTCTGACTGCTTTCAAAACATTTCTAACTGGATGACTGCCAACAAACTCCAGCTGAATGCTAACAAAACTGAAGTGATGCTCACGGGTACCAAACACAACCTGTCTTCTTCCTCTATAAACACTGTCACTCTTGGCCAAACCATTATATTATTCCTATTTCATATTCTGTCAAAAACATTGGCGTCATCCTTGACAACACCCTCTCCATGTCTGAATTCATCCGCCAGACCTGTCAAACATGCAACTTTCAGCTGTACGCTCCGTAGAATCTGACCATTGACGCTACAGCCAAACTCATTTTCCATCCTGTCCTATCACGCTTAGACTACTGTAACTCTTTTCTGGCTGGACCTCCTCTTCTGTTTATCTGCTCCAACGTGTTCAGAACTCAGCTGCTCGTTTGGCTCTCAATATGAAAAAAATCTGATCACATCACATCCCTCCTACATTCTCTCCTCTGAAGTCCTGTATCTCACAGGATTAGCTACAAAAATCTGTACTTTCTGTTACAAGTGCGTCCATGGATTAGCTCCTTCCTACCTCACCCAGAACATTCACTTCTACAAGCCATTCAGAAATCTTCGTTCTTCCTCTGAAATCCTCATGTTACAAATACCCCGCTAAAAATTCTACTCTGCAGGCTGTCGATCTTTCTCAGTGCTTGGTCCATTATCTTGGAACTCTCTTCTTCTCTCTCTCTCTCTTCGCAGCTCTCCGAACATATCCACTTTCAAGTCCAACTTGAAAACTCATCTCTTCCTTAAAAAAAAACAGTCTGATCTCGCCTCCCATCACCATTCCTTCTTTTCTGATTCAGACCACCGCCGTCACACATCACGCTCCCAACCCCCTTAGCTGTCTTCTGCTCCCCCTCCCTCCCTCGTCTAAATATTCTTTTTCATTTTTGTACTATGTCTTTGCATAAATTAGCAGTGTATCGGTTTTGTTTCACTTCTTTTCGTATGTGTTTCGATGTTAATATTAAGTATAAATGCATGAGAACTGCGCTTTGAACTGATGTCATTAGGAAATAGCGCTATATAAGTACCCCTATTATAATTATTATTATTATTATTATTATTATTATTATTATTATTATTATTATTATTATTATTGGTATTATTGTTATTATTGTTATTTATTATTATTATTATTATTATTATTATTATTATTATTATTATTATTATTATTATTATTATTATTACACCACTGATAACAACAACAACTGCTACTACTACTACTACTAACTACTACTACTACTACTAGAACATTGCTGATACACGACAATCTTTGGTCGAGCGAAAAAAAAGAGCATTCTGGAATAACGTGTTTTAGTTCATGCTAAAATGTCGGTGTTACCCTATCTCCATCTTTTACCACCTGTAGGTAATTATTATCATCTAAAACACCCAAAATGATGCTCTTCGAGAAGGATTCAAAGTGCAGCTGTTAATGTTTCATTTTTTCCCTTTTTGATTACCTTTTCTTTTCGTTTCTTTTCTTTGAAATAAAAAATTTAAAATGCCTAAATCAATAACTATCTAACTAGCTAATTAACTATCTAGTTAACTATTTAACTAACTAAATTCATTTATTTTATTTTCTTGTTTATCGATTTATGATTGCAAAAACAATGAAATATATTGGGAAAAGATTGGGTGGACGTTGAACGAGATATTGCAAAATTGTTATTCCGAACAACTGCTGGATAAACGAACTGTTGCTCGAGTATTGCATGCATCATTCGGTCTTGGATATTATTTTAGTAGCAGCGGCGTGTGTGTTGTACTATACATGTACTAAGCAGGTACTTCTGCTGATTGGTAGGTACCGGTTGCGAGCAGTTAATATAAGATACGTACACAGGGCGTGAGGACTGCGGCTGTACGTCATGTGATGAGTAACCACTCGCAACTTCAAATCAATCACGTTAACATGATTAGCGTTAACTTCTGTCGCAGTATTTTTGTTGTTCAAACATGCTAATGAGAATGAGAATGACAGAGAGGGAGAGAGAGAGAGAGAGAGAGAGAGAGGGAGAGAGAGAGAGAGAGAGAGAGAGAGAGAGAGAGAGAGAGAGAGAGAGAGAAAGAAAGGGAGGGTGGGGAGGAAGAGTTCAGACTTCAGATTTGAATGCGTTTCACGGCGTTGGGCCCATATGCATACCAAGGAACAGAGGGGAAGGGAGGTCATTCCTTCACCAAACTCTCAACAGTGGTATTTTCTCAAAGTACAACAAATTCAGACTAAAAATTCAAACTACGCTCACACCAAACTTGAGAAAGTCATTGTAAACATAAAATAGGGCAGGTTACAAAAATAATTAATCTATAAAAATAAAAATAAAATAGAATACATAAATAAATACATCAATGACAATAATTATAGCATGATCCAATAAAAAACATTGATAACGATAACTATTGTATAATTCGATAGGAAAAAATATACAAATGATTGTTATTAGTAACTTTATTAAAATGATTTGTTACATTTTCCAGTTCATTTTGTTTAGTTTTCCGTATATTATTTAATATATTAATTAAATTAATATGTTGCCATATATTACATTGGAGACTGACGTCTGTAGAATATAATTATGAAAGTATTATACAGAAGAAGGCTAATTGTTTGTAATAATTGAGATTAAATAGGTAATCAGCATTCGTTGCATAATAGAGGTTCATGCGTCGACAAGCTTCTTCCTTCTTGCTACTGCATAATGGGTGTATTTGCTAGAGCGATGTCTGCCAGTCTAACGTGCAATGGCAAAACAAAGTATGTTGCGAAAAGCAAGTTTTGAGAAAATCGACTTTTTCTGTTTCCGCAGTATTTTGAGCTATAACCCGCACCTTTTTTTGACGTAGATCTGCGGAAAATCACAAAAAAATGTTCCATGCAAAATATTACATACATCACATTTGCAGTTTGAAAGATATTTCGTCTTTTTCTGAAGTTACTTCAATCTCATTTTATTGTGAACACGGGAGGCTTGTTAAAAAAATGGCAAAACGAAGTATAAAATACTCTGTTTTGTCTTTGTATTTCTGACTTGGAACGCTTGCTTAAACATCGGTAAAAGCGAGTGAGTTATACTCTCTTTTACCAAATTATTTGACTTTCCTCGGCTTATTTTTAAAAAAGGCAAATGTGGGTGAGTTCTTTCGAACACAAGATTATTGTGAAAATTTATTGCTGCTTACCACAGGCGCCTGACAGCTCTCGTTTTTCTTTTAATAAAAAACTGTACTTGTTAAATTTTAGTTCTAAAACGTAAAACAAATCTTGTTATATTTCATAAATATTGTTATTTATTTTTTATTATTATTATTTAATCGTTCTTATATAGCACTTTTCCAGCTCAAGAATTGCTCAAGGCGCTGGCCGATACAGGATGTAACTCAAGCCGCCCGTTGCGCCAACTTGCAGCCTTCGGGCGCATCGTAATAACGCCCCAGACAACTGAAGACAATCCTGGGCAGCCCGGGATGGGGAAGAAGGACCTAGGTGCATGCTGGGTGTGTTCTTGTCACCGGCACTCACCCGTCTAGGACATGAGCGTCAGGATCTATAAAGTCCGTTATGATGGAATGTATGCAACACAGACTAGACCTCGGTGTATACTCCCATCCGAATACATAATTTGGGCTAATATTTCACCGATTTGTAAAAATGTTTACTAATTTGGTCTATTTGACTGTAATAATTATCTTTTTTCACTAACAGTCAAACTCGCAGTTTACATGATTGTGTATAGTCCTATTCATGCAGGCCTGTGCATGTGTAATAAAACAAATGCAGTTAATTTTTTTTATAATATAGATTACACGACTTAATTGATCTAATTATTATCTCCACAGAAAAGCGATTTTTCTTTTCTTTCTTTCTAAAACAACATACGCTTTTTTTTTTTTTCGCAAATCAGTTTCGATATTTAGATTTAAACTTTAATGGAAACCTTCTGTCAATTAGGTTTTTTTTTTCTTTTGTTTATGTCTGAATTTTATTAGAGAAGGAAGTTGCACATATACTCAGAATGCAATGATTTTTTAAAGATATTATAATCATAACTGAAGAATTCTGATTTGGGTTCTTTTAATCAGCCTGCTGTTGTGCTCTGCAGTTTTAGTTTGTTTTCCTAATTAGTATTGTTTCTGTTTCTCTAATCTATAAGCCTACGTTCTTGTACATTATGTTTCTCTTTGACAAGTTAAGAAATTAAAGTTTTTAATTTTGGTAAATATTTATTCTAAACTGGAGGTCTAGTATAATAATAATAATAATAATAATAATAATAATAATAATAATAATAATAATAATAATAATAATAATAATAGCAACAATTTGGCTGTTGTTGATGTTGATGGTGCTGGTGGTTGTAGTAAAATATTAGCAGTAGTAGTAGTAGTAGAAGAAGTATACCAATTTGGCTGTTGATGTTGTTAGATATATATACACATACATACATACATACATGCATACATACATACATACATACATACATACATACATACATACATACATACACACAAACAATCATATATTCTGAGAAAGAAAGACAGATGGAGAATTTTTTTAAAATACATGTATATTACTGAACACAAAAATTAGTTTGAATAAATATTTTATTAAATGAAAACCAAGACACAACTTTGTTTGTTTAATTTTTTTTCAAATTACTCTCTTCTGCACACTAACGTGCATCTATGTTGATGTTCCACTTCAAAAAAAAAAAAAAGAGAAAGGGTGAAAGAAATGCCAGGTTTATGGTATATCTTGAAACAAAATGTTTTGTGTTCAAAGCTGATTTTGCCTGTTTTTAGATTAATTACTAACGCTTATATTGAATGCAATTTACCAATCTGCCCGTTATTAAGACAGTTCACATAGGAGGTTTCAAAGCTGTAAATACTTTATTTTGTTCTCAATAAAATTATTTTGTAAATAAAGTTAACAACGACATTAAAACAAAAGTTTACCTTCCTAATACAGTATTCCTCTTTTAACGTCACTACCGTTTAAGGTCACAACGCGGATAAGATCAATCAGGTTGTTGGTCCCGGCCAAACACCTTCTTTGTACCATTTAGAATTCCTCGCTTAGCGTCACCTCGCATATAGGAAAACCTCGGATAACGTCAACCCCGTTTTGGTTCCCAAATGGAGGAGACTACTGCTTAAGAGAAATTGATGTCACAGATGACATCATTTATGAGGTCACTTCCTGTTTTGAGATGATGTCATATATTCCTTATGATGTCATTTCCTGTTCACATAGCGTGGGACGCTGTGCTGGTAAGTCTGTCACGTGTGTGTGTGTGTGTGTGTGTGTAGGTGTGTGTAGGTGCACGTGTATTGATGTCAAAGTGGTAGCTCGACCTTGTTTGTTTTAGTCATAAATGGGGTCTTTTGCTCGGACCCCACTTTTTTCCAGGGCCCCACTTTTTTCAAAGTGCGCGGGAGTGCTCTTTTAGTGCATGGCAGTGCAGTTATAGTGCATGAGGATGTTTTACGTACAAGGGAGTGCTCTATCCGGGACGGAGAAAATCCAGTCCCTTTTCGGAAATTTTGAAGAAAGTTCGACCTATTTCGTCGCCAAAAGGAGACGAACTAGGTCAACTTCTTAGAGAAGGGTTCAGGTAAGGGTTAGTTGCAGATCTATCGCTAGCCCTTGCCCTAACCCTTTTCTCTACAAAAATTCTCTTTTTCCGTCACAAAATCACTTTCCGATTCCTACATTCTAAAGAAACCCTGGTTTTGATTGTATACAAGCGTGTGTGCGTGTGTGTGTGTGTGTGTGTGTGTGTGTGACAGCACGCGATGGAACTCTGCGCCTGTTAGAGTCCAGCACTTGTTTTTTCAGCGCCTTTATTAAGTGACAGATCAACGAACTAACCCATGAGTCATCGCCATTATAACCGGAGATGCATGTTAAGATCAACTTTGACTTGATGACTGATTAAATTTCGCACCTTCATCCACTTGTGTTTAAATTGCATGGATTGCACTTATTAAGTGACAGATCAACGAACTAACCCATGAGTCATCGTCATTATAGCCGGACATGCAGGTTAAGATCAACTTTGACTTGACTGATTAAATTTCGCACCTTCACCCACTTGTGTTTAAATTGCATGGATTGCACTTATTAAGAGACAGATCAACGAACTAACCCATGAGTCATCGTCATTATACCCGGACATGCAGGTTAAGATCAACTTTGACTTGATGACTGATTAAATTTCGCACCAAAGAGCGTATTATAGAAAGAGGGGGAACTTGGAACAGAACCGCGAGACGGAAGATACGAGTTACGCTCCCTTGTCGACATGCTAAAAATGGCTCGTGGCAGAAAGACAAAAGGCGACCGAGTAAAACAGGGCGGTGACTTTTGCACAGCCATCAATTGCCGTAATGCCAGATACAAGAAAATTGTGATGGCAAGTTCTTTTTCAAGTTTCCAAGAGACAAAGAAAGGTAAATTGCAATCGAAAAACTTCTTTTTTGTGTGTTTATATAGGCCTAAACCAAGACTGCTGCAGTGTTGTTAAAACAATCCGGGAGAGGCTTCAGTGATTCATGTTATATCTATTCTATGTGCTAAAACAAAAACTGTTTGCTTGCTGACAGTTTACGTTCAAAAGGTCGCTCACTGTTTACGTTGTTTCTAGGTTGTTTGACTATTATATTTGTACTTACATTTCAAACGTAGATGTTGTCAGATTGGCAGTTTGGCTTCGTCAAACTGCTTATGTTAACATGTTAAATTAGACTAAGTGTGTTTTCTCCTCGTGATCAAATACTGTGCAAGATAACCCCTTGGTAGGTAGTCCCATAGCCTTGTGGCCGTAGGGGAGCGTGATGTTGGAGATCACACTTATCTTGGGCCAGCGTAATGAGGGTGATGCCCAACTCTCTCCCTCGCTGCTTTACCTTCCCCACCCTCAAGAGAGTAGGTACTCAATCACAGTTGAGTCAACTGGGGGCGTTGTTGTTTGTCGCTTCACTAGCGGTCACCCATCCAAGTGCTAACCGCACCGGACGGTGCTTCACTTTCGACACAGTAGCGAGTGCTCCAACCACTGCACTATCCGACACCCCTTACCTAGGCACAAAAATAGTCCTTGATCTGTTGTAATCCCTTTTCGTTTGAGTGTAAACGGGAAAAAATGTAATGTAGAAACTCAGTCCTTGTTCTGATCTGTGAATTTCTGTGCATTAGATCTATATTGCGTGGAATGTTGTAGTCTAGGTTCTGATTGTTCTGTCTGATTAATTAATTATTTTCCATGAAGTGACTGATATTATTAAGCCAGTGATGTGGGAGGTGAGAGGGTTGGGGGGACACCTGATATAAATTAAATTCACACTATTAGTGAAACATTTTGTTATTTTGCTTTATTGTGATTAATTGATTGAATGACAGAGCTCTCTCTTCCCCCACCCCCCCTCTCTCTCTCTCTCTCTCTCTCTCTCTCACGATTACGGATTTACACAGTTTTGGATAAATGAAACAGTCTGTCATGCATTTTTTAATGTTAAAATATCTGTCATTGATTAAAAAATAATAAATTCCAGGGCAGAAAACGAACCTATGACATGCACACATAAGCAGCATAAAAGCACCTACTAAATGTCAATAAGTAAACATAAACAAAAACAAACAAACAAAAAAGACAGCAGTAGCGGAATGTTAATAATAATGATGGTTAAAAGTTTGGTTTTTGCAAACGTTGCCATAAAAATGTTCTTGTGCAATGGCATAGGCTCAATAAGTTACCACGCACAGATCATTCATATAGCAGATGATGAAATATAGCCAGCCCGAGCAAAGGGAAATAATCCGTGAGAGCGTCTCGCATTTTTGTATAGGGCATAATGGAAGTTCCCTCTCTTTCCGTAATAAGCTCTTTGTTCGCACCTTCACCCACTTGTGTTTAAATTGCATGGATTGCACTTAGATACTGTGAGCTAAACAAATACTGTCATAACACGTACACAGTCATGATTCATAACGTAATTATTAGGCCAATCTTTTCCGTAAACTTGAGAGTTATAGTACTTTTTCCTCTTATAATTATATATTGTATTATTTTGTGGACCGGTGAGTGACCCGTGCACTAGCAATATGAGGTGCGAAGTCCACGTCATTGCATTTTTTTAAAATTGAAAATGTTAATTAATTGTTTTTTTAAATGCCATTTATGTTGTGTGATGTTATCCTATCATATCCTATCCTATCCCGTAACTCAAAGGTCGTTGGGGCACCACAGATGACCGTTTAACCAGCGTACTCCATCTTTCTCTGTTCTCAGCAACCCTCATGGCTTCGCTCATTGTCAAGCCAGTCCATTCTCGAATGTCGTCCTCCCACATCTTTTTCTGTCTCCCTCTTCTTCTGCCGCCTTGCACCGTGCCTTGCAGGATAGTCTTTGCAGGGCCTGATGAACTGGTGACGTGGCCATAACATCGGAGTTTCCATTTCTTCACCACTGTGAGCATGTCATCGTGTTTTTCAATGGCTTGTGTAATGGTCTGTCGGACTTCGATGTTGATGATGTGCTGCGTATAGGAAATGCCCAGAAGTCTTCTGTAGCACCCATGGCCTACTCTACTACAGGCCTTCTCAGCGCGCGACTGGGGTCTCAGACTGGGGGCCTATGGTTTCTTTGTTACTATATACATTTATGTGTTCTTTTCTCATGCTCAATTCACACACAAGCAAACTATATTGATTATTCTGCTAAAAAGAAGTATAGATATCAAACAAAACGTTGTATTTTGGTTTTGAAAGAGTGTTTTATACGCTGTTTTGTATTTATAATAGAGTTAAATCGATGAGTTAAATATGAACAGCATAAGTATAGTTGTCAGTGTTTTTCTTTGTCACTGTTGAAAAACTACTAGATAAGAAGTTTTACTAAAGAATCAGTTTTGGACCTTTTTGTTTTCTTATACACTCTAAATAATTCATATTATCAACCTCCTTCAAGCACCCATCACACTCCCCCTCACCCCCCACCCCTCCTCTTTTGCAGCTAACTCACAATCAACGATTCTTTTTCAACCTCACTTGAGGTTGTAGGTGTGAATGGTTACTAAACATAAAAAAACATGTTGAAATGATACATAATTTTAATTGGCAAGTGGTCATTTGAGTAGCATCACACGCTGAGATTTAGAATCCAGACATTGACAGAAAATCAAATGGCAAGACTGACCTCAGCAGTGCAACTTCAGACCTCAGCTGTGCATACATACACCTCGTCCTGCATAATCACACACATTTTCTGGCGTTCCTCGACTGACTTGAAAACTGCATTTGAAAATGCACCATCGTCGAGCTTTGCAACTTTTGATGTGATGCGAGTCAGTGTCAGTGTTGATGGCAATTGAAAATCTTGACTGAGTCTTTGATAGAGGCACCTGGACGTTGCAAAATACTGACAGGCCCTGATGATGATTTCTGGTGTGTACAGTGGTTTGCCGACACGTTGTGTTCCCATGGCCTGCAGTTGTTCCTGGATGATCTGTTTTTTATCAGTCATTTCTAGGCAGTTCAGAGATCTCATATTTTCCTCCAGTGCTGACCAGGTAGTCAGTGTGGTGATGCGATTTTTGGACAGGGAGGGAGCTGTGCATCGCACAACCAGATGGAAGTTGTTGAATGTTTGATCACTACTAATCCTTATCACAAACTATGGAATTCCACGCGAAAGTTTCTTTGACTGTACAATCAAAACACTTTCATCCATGTAAGTAATCACAGATACAAGAAAATCTCGCTTGCTCTGCAATAGCGTGTCCTTCATTTCACAGAAAGAAACTGCGTCCTGCTCCAAGAAGGTTGCAAGTTGGTCTTCCTCTATGTTTCTCTGAGAGCACAATGCACGCTTTGTTGTGCGAAGAGGAAGGGCAGGGGTGGGGATTTGGCTTGATGGAACATTTGGCCAAACAGATGGAGGATCTAAAGGGCGGAGTTTCCCATTTTTGCTGATAGTTTCAAATTCTGAAGGTCAGTGCAGTTCACATATCACAGTGTCTTTGGAAACAGTCACGTTGGCGTTTGGAATCGCAGAAATCCATGCCTGTTTCGCATTCTCTTCCTTTGGAAATCTGAACACAGACACTTTTTTTTACCCGCTTCGCGTTCTTTTTCAGACGCATAGTTTGTTTTGCAGCCGTACACACAACATTTCTTGCCCATGATCAAACACAACTGCTGGAAACTATTGAAGATTATTTTATTAAGAACAGAGTGCAGTAGCATGCCACTTTGTAAAAGCGGATGTTGACACGAACTAACAACTTACCGCAAATAAGACAAAACTCAGACACAACAACATACGTATTCGATATAATTTTGCGGCTTAAATAACAGTTTTATCTCACACTAATCAAATACAGTGGTTTGGGAAGGAAAAAGGGTTATATAAAAATAAAAAAATGTCGAATTTCAAATCCTACGCAACTTCATTTTGTGTTGCGGTAATAAGTTTGATCGCTAGCCTTTTAGTTTTTTTTACGAGTTGCTTCCCTTCATTTCTTCGCGTAGGCCCCCAGTCAGAGATTCCAGTCGCGCGCTGAGAAGGCCTGGAGTAGAGTACGCTAGCGGCTTTGGTAGCACCTCATCTCCATGCTTTGTATTCTTCGTTGTAGATCTGCTGTGAGGGTCCATGTTTCTCAAGCGTAAAGGAAGAAGGAGATGACCAGGAAGGGCAGCAGCTTTACATTGGAATGTATATTAATGGTCATATCTTTCCAAATGGGCTTCAACCTTGTCAGGGTCGCAGTTGTTTGTGCAATCCTGGAGAGGACGTCCTGTCGGGACCCATTGTCTGATGCAATGGCTCATAAATATTTGAAGCTATGCACTGTGTTGAGGGATTAGCCTTAGACTTTGATGTCCGTGTTGATGCCATGAGTGTTATTGGTCATTATTTGTGGTCTTCTATGCACTTATTTCCATTCCATAGGCTCTGGAGGTGGTGTCAAGCCTCTGTATCAGCTGTTCAAGTTCTTGTTCCTCTCCAGCCAATCCATCAAAGTCATCCGGGAAACGGAGGTTGGAGATTGCTCTAACACCTATGCTAACTGTGCCTTCATGATCTGCAAGGGCATCTGACATGATGCGCTCTTGGAAAATGTTGAAGAGTGTTGGAGAGAGTAGGCATCCTAGGCGCACACCGTTTGTTGTTCTGAACCAGTTTCCGATAGCGCTGTTATGGAGGACTGGACTGGTAGCCCTGTCATACAGGCTTTTGATGACTTTAATAATTTTAGGGCTGATGTTGTACACTCTCATGGTTGCTCACAGAGCTTTCCTGAAGATGTTGTTGGTGCTGTAGGTATTTATTGCAGATTATTCTGAGGTTGAAAATTTGTTCAGTGGTACTTCACCCTGCCCTGAATCCTGCTTGTTCTTCAGCTATGATTTGTTCAGCTTGGGGTTTGAACCTGTTGAGTATTATTTTCAGGAGTACCTTGCTGGGATGGCTGATGAGGCTGATGGCGCGGTAATTTTCACACTCCTGAAGTCTTGTGATGCTATGTTGTGTTGTGTGTGTGTGTGAGAGAGTGTGTGTATGTGTATGGATGCTTGCATCCGTTCGTTTGAGTGTGTGCTTATGCATCATACACACGCACAAAAAATACATATACAGTAATGCATACATGCATACGCGCGCACCAACGTGCACACATGTACACACACACACTCGCACCCACACACACACACACACACACACACACACTGTCACACGACACAAAAATTTAGCACCTCGTATAAGATCAAGTTTTTTACTGGTAGTTGATCTTATCAGAGGACTGTTTATGGTGCCCCTCGGATAAGATCAAACAAAAATTTGGTCCCGTGGGGGGTCACCTTAAGAGAGGAGTACTGTATTTTGGACCTGCATAAATATAATATGAAAAATTAATATCATAAGAAAAAAAAACTGTATCGATAGATTTACAATACTGCTTTTTGTCCCTTTACCTCATTTCTTGTTCTTGTGGGAATATTCTTCAATAAAGCAATAACAACAAAACTGTATTTATTTATTTATGTATAATATGTATCTGAATATCACAACCATGAATCTTTCCTTATCAAGAGAACAGATATGCAGATTACTTTTACACAGCAACATAGTCTATAACAACAACAAAGACCAATCTATTGTCACGATTTACAGCCAGCATCGAGAAGAGAGTCAAGTTCTTGTTCTGGCTTGAACAATTGTCTACCCAGATGTTAATTGTGTCAGCTGATTCAGAGTACCACTTGATAGCTTGCTCGTACGCACTCGCCACATCAGCAGCCGTTCGAACGTCTATATGATTTGCAAATTGTTGTTATGAAGGTAAGGTGGCAATAAAAAAAAATTTGCACAACTTAATTATTTGTCCATTTGACACCAGTGAAAAAGATCTACTTTCTGTTTCTCGCTTTGGAGATCTGCTATGAGTTGGCGATCTTCGCTCAATGCACTGCTGCACAAACCTTTTTCTATCGTTGTAATCAATCTGCCAGTACTCGCCATGAATTGTTGATCTTGATTCTTCTCTAAAAGTCATCACATTTCTTTCTGCATTTGTAGGATTTATGGATGGGATGTTTATCTGCATCTCTTTTCTTTCTCTCAACTTTTGATCTTATTTTCTTTTGTTAGCTTTCAGGAACTATAGCATTGATCTCTGAATCTGATTCAAGGCAAAGAAGAACTTCATCTCTGGAATAACTTTCAGAAGAACTTTCTGAGTAGATGGTTGGACTCCTGTTGGTGGACCTGGTATATGTGAAGAAGCATCTCTTGCATCTCGGATGATATTGCTGAAACAAATTTTAAATGTATCAGAAGACAAGCTAGAGAGAGAGGTAGGGAGGAGAGAGAGAGAGAGAGAGAGAGAGAGAGAGAGAGAGAGAGAGAGAGAGAGAGAGAGAGAGAGAGAGAGAATGCACTTGTTACATTAAAAATGCCCTGAATCAGATCTTACACGGGAATACAGGAATTCAGATGTTATTCAACCAAGTGCCAAAGTTAATGCACAAGGAAATTAATTGCCCTGAGTTTTGTTGAACAGTCATACAATGAACCAAATATCTGTCACTCTACTACTACTACTACAACTACTACTTCTACTACTATATAAAATACTACTATAAAATATTTTGCACAGTGGTTTAAAACAGTTTCAAAAAATTGCACCTCTTTTAAAAATGTATTCTAGGCAACCAGAAAATGCAATTTTTGTCAAAAGCTGTCGCAGTGGATTAAGCCTGTTTGCAAGTGGACTCCTCAAGTAGTAAAACTGTCTATTTACATCTAGAAGCTTTAGAAGGGGTACATTTCTCATTAGCGTGTTTCCTAAGTGCAGGAAACAGGTAGATTTTCCTTACATTCGAAGAAAGTGAGTTTCATAGCGCAGCGTTATCAAAGCGCACGCTGCGTGCGTCTCATTAACTGAAATGCATTATACATGTAGGCTACAGCCAGAAGCGACTGCACTAATTTTACGAAGTAAATAAAGTAAGGAACAACTACCTTTTTCTAACGTTAGAAAATATGTCCCTGGGCTTAACTGTAATTTGTAATAATAATAATAATAATAATAATAATAATAATAATAATAATAATAATAATAATGATATCTGGGCAGACCAACCTATAACCCAGATTGCCAAAAATAGATCTAGGCCTAATATTAATGCCACTCATTGCCGCAAAAAGCCACTAGGCCTATATTAGTAAACAACTAAATAGAACGATGAACAGTCTTAAAAAGCCTTCAACATCGCCCCTATCAAGTATCAATTAAGCTGCATCTTTCTAAAACCATTACCAGGCACACGTTTCATAAGCTAGATCTAGACGAGGAAAACGAGGAAACTAGGAAGTTAATGTTTTTAGCTACTAAGATTTTGAAGGTAACTAAGGTAAATTCCTAGCTTTTCCTAGCTTTCATCGCCTGTAATCGCAATACAAAATAATACATTGAGCAATTATTTAGGGGCCTAAAGTATAGGCATATTATATTGACAATTGACACTTGGCTTTACGTAGACATTGCTGTGCTAGACACTAATAGTCTACAAACATCAATATTCAAAAAGATGTTAAAAATATATAGAATCGAAAATAATTCATACAAACACGGTAGAGTTGTTTACACGCTGATGCAACCTTTGATGCAAAAAACAGTATATCTAAAGCAATGTCAATGGAAATCTAAACATCAGTTCTTTTAATTATACCCGCTTTATCTGAACACTATATACAAGAATATTATAAATCAATGACAAAAAAAAAAGAATAAACTGCGGCTTACCTTTGTTTCAAGTTATTGAAAACACTGGCAGCACTTGAAAAGTGCGGCTGCTTCTCGCCGTCACTATTCATCGTTTATCGCATCTCATTAAAAGTCAGGACTGTCTGACAAGCCCAGGTAGTAACGGTCTTTTTAATTGGTCAACCAAAAACGCTGGCGCGTGATTGGTAAAAGACATACGTTGTTTTGCCGTTTTGTTCACGCTAGCGAAGAAAACAGTTACTTGAGAGCTACTATTGAATCACTTCTATTTATAGCGTTGCTCACTTACTTCGTTTTGCCACTTTATTCTGGTACTTAAAAAATATTTAACAAGCACAACATACTAAAATAAAAACTGCAATATCTTCGTCAAAATTTGACATTTTTATTCGGGATTTTTTTTTTTAAAAGATGCGCCTCCTCCTCATCTATACGGCAGTATCAATAACTCATTTTCGCCCAAAACTGCAGATACTTTGTTTTGCCATTGCACGTTAGCAGTGTCATAATTTACAAGCGACCGTGTAACAGACGTTAGGTTTTTATGAATCTGCTGCGCAGATCACTGTATAATGGACAAACAAAAACGAAATGGTGTTCGTCTTCCAGTTGACTCTTACAGAAGTTACACATCTGATTTAATGCATTTTCACTATACCTGTGCATATTGTTATTAATTGGTAGAACTCCAAATCTAAACTGTGTTAAGGCTACGCGAAAACAATACATATCGATATCTATAATGTACGACTCTTGGTTACATTCTGTTTTAAAAGAACGAAACAATGCATATCTGTCTTTTCTCATTAATTGCTGCTTCCCACTCTTGACTAAACATATCTTGTAATCTTTCCTTAAACATTCTGATAAAGGCATTTACGTTACCAAACCAGTTGCGTTAATACGAAATAAAACCCGCTAGTTGACAAAATATTACGAATATCCGAACCCCATGTCTGTTTACCATTTGTGTCTAACTTGTGTGTGTGTGTGTGTGTGTGTGTGAGTGTTACACTCGGTTTGATGTTGGTGTTTTCTATCAGTATCTGATTCAGCCCCAATGCTGAATTCCTGATAGGGTGTAACTCAGATTCGTTTATCCACGCAGCCTGCTCAAGCAGCATACAAGTCACAAAGTCGACGTCTGAAGTTTTCCACTTTTATTCAGCATACATCAACAACTGCATACAATCGCTCAATCGCCTTTCCACTCTCAAGTTTACTTTCCAAGTCACTATCAACAACAACAACTATCTCTTAACAACAGTGCGGCACACAATTTTATAACCTCTCTCTCTTCCCGAACAATTTCGAACAAAGTAGAAATGACGCACTACCACCAATCGAATAAAAGATCGTCATCACTGACTTACGTAATACATTATTATTTCTCCTTCTGGAACGTCCTCTTGCTTCGACATGTATCGGGAAATTTCTATCGAGAGTAAACACGCAGATCCAGAAAATTCTCCAGTAATATCGACTAACGCAAATCATCAACGTTATACAAAGCTTCCTCTAACCACAACGCAAACTCAAATCAAAGGTAAATAAACTCCATTATTGAATACTTTGCAAATCGAAACGATTAGATCTATCGCGCGCGTTTCCGACGTACTACCATTCGCGTTTCAACGTAACAGTGAGAGAGAGAGAGAGAGAGAGAGAGAGAGAGAGAGAGAGAGAGAGACAGAGAGAGAGAGAGAGAGAGAGAGAGAGAGAGATTGTCGGCTAAACAGGCCAACAGCGGCACAGACCACTGGTCGGAACGTGCCTGACATGCTAATAACATGACCCTTATACTCAGGCATAAACACACCCAGCAAGCACTACAATCCCATCCCCCCCTCGGTCGTTCCTATCCTGTTCTATCCTATCCTATCCCGTAACTCGAAGGTCGCTGGGGCACCACAGGTGATCGCTTAACCAGCGTACTTCAGCTTTCTCTGTCTTCAGCAACCCTGATGGCTTCGCTCAGTGTCAAGCCAGTCGTCGGTGGTTCAACAGTGCTCAGTTGTCTGGGGCGTTAAACGATGTGCAGCATTTTGGTGCCTTGAGCGTCTTGAGTTAGATCCTACCCTCGGCCAGCGCCTTGAGCAGCTCTTGGGCTGGAGAAGCTCTAAATAAGAACCATTCGTTCACCGATAAGCCCAGAGCACTGCTAACTGAGGGAAGAAATAATCTAATGGGGGAACCTGTGGCGCATTTAGTCAAAACATTAATTTCCAAAGTCAAAGTTGTGTATTTGACTCCCACTGGAACGTCCTTCTTTACTTAGGTTAGAGGCTTTTCCAGGCCACCGAGGGTTTTCTCCGGGTACTCCGGTTTATCGTCTCACTTAAATATGATTCTCGAAGCAGGCAATGTTAAAATAAAAAGAGCAACAACAAAAATTAACATGTGAACAACAATTAATTAGTTCCAGCATTATTTTGTAAGACAATGTCCAAAGCAGTCAATAAATGAAAGTCATGAGAGGGAAGGTCAAGTGGGCGTCAAGAGGTAGTGAAGGGAGGGGTTAGGGTATGAAAGGTCTGTTGTACAAAAAGCTCGTTCCATCATCCATGAAGAAAGCCATGTGCTTGCTCACCACTTCCACCTTCTATCTTCTGGCCGACGCTTCCGAATGCCCAAGATTCCTATCTTGAGAACTAAAAAGAGTTTTATACACATTCCGTACGTCTTTTTAACAGATAATAAATTCAACCAGTTGTACAATATGAGTGTGTGTGTGTGTGCGTGAGTGTGTGTGTGTGTGTGTGCATGAATGTACTGTTTGAATATGCAAATTATAATCCGGCAGTTTCTGATTGTATTATGTACACCACGTTGTAATTTCTCATAAAGATAACTTGTCGTTTTCGTATCCAATCCAATAACCATAATAGTTGGATTTGTAAAACAAGTTTTTGTTCTCATATTGACATTGTTATTGTGATGTGTATTGGTGTTGACTGTGTGTGCACTACAATGCAATTTTTTGAAAGAGATCATAAAGTTGTGTTATCTTATCTTTTCCTAGAGTGTGAGCAAAGTTTAAGGGATCCGTAAATCATATGAGTAATTACTTATTGTCCAAGTCAGTCCAACAGCGGAAAGAGTGTGGGTGATGTTAGGGAGTGGGAGGGTTAAGTTGCGTGGGCGATAGTGTTTGAGAACATTGTGTAGGAAATCATTAGGCTAGTAACGACCTTATAGAGACAACGTGTTATAATGTTGCATCTGGTACTGACAATTTGTTACAACAGAAACGGACTTTGGTGCCACTCATGCGTGGGTGGGGGAAAAACGGGGATTTTCCCAACGACTCATGTAGACCCGTACAGGGAAACGAGTGTAAAATCGATGGTGTGTGGTAGCCTGCAGTCAAATTTACCTAAGTTAACGGTGGATCGTATACTAATGTGCCATCATTGGACAACGATTGTTGAACCGACTGTGGATGGTAGCAGATCTCAGGTTTTACCTTGAACAGGCTTGAGGTTAAAGCTACACAGAATACTGAATGACTAGTTTCATTTATTTCGCTACGCACGACATATTTTGTTGTGTCTGTGTTGAGGTTAATTATCTGTGAACGCCTCTTCGCTCAAAATGTAATTACCCAGAGTAATAAGAATTCGCCCCCAGGCTTAGTTTTTGAGAGCATGTTTGCTGTAGCTGTTGCCGGAACAGGTAAACGAACCTTGACCTATCTGGCATTCGCCTGGAATGGCATCAGCTGGGCAAGGCTCGATGCCAGCAGGAAAACAGCTGTATGAAGATGGTGTGCCAGGGTATCTTTCTACTTTTAGAGTCACGTGTAAATAAACCACGTATTTCCGGTTGCAAATTGCGTTAATGCACTGAGTCAGCTGTTCTGGGGATTTAAAGCGATTGTAACTTGACTGGGTAAGGCAATGAAGAAGAATGAAGAAGTTTATGTACACAATATTTTTGTCTCCTCTGTGTAGAAAACAACAAAACAACTCCCAACAATCCAAGTCTACCCTAGTTAGCCATACTTATGTTATTGCAATATAGTCTACGTCTTACTTATAAAATCCTATTTGTGGACGTCATTCCAGCCATACTTATGTTATTGCAATATAGTCTACGTCTTACTTATAAAATCCTATTTGTGGACGTCATTCCAGCCATACTTATGTTATTGCAATATAGTCTACGTCTTACTTATAAAATCCTATTTGTGGACGTCATTCCAGCCATACTTATGTTATTGCAATATAGTCTACGTCTTACTTATAAAATCCTATTTGTGGACGTCATTCCAGCCATACTTATGTTATTGCAATATAGTCTACGTCTTACTTATAAAATCCTATTTGTGGACGTCATTCCAGCTATACTTATGTTATTGCAATATAGTCTACGTCTTACTTATAAAATCCTATTTGTGGACGTCATTCCAGCCACACTTATGTTATTGCAATATAGTCTACGTCTTACTTATAAAATCCTATTTGTGGACGTCATTCCAGCCATACTTATGTTATTGCAATATAGTCTACGTCTTACTTATAAAATCCTATTTGTGGACGTCATTCCAGCCATACTTATGTTATTGCAATATAGTCTACGTCTTACTTATAAAATCCTATTTGTGGACGTCATTCCAGCCATACTTATGTTATTGCAATATAGTCTACGTCTTACTTATAAAATCCTATTTGTGGACGTCATTCCAGCCATACTTATGTTATTGCAATATAGTCTACGTCTTACTTATAAAATCCTATTTGTGGACGTCATTCCAGCCATACTTATGTTATTGCAATATAGTCTACGTCTTACTTATAAAATCCTATTTGTGGACGTCATTCCAGCCATACTTATGTTATTGCAATATAGTCTACGTCTTACTTATAAAATCCTATTTGTGGACGTCATTCCAGCCATACTTATGTTATTGCAATATAGTCTACGTCTTACTTATAAAATCCTATTTGTGGACGTCATTCCAGCCATACTTATGTTATTGCAATATAGTCTACGTCTTACTTATAAAATCCTATTTGTGGACGTCATTCCAGCCATACTTATGTTATTGCAATATAGTCTACGTCTTACTTATAAAATCCTATTTGTGGACGTCATTCCAGCCATACTTATGTTATTGCAATATAGTCTACGTCTTACTTATAAAATCCTATTTGTGGACGTCATTCCAGCCATACTTATGTTATTGCAATATAGTCTACGTCTTACTTATAAAATCCTATTTGTGGACGTCATTCCAGCCATACTTATGTTATTGCAATATAGTCTACGTCTTACTTATAAAATCCTATTTGTGGACGTCATTCCAGCCATACTTATGTTATTGCAATATAGTCTACGTCTTACTTATAAAATCCTATTTGTGGACGTCATTCCAGCCATACTTATGTTATTGCAATATAGTCTACGTCTTACTTATAAAATCCTATTTGTGGACGTCATTCCAGCCATACTTATGTTATTGCAAAGAATGCTGGTCACATAGTTCGGACAAATCAACAAGAAAACTAAGATTTCTACCGCTACTAACAATCGCATAGATATTATCCGGCTAATTTTGATTGCTTTCTTACTGTAAAATAATGAATACTGTAAAGATGTTTAAACTAAAAAAAATTTCCGAATCGCACTTCAAATTACAATACAATAGTTCCTTCATCTGTTTTCTGGCTACTGATTCATTAAAGTTTCAGAGAAATCAATATTAATAGTATATTAATTTTCGTTTCAGCTGCTTACTCACATATCAGTACAACTTAAGTTAATCTGATGAATAAAACTTGATGCAATAACAACTGCTTACTCATATGACACAGAGTACAAAGAAATGCACAGATATGACAATTTGAAAATTAATTTAGTGTTGAAAACATTATCCCCGGCTGTGACGGACGGACTAGTTTTACCCTGCTTATTTACTATGTAGCCTTGTTTAGTCATTGTAACCTTAGAATGTTAGTGTATTACACAGCAGACGATGACAGTATACGGAGGTACACACACAGCGAGTTTGACGCAAACAGTGTAGTTACGTCAGCACTGTGTGCCTTGAATCGGAAAGTTTTATCCAATCGGACTCAGGCAGAGCGGCTAGATCCAGTTCTGGCTGATTCAGGCCAAACCATGTCTTAGATTCAGTTGAGAGTAAGACGCCACAGGGTACACAGCTACACCTGAGTAGAGCAATACCTCCACTGAATAGACCAGGAAGCAGGACTTGAGAATCTTAGAATTCTATCAAGTAGCCACGGGGCCTGACTTTGTCAAACAGACAAGCAGGCGAGCTATAACGTGCGCCCAACTCAAAAGGAAAGTCGAGTTGGCTGTTTAGCCTCTACAGCACAAGCCTGAGAGAGCAACCCTGGAAAACACCCTGCAAGACCCCACAGCGTGGCAAGGGACCAAACTACACGACGACACCGCGTGTACCAGAAGCTACCTCAACGAAGGACTTCAAACACACCATACTGCAGTTAAGTGACACGGAAGAAGTGCACCCAAACTGATAGCAAAAGGACCACAGTAGTCCACTCTTCAGAACTATAGTAAAACGGACCACAGTAGTCCAATCTTCAAGAACTTTAGTAGCCTGTGCCCTATGAAGACATAACAGCTGCATAGACTATCAGCGATCGAATTAGTTGCATTGACTTAAGACTTTTTAAGGTAGATTAGTACATCGAAGATCTTGTATAGAGTAGAAGAAATAAATGTGTGATTTTAACTGTTATCAAATGGCTGGACTACATATGATTCATAGCCGTGTGAAAGCTAGTGTGACAGTGATCTTTTACCATTTTTCTATCTATCTCTGTATCCCAGCCTTAACACAGACCGAGCTAAACAAATACATTTATTAAAGTAATTCAGCGGGTGACTCACTAGCGGTTCCCATAGAATAAAGCGTGAGGGTTACAGCATCCATTGTGCAGAGCCCAGCAACCCATAAACCCCACGTGACACTTTAATTGGCGAGCCTAGCCAGGATCTGTGTATAATAGGAATTGGGTATAACCGGATCTAGGTACAATAAAATTAGATAACAGTAGTAGTAGTAGAATAACTTAGAATAGTTATAAGTGTGGAACAAGGACTCACCTATTCTTTGTTTAAAAACTTTTTTGCTTCAATTCTTTTTGTGCCTGTATGTTGCATTGTTCTTTTGCAGGTTTTGCTTAAGTAACTGTTGTATGCCATTTGACTCTTGTTTTATTCTATTATTGATTACGAATTTTATGGTCTTTGCATTGTTGTTATTGAATTGCAATATTGCTAGTGGTTTGGTATTCCACTTGATTCAGAGGTTGGTCATAGACTGTTACGTTGAAACGCGAATGGTAGTACGTCGGAAACGTGTACGATAGATCTAATCGTTTCGTTTTGCAAAGTATTCAATAATGGAGTTTATTTACCTTTGATTTGAGTTTGCATTGTTGTTAGGAGTGGTTTTGTATAACGTTGATAATTTTCGTTGGTCGATATTATTGAAGAATTTTCGTGATCTGTCGATAGAAATTTCCCGATGGATATCGAAGGTCGTGAATGTTCCCGGAAGTAGAGGAAATAGGTATGACGTAAGTCAGTGATGACGATCTTTAGTTCGATTGGTGGCAGTGCGTCATTTCTACCTTGTACCAAATTGTTCGAGAAAAGAGAGAGGTTATTTAATCGTGTGCCGAGTTGCTGTTGAGATAGTAAAGTTGTTGATAGTGATTTAAAGAGTTGCTGTGAAAGTTGTTGAGTTGAGTTGAGAATTGTATGCAGTTGTTGGTGTGTGCTGAATAAAAGTGGAAAACTTCATACGTCGACTTTGTGACTTGTATACTGTTTGAGCGGGCTGCGTGAATAAACGAATCTGAGTTACACAACTATCAGGAATTCAAGCATCGGGGCTGAATCAGATACTGATAGAAAACACCAACATCAAACAGAGTGTAACATTTTGGGGGTCAAGCCGCGATTCACGCCATAGCCAAGGGTTCAACTGCTACAACAAGCGAGTCAACGTTACGAGAGGCAGTCATCGAGGGTAGCCGCCAACAAGTTGCGTCGAGAGGGGCCAACATACTGGGACTACATCCGATAGATTCGGGTTGACTGCAAGGGCGTGTAGTCGCCGAAGAGTTGCTTCGTGAGCGAACAACAGAGCGGGACTACGTGGCTGCCGCAGGACTACGTCGAGGGACAGTCTCGGAGCTACATCGCCAGTATTAGAGAGAGCGACGAGCGGACGTCGCGTCTACTTCAGCACAGGAGCGTATACATCAACACCAGCGTGGTGCAGCGTCGCATACGACGAGGACAGCGGGGCCTGCGTCAGCGAAGGCGACTAGTGGCAAGCATCAGCGCTACTGCAGAAAGCGTGCTGTTCTAGAATAGTCTAGAAAGGTACAGCACAGTCAAGAACTTTCTAGAAGAAGAACCTTCCAGAAAAGAACTTTCTAGAAAAGAACTTTCTTGAAAAGAACTTTCCAGAAGCATCAAGATGGCTGACTTCTGGCAGAAAGGGGTTGAACTGAATCTAAAAGGCAAGCAGCTGACGGAGTACGTCAAGTCTCAGGAGAGAATACGAGAAAGAGAATTGGAAGAGAAGCGTCTAGAAAAAGAAATAGAACTAGAACAGAAGCGTCTAGAAATTGAACAGCAGCGGCAAGAAAAAGAAGAGCAACGACGTCGTGAAGAAAGAGAAATAGAGGAGCAGCGACGTCGTGAAGACAGAGAATTTGAACTGAAGCGTCTGGAAATTGAACAGCAGCAGCAAGAAAGAGATCGTCAGTACCAGCTAGAGTTGGCGCGTATCCAGAACAATCAGCATGCGCCACAAGTCACCAACGACCATACGGCTCCAAAATTGCCAGCTTTCGTCGACGGGAAGGACCAGATCGACAGCTATCTGGCGAGATTCGAAAGGTTCGCCGAAAGCTCCAATTGGCAACCTCGAGACTGGGCGATTCGACTGAGTGCACTTCTGACGGGGCAAGCTCTCGAAGTTTACACCAGACTGTCGAACGATGACGCCAAAAACTACGACGTCTTGAAAGAGGCCCTGTTGCAGTGCTACAACTTTACAGAGAAGGGCTACCGTAAACGCTTCCGTGAATGCCGGCCTAAGTCAGACGAGACGCCAAAGCAGTTTGTGGAGCGCCTGTCGTCATATCTACACAAGTGGGTGGAGTTATCAGGCGAAATGAAGTCTTACGACAGTCTCCATGACCTGATTGTGAAAGAACAATTTCTCAATGCCTGTCACAAGGACCTAGCGACCCACTTAGAAGAACAAAAGCTGCAGACGCTTAAAGATGTGACTGAGGCTGCTGAAAGATATCTCATCGCTCATGGGAAGACCCTGGGGCCACCCAGCGCAACGAAACATTTTCAGAAGACTGGAAACCATGGGAACCAGATCCAGGGAAGTCAGACGAGCCAGAGACAGACGGACTCCACGCCTCCTCCCAGGGAAGGGCATTCAAGAGGCTGTTTCATCTGCAACGCTACAGACCACAGAGCGGCTAACTGTCCTCAAAACAAAAGTAGCGGACAGCGGAGCAGTACGGACAATGCAGCGGTGGGCAACCGACAGAGACGTTTCTCCAATCAACGGCAAACCAGTAGATCTGACCATCAAGTGTGCGGCGGGAGCGTCATTCTTCCGAGTGAGACCAAGCGCACAGCTACCCCTGCGGACGTGCAAGAGTGCATGACTGATGGCCAACTTCTCCTTGCCAACGGGAAATCCATCCCCGTCGTCGCCAGCGCAGCTGTGACCGTACAGAACATGCCTGTTTCCAAGGGACGCGTCGGAAATCATGAAGTGACTGTTTTAAGAGACTCTGGCTGCAGTGGGGTCATCGTCAGAGAAGACTTAATCGCTAAAGAACAGTTCACTGGCGATTCAAAATGGACACTTATGGCCGACAGCAAATGTGTGAGAGCGCCAGTTGCAAAAATTCATGTCAACACCCCTTTCTACATAGGCGAAGTCGAAGCGGTTTGCCTGAAGAAGCCGCTGTATGATTTGATGATCGGGAATATCGACGGCGCGAGACGACCCGACGACCCCGATCCAGAGTGGAGTCCTGCCTCAACTCAACACGTCGAAGTTGTGGAGGAGGATCCATTGCCGTTTCCCGATGGAGACCTTACAGAGCTGCTACGGGACAATGTGGTTACTCCGGCTCAGCCCTGCCGACCAGAGATCGTCAGTGCCGTTACAACCAGGGCCCAGGCCAAGAGAGACAAGACGTCTACGCCACTGAAGGTCGCCGACAACTCTAAAGCTGCCATCGTGGACAGAGATAAGCTGATCCAGCTCCAGGAAGCTGATAGCACTTTAAACAAGTACAGGAACCGCCAAGACCACATGACCAAGGGCAGTGGCACGGTCTATTTTGAGGTGAAGGCCAAGATCCTGTATCGAATCTTCCAGCACCCGAGGGTCAACGGAGGTAAACCACTACGTCAAGTTTTGGTACCGTTACCCCTAAGGCGCCAAGTGATGGAAGTAGCGCATGACTCAATCATGGGAGGTCACCTAGGCATCAAGAAGACGTCAGACAGAATCCAGGCGGTGTTCTACTGGCCAGGACTTCATGCGGACGTCAGCCGTTTCTGCCGATCATGTGACATTTGCCAGAAGACCATACCTCGAGGAAGGGTCCCGAAAGTGCCTATGCAGAGGATGCCTCTGATCGACCGACCTTTCAAGAGGGTGGCCTTAGACTTAATCGGCGAAATAAGACCTCCGAGTGAAGAAGGTCATCGATGGGTACTGACTTTAGTGGACTATGCGACTCGGTACCCAGAAGCAGTGCCACTGAAGAAGATTGACACTGAATATGTAGCAGAGGCACTAGTGGACATGTTCAGTAGACTTGGAGTGCCTGAAGAAATTCTGACAGACCTCGGGACACAGTTCGTCTCTGACTGTATGAAGGAGGTCAACAGACTGCTGAGCATCCGGCATTTGACTACGACACCCTACCATCCGATGTGCAACGGGCTTGTCGAGAAGTTCAATGCTACGCTGAAGTCCACCCTGAAGAAACTGTGCAGCGAGCAGCCCAGACAATGGCATCGCTACATCAATGCCTTACTTTTCGCCTACAGAGAAGTACCGCAGGAGTCCACCGGCTTTTCTCCGTTCGAGCTGCTGTACGGAAGAACCATCCGAGGGCCGATGCACATCCTGAAAGAACTGTGGACGAAGGAAGTGGACACCCCAGAGGTGAAGAACAGTTACCAGTACGTGTTTGAGCTACGAGAGAAGCTGGAGCAGACTCTCGAGATAGCCAGAGAAAACCTGAAGAAGTCCCAGGACTGTGGAAAGCACTACTATGATCGTAGGGCTGTGAACAGGAAGTTTAAACCTGGCAACAAAGTGCTGGTGCTGCTACCTACTGATCACAATAAGTTGCTGATGCAGTGGAAAGGCCCGTACGAAGTGGAGACCGTGGTGGGAATCAACGACTACAAGGTGAAGGTCGGCCAGCATTCCAAGATATACCACGCCAACCTCCTTAAGCTGTACGTGGAAAGGCCATCAGAGACTGTACATGCAGCAACGGCAGCTGAGATCGACAACAGCTTTGACAGCGAAGAACTGTTGGAACTGGGAGACTTCCACAGCAAAGAAGGCATCGATGAGGTTAAGCTAGGACCGAGCTTGACGGAAGGTCAAAAGTTGGAGCTCAAGGACCTTATGGGCGAATTTCCCCATAGCTTCAGTGATGTCCCAGGCTCTACGACTTTGGTCGAACATGAAGTCCACACCCAGACCTGGAAGGAGCATCTGCAGACCTTGAGGGAGCTGTTCCGCCGTCCCGCAGAAGCCAACCTGACCGTGAGACCCAGCGAATGCATTCTGGGAGCTGACAACGTCGACTGCGTCGGACGTTCGATGGAAGAAGGAGACAACGGAGGATGCACTGATCCCAGGGAAGCCCACGTGATCATCGTCTTTGACCCTGGGCCGATGGCGACCGCAACTGACGAGGGCGTCGTTTCCTTGCGAATGAAAGAACATTGACTGTGTGGATGAACTAAGAATATTGGCAATGACAGACTTGAAAATGAAAAACGTTGACTGGGTAAATGATCTGTGAACATTGACAGTATCCAGAAAGATTTGCAGATGAGAAACATTGACTCTGTGTGAATGAACTGTGAACATTAACAGTATCCAGAAAGACTTGCAGATGAGAAACTTTGTGTGAATGAGCTGAGAATATTGACAGTGTTCAGACAGTCTGAAATAAGTTTTAATTCTGAATTTTGTTTTGTGCATTACGTTTCAACGTTGTTGAAAGAAATTGGGTAAATTTCTTCTTGAGTGGGGGTTATGTTACGTTGAAACGCGAATGGTAGTACGTCGGAAACGTGTACGATAGATCTAATCGTTTCGTTTTGCAAAGTATTCAATAATGGAGTTTATTTACCTTTGATTTGAGTTTGCATTGTTGTTAGGAGTGGTTTTGTATAACGTTGATAATTTTCGTTGGTAGATATTATTGAAGAATTTTCGTGATCTGTCGATAGAAATTTCCCGATGGATATCGAAGGTCGTGAATGTTCCCGGAAGTAGAGGAAATAGGTATGACGTAAGTCAGTGATGACGATCTTTAGTTCGATTGGTGGCAGTGCGTCATTTCTACCGTGTACCAAATTGTTCGAGAAAAGAGAGAGGTTATTTAATCGTGTGCCGAGTTGCTGTTGAGATAGTAAAGTTGTTGATAGTGATTTAAAGAGTTGCTGTGAAAGTTGTTGAGTTGAGTTGAGAATTGTATGCAGTTGTTGGTGTGTGCTGAATAAAAGTGGAAAACTTCATACGTCGACTTTGTGACTTGTATGCTGTTTGAGCGGGCTGCGTGAATAAACGAATCTGAGTTACACAACTATCAGGAATTCAAGCATCGGGGCTGAATCAGATACTGATAGAAAACACCAACATCAAACAGAGTGTAACATAGACACTTTTGACAATGTCGGACCCAGTGGCCTTGAGATTGCGCTTCAAGGAATTGGGAGAAGCTTTACACTTGGCAGGGGGAGACCTAATTGCGTATATCAATGCAGAGGTAGAGAAACAGGAGGCTAATGCAGAGAGAGCGGCAGAGAGAGAGGCAAAGAAGTTAGAAGCAGAGAGAGAGGCGAAGAAATTAGAAGCAGAGAGAGAGGCGAAGAAATTAGAACTAGAAGCAGAACAGAAGAAAGCAGAGTTAGAACCAGCGAGAGAGCAGAGGAAACTAGAGCTAGAGGCAGAAAGAGAACAGAAGAAGGTAGCCGCAGAGAGAGAAGCAGAAAGTAGGAGATGGGAGTATGAGAGGGCAGAAAAGGAAAAAGACAGACAGCATGAGTTAGAGCTGAGAAGATTGGGATCAGGAGCTTCAAGTTCTTCCTCAACCCCTCCCCACTCAGATCAACTAGAGGTAGCATCCAACCCCGTACTAGGGATGTCATTTCCACTAGGGACATTCAATGACAGAGAAGAAGGTCTAGATCTCTATCTGACTAGGTTTGAGCGCCTAGCAACTGAGTATAAACTAGATCCCACCCATTGGTCTTTCAAGCTTAGTCAAGGGCTTAG
This sequence comes from Oncomelania hupensis, assembly GCA_036898135.1. NCBI lineage: Eukaryota > Metazoa > Mollusca > Gastropoda > Littorinimorpha > Pomatiopsidae > Oncomelania > Oncomelania hupensis. The sequence goes on from CM072521.1 coordinate 59,644,129, forward strand.
AGGAAAGGGTAATGACATCTACAGTAAGCTACCGACTGACAGAGTGACTGACTATCACAAAGTAAAAGAGGCACCCCTCACGGAATTCGAACTAACAGGAGAATGCTATCGGCAAAAATTCCGCACCAACCGGAGAGTGAAAGGAGAGAGCTATGCGCAGTTCGCGGATCGGTTGTCCACAATCCTAGATAAGTGGGTTAGCCAGTCAGCCACGGCTAAGACATATGATGGACTGACAGAACTGTTAGTATGGGAACATCTACGGGAAACCATGACCCCCGAGCTGAGAACATTCTCAGGAGAGCAGGGCGCGGAAAGACTGGAAGATCTGGTCAAGGTCGCAGATAGGTACGTGGCGGCCCACGGAGAAGCCAAGAGCTTCAGGCGAGACCTAAAGCCTAACGGGAAAGAGGCACAGAAACGAAGCCCTCACCGGGAAGAGCGCACCGCGAATAAGCCAAATAACCCCAGACCTGGGCAAAATAAAGGACCCAACACGGAATTCGGGAAAAGAGGTCCGGCAGAACAGAAACGGTATTGCTCGTTCTGCAATAGAAATAATCACTCCACCGCAGAATGTTTCAAGTTGGCCGCACAACGTAGGGAAGAGCGTGAAAGCCGGCCAGCGCACAGAGTTCTAACTCAAAGTAGCGGTAACAAGCCACACACTATCGGAGATCACCCATCGGTGACAGACACGGTCAAGGTCAACGGAAAAGAAGCGAACTGTCTGTATGACACAGGTCTATCATACGACGCGATAGTTAGCGACTCTCTTGTATCGCGCGCGGACTTGACGGACAAGACAGTCGAACTACAAGGAGCAGACTTGACGAAACCGACGACTACTTGCCCAATAGCTTGGATAGAAGTAGAGAGTAGGTACGTCACAGGACGAATCCAAGCAGCTGTTTTACTGAAACCCCTGTATGATCTAGTGCTAGGTGGTAGGTATGTGTTCTTAGGCACGCCCCCTAAAACTGTAGAGATAGCTGCAGTGCAAACCAGGGCCCAAGCTAAAACCCAACCACCCCAGCACGAGTTCGCTCCGAATCCAGGACTCGAAGAGATCAAAACAGCACAGAAAGAGGACACCTCGATAGCCAAGTGCTTCCAGAAGCTACCCAAGGCGCACACACCCCCGCACAAAGGAGACTTCTACATGGAAGATGGAGTTCTACATCGCCAAGGAGATGGAGATCACACCCAACTAGTACTACCAGCCACCCTTCGAACCCAAGTACTAGAACTAGGCCACAGCATGCCACTCAGCGGACACATGGGAATTGGAGCCACAGTACAGAGAATCAGCGCACACTACTATTGGCCAGGAATCACGGAGGATGTCAAGCGCTACGTGAAATCTTGTCACCAATGTCAACGATATTCCCCGCGACATCACACCGTACCAGTTACCTTAGGACCATCAGTAGTAGTCCGCGTGCCATTCCAGCAAGTCTCAGTAGACATAGTAGGACCACTGCCCATGACCAAGAAGCGGAACAGATTTCTACTCACACTCGTCGACGCATGTACGATGTGGTGCGAAGCAGTCCCGTTGCCAGCGATCGACACCAAGAAGATTGCAGATGCACTCATCGCCATCTTTACCAGAGTCGGATTCCCGGACAGCCTTAGAACGGACAACGGATCTCAGTTCACCGGCCGCCTGATGCAAGACGTGTTCGAGTTGATACAAGTTCATCACATTCGCACACCACCGTACCACCCAGCCAACAACGGACAAGTAGAAAGACTGAATGGAACCCTTCTCACCATACTCAGGAAAGTAGCCGACGACAATCCAGAAGCGTGGGACACCTACGTGAATGCGGCACTGTTCGCATATAGAGAAACGCCCCATGCAGCCACAGGTTACACCCCGTCAACATTGCTATTCGGCAGACCTCTAGCAGGACCGCTAGAAGCCCTACGCAGAAGTTGGACGGAAGCCAAGATAGACGACACACCAAGAGGTGCCACCAAGTACGTCGCAGACCTGCAGGAAACCCTCAAAGCAACGTGGAAGAAAGCTGATGAAGCACTGAAGAAGGCAAGAGCCTGTCAGGCGAAGTACTACAACCGCCACGCGAAGGACCGAGAACTGCAAGTCGGCGATCAAGTGCTACTCTTACTTCCAAGTGGAACCAACAAGCTGGACATCGCTTGGAGAGGACCGTACCGGGTGACTGCCAAGAAATCCAAGACAGTCTACCAAGTAGAGGTAAACGGGAGAGCCCGATACCACCACATCAATCTCCTCAAGAAATACACGGACCGACCAGCGACCCCCAGCACTCACAACTTGCTAGCCATCGCCATCGCAGAAGAAGGAGAAAGCATGGAGACGAATGCAGTAGAGTATCCCTTGCATTCTAAAGAAACCCACAAAGACGTGATACTCAACGGAGACCTAGCCGCCATACAGCAACAGCAAGTACTACAGGTCATTCGACAACATCAGACTGTGCTCACAGACCGACCCGGGAGGACAGACCTCGTCGAAGTAACGCTAACGGTGACCGACCCAACACCCGTCCGCCAGAAGCTCTACCCGTCCGGTCCTGATTTGGCTCGGAAGAGTCCGCTGGACCTAAAGCAACAATCAATCAATCAATCAATCAGCTCTACCCGATGCCACTGTCGCAGCAGCGAGCCATCAAGGAAGAGATAGACACCTTACTGGCAGCCGGAATCATCTCAGAGTCTCCTTCACCCTACAGCACAGGCACGGTATTGTTGCAAAACCCCAACGGAGAGCATCGACTGTGCATCGACTTCAGATTGTTGAATGCCGTAACGCAGTTCCAGCCAGAGCCACTCCCGGACCAGACAGACCTATTTGCCAAGCTACAGCGAGCGAAGTACTTCTCACGCATCGACCTCAGCAAAAGAAACTACCAGATACCAGTGCAACCGCAAGTCCGAAAGTACCTAGCGTTTAGCACTATGGAAGGACACTTTGAGTTCAATGTACTTCCATTCGGACTCCACAACGCACCCAGCATCTTCAGCGCCATGATGCGAAAACTCCTGGCACCCCTGAGCAGCGAGCACCTACACTCGTTTATGGACGACAGCCTCATCGCAACACCTACGTGGGAGGAACATGTCACGCTCCTACAACAACTACTCGCCAGCCTCAGAGACACGGGATTGACGGCAAGACCCATCAAATGTCAGATTGGATTCACAGAGCTAGAATTTCTGAGACACACCATCAGTCAAGGAAGCATGCGACCGGTAGAAAAGACCGTGAAAGGCCTACTCGACGCTCCTAGGCCCAAGACCAAGAAGGAAGTGCAGTCGTTCCTAGGACTCTGCGGCTTCTACCAGAAGTTCATCCCCAACTACAACAGCATCGCCGTGCCACTGACAAATGAAACCCGGAAAATCGCCCCGGACAAAGTAGTTTGGACAGCGGAATGTGAGACAGCATTCCAAACACTCAAGGACAGAATGACATCGGCGCCAGTACTCCACCTACCCGATTTGACTCAGCCCTTCGTTCTTCCCACCGACGCAAGTGACTTAGGACTCGGAGCAGTACTGCTACAGCGCGACCCCAAGAATGCAGAGACGCTATTCCCTGTCGCCTACGCCAGCAGAAAATTGAGACCCGCCGAGACCCACTACGCCACGTCGGAGAAAGAATGCCTTGGACTAGTCTGGGCCATACAGAAGTTTCAACTCTACCTGTATGGGACACACTTCACAGTTCAGGTGGACCACCAACCACTCTCGTTCCTGGCAGCCTCCAAATCTTTGAACTCTCGCCTGATGAGATGGGTACTCACCCTTCAGGCATACTCATTCCAAATCGAGTACATCCCCGGCAAAGAGAACCACGGAGCCGACTACCTCAGTCGCCATCTCGTGGAGGACACAGCAGCTGTCGCCCACCCAACACAACTAAGGGCTACAGCACCAGAATTCGTCCCCGTCCAGTAAACCCCTGTCACTAGTGTCCATAGCTACCTGGCACAGCATTGCAGCTCAGGTAGAGCAACTTAATTAGTTTGTACATAGGACCCTAGGATAGTGCAGTGTTAAACTAGGCTCTGTGTGAGCTTAATTGCCTCCGGTCATGTGGTCCTGCTTCGGCTTTTTGCAGTCCGCTGGACTCTTTAAGCAATGACTAACTAACCCCCGGTCTTGATTGATTACCTTGATATAAAGTTGCAACGGAGAAACTTTTGAAACTTTTTTGAAACTTTTTTTATTAGGGATAAAGATTTTAGACTAATAAGAAGTCTAATCTTCCAATCTGTCCCTTAACAAATTAACATAATAAATAACCTTTAACATTAACTTGGAAAAATAGAAATCACACACACATGCACTCACACACATGCACACACAATCACAACATCTTCTTCATCATTATCTTTAAACAATGTTAGGCAACCACCACCCTTCCTATCCCTCACCCTCATAATAATAATACAAATAACAATAATCATAACAACAATGATAATAACAATAATAATAACAACAATAATAATAATAATTATAATTAATATTATTATTATCATCATCATTACTATTACTATCATACTACAATGTCATGAAAAACTGTGTTATCATATAAAAAATATCAGTTTTATAATTAATTTTGCAGATGTTTGCATAGGTTATTTTTGAAAGAAAATATTGTGGTGCAATGTTTACACTCCAGAGGAAGAGAGTTCCATACAGCAGCTCCATTAAATGATAGGCTATTTTTGTATAAATCAATGCGAGGGAGGGGTAGTTTATAATTATAAAGTCTATGCCCAAGAACTGGCTTAGTAAAAAATATATCAAGATATGCTGGTGTTTTTCCATGTGTGATTTTGAACATAAGGATAGCTGTATTAAATACAAATTGTTGTTGAAGTGGGAGTATTCGGAGTGCTTTGTATTTCTCAGTAGTATGAATATCTGTATTTATATTATAAGACTTATAGAGTATCTTGATTGCTCTTTTATGAAGACTGTTTAGCGGTTTAATTTGCGCCTCACTTGCATTACACCAAACAGTTGATGCATAATTAAAATGAGACATACAGTGGGCATAGAAAAAAGATTTCAATGCACCAACCGTAACAAAATGTCTAAGTTTATTTAGAAGGAAAAGGTATTTAGAAATTTTTTTACAGATATGGTTAATGTGTGACCGCCAGGTAAAATCATCATCAATGATTACGCCTAGCACTTTATGTTCACGAACTTGATCAATACTGTACGACCCTAAGTTTAGATGAAGGCAAAAAGATCCATTTTGACGTTTTTGTCTTGTAGTGAGAAGCATACTTTTGCTTTTATTAGGATTTAATTTCATTCTATTGTTGTCACACCAGTTGTCAATTTCATTTATGCTTATTTGAAGACTTATTTCTACCTGTTGTAGATTTTTATTATGAGTATGAAGGGATGAATCATCAGCAAATAGGTCAAGGTTAACATTTTGTGTGAGAAAAAGGGGCATATCATTGATAAATATACAAAATAAAATAGGACCAAGAATCGATCCTTGAGGAACTCCACAAGTGACATCTCCAGGAGACGAAAATGAACCATTTGACTGGTGCCTGTTTGATAAATATGATTTAAAAAATAATACAGATGCAGAGTTTTGAAAATAGTAGGTTAGCTTATTAATTAGGATATCATGGTTAACTAAATCAAATGCCTTTTTAAGGTCAAGAAAAACTGCCCCTACAATGTCTTGCTTGTTTATAGCATTAAGCCAAACATCACAAAGATGGGAGAGCGCTGTTTGACAAGAGTGGTTAGGTCTGAAGCCAGACTGAAAAGGATGAAAAAGAGCATTATTTTCTAAATATTTCACAAGGTTAATATGAATATATCTTTCCAAAGGTTTAGATAGAACAGGCAGAATGGAAATCGGTCGAAAGTTGTCAAGAATTGAAGTATCACTTGTTTTAGGTAAAGGTATTACTTTAGCTTCTTTAAATATTGAGGGAAACTGATTTTGTTCAATGCATAGATTATAGATGTAGGTTAAAGGTTTAATAATATATGGAAGAGACAATTTTATAATGAACGCATTTAAATTATAGATGTCCAGAGACTTTTTATTTTTCATTTGTAATATTAAAGAAGTTACTTCATGTTCAGTTAACCGAGGTATAATAAATGAGGCAGATTCATGAAGTTTGCTTCTGCAAAACTGGTTGATCCTATCATATATCATTGCACGTGTGTTTGTGTTATTAGATGTAATAATAGAGTCAGTCAATGAAAGGAAATATTTATTAAATTCATCATTAGTGAACAGATATTGATTTATTTTTCTTGTTCGAGATTTTTTGCAAAATTCGTTCATTGCTTGCCAAATACAAGTTATATTAGTGTTTTCGGTTGATAATACAGTTTGGAAATATTTTTTCTTCGCATTTCGTACAAGAGTAAGGACTTTATTACGTTGCTTTTTATACAGATCAAACTGTTTTTGTTTTTTAAGTCTGTCACGCAAGGACATGGCAGCCTTAATTTCAGTATTCATCCAGGTGGGTATTGACACATGTTTAACCCTCTTCCTCCTGAGTGGAGCATGTGCATTGACGACAGAAAGCAATAGTTTCAAAAATATTTTGGCTGCTTCATTAGGGTTATTACATGCTCTTAAATTGATAAAATCAATTAAACTTAAGTCCTGTAAATATGCGGACTTATCAAAATTCTTAAAGTTTCTATACATAATGTAGGTGTGTCCTTTGAACTGTGGCTTTGGAAGCTGGCATGAACATTTGCAAATAATGGCAGTATGATCACTGACAGAAACGTCAGACGTGAAAGCAGCAGAAATTATATTATGATTGTTACTGTATATTTGATCAAGAAGAGTTGACTTTGTTTCAGTTATTCTTGTCGGTTCCTGAATAAACTGAGTTATACCAAGCAAGTTTGTTATTGTGTTCCAGTGTGATTGAGACTGTAAAAGATTAATGTTAAAGTCTCCTAATATAATAAAGTTTAAATTGCAAGCATTGACTTTGTCCATCATTTGTAAAAAATTACTGAACCAGTCGCAGTTGCTGGCAGGATTTCTGTAGATAAATCCTATAAGAATAGGCATATTTTTATATGGCCTGACCTCAAGCCAGATGCATTCAATACATTTGAGTTCAAGGTCATTTCTCCGTTTGACAAAATTACGGAAATTATTATGAACATAGACACCAATACCAGTATGTCCAGGGAAATTAGCATCTTGTCTTATAAAATAATAATGTGGTATCGAAATTGACTCTGAAATATGTTTAGAGTCACATAATTTAGTTTCCGTCACGCCGAGTATATGCAGACATCCGTGACGCTGTAAAAGAAAACAAATGTCATGAAGTTTGTTGTAGAGATGGTAGACATTGACGTGTCCACATAAAATGTTAGAATCCATTGGGAAAAAAACAAACCCACACTAAACAAAACACTATCTTACAAACTTGTTAATAGTTCTACGTTGCACTATTTTATAGTGTAAATAACATTTATAAAACGCAAAACATGAAAATCAGTTATTAGTCATTCAATAGAATCAGTGTCTCAGTCACATACACTAGTTGAATGACAACAATATAGATTAGACTAATTGAAAACAGGTCCTGTAACACGTGGATGAAAATTATTGATACTGCAGTTAATGAGGGTATAACAGAAGTGTGTGTTCTTTCTCCCCCCCTCCATCCCCACCTCCCCCATAAAACCTTCCCCCTATCACCACCACTACCAACAAATGCACACAGATGTCACACAGATACTTAAAGTAGGCGTGATAGGTAATCAAAAAGAGTTTTCTTTTCGCTTTCACTGAGAGGGGTGGCTCGAGTTTGGGGCATAAGGTCTAGCGGGTTATTTCGTTGCGCATGTTGATAATTTGATGGGCCGATGTGAGCTGGCATGGGTCTCAATACATTACTGTTTGTAGGAAAGAAATGCGACGACCCTTTGTAGGAAACACTGGTATCCAATAGGCTGGGAATGTGCACGTGCCTTCCCTTGACAACTGTGGAATACAAGGGTTGGGTCCTCAGTTGTCCTGTTCTTGAGGGACTGTCATTTGGGCGTGACATGGCGCTTGCCCATGATAGGCTGGGGCGCTGGTTTACTCCCTAAGTTGTAGGCCTACGGGCATCCATCTGTTGAGTGCTGCAATGGTGTTGTGGTCCAGAAGGGCTGAAGCACTGGGGCTGTGCATGCTTCTTTGCATTCACAGCTCTAGAGTAGCAGCGTTTGATGTGAAGTGCCAAACCACTGCTACCTCTAGTGTTCAAATGAATGTCATCCCCGAACCAGCCTGATTTCACCCTGCCTGCTGTTGTGTGAAACATTAAGTCGTTGTTTACAAGGTCAACGGCTAGCTGCTGGCAAACTTGTTTTAGGGAGGAGTTGGATTTATTAATGCAAGACCTGATATGTGCATGTCCTTGCCGATGTGGAAGGATAGTGGACAGCATGATACGGGCGTTTGGAAAACAACGTTGGGCCTCTGCAATGATCTTACGCCATGTCTGACTGCCCAGAAAATGGCCACGCTTACAATCATTGATCCCAACGTGTAAGACCAGGGTAGAGACGGAAGGATGCGCTGGGGTTCCTCTTAGGCTTTCCAATACGGATGACCTGTCAAGTCCAGAAATCGAGATGACTTGAGACTTTTCTTTGACCACTGACATCTTGTTTTCATGAAGACCTGCTACCACGAAGTCTCCCAGAACCAGTGTCTCTGTGTCTGATCTGAGACCGAAGATTTGGGGCCAATCAGAATTTGGTGTAATGGTTTCAGTGCTGGAGTTTAAAGGACAGGTGTAGTCAGACACACTCACAACTGGCGACGTCTCAGTGAACGTGCTGTTGCTTTCTAGAGCGGCTGGGCCATCATCAGTGTCAGACGTATTTTCAGGCATAGAGTTAAGTGGAATTGATGGCTTGGTACGAGGTCGTGGAATGGGTTTTATGACGACTTGTTGGGAAGATATGGAATGTACCGGCGGGTTTTGTTTTACAACCGGTGGGTTGGGGTTGGAGGGTTTGGAATGCGGCTGTTGGCTGTGTTTGACAGCAGCATGAACTGGTTTGGAGGGTTTGACAGCTGGGTTTGGAGTGGGTCGGGCTGAAAGCTTCGATGACGAGCAGCCGCTAATGCCAGGTTGGGAAGCAGTGTCGTGACGCACTATGTCTTTTACCTGCGTTTCCAAATCGCTCAGCTCAATCTTGAAAGAGTATCTCGCTTCACGAAGAGCTGAGCGAAGTGCCGCGATTTCATCACGCAGACTCTCAGTGACCCTGTTAAATTCTTCACGAGTGACGTAATCTTCATGAGACAAAAACATTGTCACTGCCTGGATCCCCACACTGCAGGAGAGAGGCGTGCCCTGTTGATTTCCCACTCCTTCATTATTAACAGTGCCGTCAACTGACTGGTCAGGTCTAGGGTTATCAGCAAACGTGGCAATGGTGGCACCGGATCTCTCTTCATCCTCCGCCGGAGATACGTTTGAGTTGACAGTAGGCGTACGTAGCGCAGACATTATTACTTCCTCATCAGCAATATCAGTGTCGATGAGTGCAGTGGAAGTGGAAGGAGGAGTTGTTAGGTCTGCAGTGGGAGAAGTAGATCGTATGTTACCACTAGTAGAAGGAGCAGTGGGCGCATTTTCAGTTGACGTGACACGGCGAATAACAGGGGTTGTTATCATCAGTGGTGATGATGGGGCAGACACTGGAATGGAGTTTTGCGAGTGTCCCTCATCACCAACACACTGCAGACCTCGGAGACGACTGGAGCGCCGTGTTGGCTGCATGCTCAGTTGCTGTTCTGCTGTCTCAACCACTGATGGTAGCGGGAGTCTTTGGATGAACTGTTTAGCCTCCTCTCGCTGACCCTCACTAAGGTGACTGTCCAGTGTATTAATGAGCGCCACCAGCGACCTCAGTTCCTTGCCGCGCCATTTGTGACAATAGTTGCCTTGTGCCATCGCTGTATTAGTGGTGTAATACACAGTGATGGTGATCACCTTCTTGCGTTCATAGAACACTTTGATGGTTGTCTTGAAAAGATTTCCGGGCAGATGAAAGGGCAAACAGTCAAAGTCTGTGAACTTGTTTGGCAGTTCAAGTGGCCGGAGTGGATTGTTTTCTTCATCAAACCACTGAACACTAAACTTTGGTTTGCTGTTTAATACGACTTGATATCGTTGAAAAAGTACACATCTTGCAATTGGATGGATTTTCTCCGGAAGATCAAAAGTGACCTGACGTTCATCGATCTTCACATCTAGGCCAGGTGTCCAACTGAAGGATGATGGATTGAGAAGCGTCATTGTATTGCGCTATTATTAACACCAGTATTATGATATATAGTGCATTGTTTACATTTTAAATAAATAAATAACACACTTTTGTAACACCCATCAAGGTACTGCTGAATTGAAGTCTACATGTCAGAATTATTAGAAACGAAGTGGCTAATTCGAACACCAAGAAGCCTTATAAGAGATTCTAAATAATTGGTAGGTAAGCCTATTAGGTCTAAATGACGTCAAAATTAAACATCTTGGATAATTATTTTTTATAATAGTGGCAATTTCAGCAGGCACGTCTTATGGAAAAAAAATATCGAACCTTATTACGTCATGAAGCAAATTTGACGTATTTAAGACCAACACACTCTGTTCTTTTTACCATCTACATATTCGATGCAGCGTTTCTGAGCGTTTTTGGAGACAGTCACAGCAAATCAAACAGGGATTTGAAAGAATGAAAAATCTTGTTTATAAAATTGCACTGCTGATACTAAAACTGTTGCATAATCTCCATTGAAAGAAATGTCCTTGTCATGGTCCACAATAAGAAATGACCGTCATTAGCACAACCGGTCAGAAAAAAAAAAGTTCCACAGTTTTCTCCACTATAGGAGAAAAAATAACCGGAATACCTCACATTTTGGGTAGTTAAGTCATTCACAATAACCACAAATATAAAAATAACACAGAATTATATCACAGATGAAGAAAAAGTTAAAAGAAGCGGAGACACTTTTCAGAGGCTTCTAAATGTGGCACAGGCACAGGAAAAAAAAAGCATTTCTAAATATAACACAGTACTAAACAATCCAGCATTTCTAAATATAACACAGTACTAAACAATCCAACATTTCTAAATATAACACAGTACTAAACAATCCAGCATTTCTAAATATAACACAGTACTAAACAATCCAGCATTTCTAAATATAACACAGTACTAAACAATCCAACATTTCTAAATATAACACAGTACTAAACAATCCAGCATTTCTAAATATAACACAGTACTAAACAATCCAACCTTACCTAACTGGTTTAGTACATGTTAAAGGAAAATAAACAACACAATGCAGTTTGCCTTTATTCAATGCTCTGTTGTCTTAACTCTCTACGGAGCGCAGAATATGGAATAAGTTGGACCATTTATTTTGCATTGGTTTCATTGCTCGTCAGCATTGTAGCATAGCACCACAAAGGAAGTGTCTTGTTAACAGAAGCCAACAGAGCAATAACGTACCGGAAGTGGCTCTGTGGGTTCGGGCAAATAGAATAGACCCAACGTTTCCCGGCGTGTCGTAAGAGGCGACTAACAGGGGTGATGTTAGCACGGCATCACTGGGCGAAAGTCTTCTACACAGAAGTCACCGGCCAGGGCGGAGGAACCTCACGTTACTACAGGTTCAACGACCACGTGCTCAGGGCCAAGGCGAGCCACACTGCATTCGTGGATTTCGGCTGTGGCCAACAGCCTGGAGAGGATTGGGCCCTGCCAGGTCTTTTTTGCCCAAGACACAACACATGATGAGGCTATCCACTAATTCCATGCCGGATCGGTCGTCGCCCGGAACAAGGACCGCGCCTTCCGTTGGCCACCAGGACGGAGGTAATAAGTATGCTACTGATGGACAAATTAGCAAGATCCGCACGAGAAACAACATCGTCATAGGAACCTGGAATGTCAGGACCCTAACTGCGGAAGGAAAATTAGAAGAACTGGCCCGCGAGCTGGACCACTATCGATGGAACGTTCTAGGTATCAGCGAACTGCGCTGGAAAGGCATAGGTGAAACAACGACTGACAAAGGCCACAAGCTCTATTTCAGCGGTAGAGATGACAGGCACGAACACGGCGTTGGATTCTTGGTCCACAAGAACATTCTAGCCACTGTCATGGGTTGCCGCCCAGTCTCCAGTAGACTCATTACCATCCGTCTGAGAGCAACCCCTTTTTTATGAAAATATACAGGCGGTCCTTGACCAAGTGCCGAAGAAGGACATAGTCATAGTGCAAGGCGACTGGAATGCCAAGGTTGGCCAAGATGCGCACCACAACTGGGGAGACACATGTGGACCCCACTGCAACAACGAGACAAATGACAGGGGTCTGAGGCTATTGGAGTTTGCCAGATACAACAACCTGGTACTGGCAAACACGCTTGGTCTCCACAAAAAATCCAGACGATGGACATGGCACAGTCCCCGCGGGGAACATCACAACCAGATCGACTACATCATGGTCAAGAAACGCTTCAGATCAAGCATCAACATTGGCAGGACACGCACTTTTCCAGGAGCAGACATTGGAAGTGACCACGATCTCGTGATGATGTCTTTCCGGCTCCATTTGAAGAGAGTAAATACAGCAAAGTGCACTAGGCTGAAGTTCGACCTGGACAAACTGCAAGACCCGGAGGTGGCAAAAATATTTCAGGCCACAATTGGAGGGAAATTTGCACCACTGCTTATTTTGGGGGCAGGCGAAGTAGATGTCAACACCATGACCAATACCTTCAACTCAGCTGTAACAGATGCCGCCACTGAGATCCTTGGCAAGCACCGACCAAAGAAGAAGCCGTGGATCACACCTGAACTTTTGGATCTGTGTGATAAACGAAGAGAGTTAAAAAAGAAAAAGAACACCTCACAGGGAGCTGGTGTCTACCGAAAAATCAACAATGACATCCGAAAAGGCATGCGCACAGCAAAGGAGAACTGGATAGAAGATCAATGCCAGGAAATAGAGAACAATCTGAACAAGAACAACAGCAAGAAGGCCTACCAGACTGTGAAGCGGCTGACAAGTGTTAAACAGCCCAAAGTCTCTACTATCCAAAGCAAGTCTGGCATATGCTTTACAGAAGAACAAGAAGTCTTGGACAGATGGACAGAGTACTGCTCTGACCTTTACAACCATACACCAAATGGAGACCCATCAGTCCTAGCATGTCCCGAGAGCAGAGAAGAAGAAGAAATCCTCCCAATTCTCCGGGAAGAAGTTGAGGCAGCAGTGCAATCGCTGAAGAAAGGGAAGTCAGCGGGAGTGGACAACAAACCAGCGGAACTGCTACAAGCTGGAGGAGAAGCGATGACTGATGCTCTCACCATTATCTGTAACAAGATCTGGCAGAGTGGGGAATGGCCTACACCATGGACCCAGTCGCTTGTCATCACTCTTCCCAAAAAAGGTAACCTTCAGGAGTGTGAAAATTACCGCACAATCAGCCTCATCAGCCATCCCAGCAAGGTCCTCCTGAAAATAATACTCAACAGGTTGAAACCACAAGCTGAACAAATCATAGCTGAAGAACAAGCAGGATTCATGGCAGGGCGAAGTACCACTGAACAGATTTTCAACCTCAGAATAATCTGTGAGAAATACCTACAGCACCAACAACATCTATATCATGTGTTCATAGATTTCAAGAAGGCATTTGACCGAGTCTGGCATGCAGCTCTATGGGCAACCATGAAAGTGTACAACATCAGCCCTAAAATTATAGAAGTCATCAAAAGCCTGTATGACAAGGCTACCAGTGCAGTCCTCCATAACAGCGTCATCGGGAACTGGTTCAGAACAACAATCGGTGTGCGTCAAGGATGCCTACTCTCTCCAACACTCTTCAACATCTTCCTAGAGCGCATCATGTCAGATGCTCTTGGAGATCACGAAGGCACAGTCATCATAGGGGGCAGAGCAATCTCCAATTTTCGTTTTGCGGATGATATTGATGGATTGGCTGGAGAGGAACAAGAACTTGAAGAGCTTGTACAGAGGCTTGACACCACCTCCAGAGCTTATGGAATGGAAATAAGTGCAGAGAAGACCAAAATGATGACCAACAACACCAATAGCATCAACACGGACATCAAAGTACAAGGCCAATCCCTCAACACAGGGCACAGCTTCAAATATTTAGGAGCCATTGTGTCAGACAATGGGTCTCGACAGGAAGTCCTCTCCAGGATCGCACAAACAACTGCTGCCCTGACAAGGTTGAAGCCCATTTGGAAAGACAGAACCATCAGTCTACATTCCAAAGTAAGACTGCTGCGCTCTCTGGTCATCTCCATCTTCCTATTGGCTTGCGAAGCATGGACCCTCACAGCAGATCTCCAACGAAGAATACAAAGCATGGAGATGAGGTGCTACAGAAGACTTCTGTGCATTTTCTATACCCAACACATCACCAACGACGAAGTCCGACAGACCATCACACAAGCCATTGGACAACACGATGACCTGCTCACAGTGGTGAAGAAACGGAAACTCCGATGGTATGGCCACGTCACCAGATCATCAGGCCTTGCTAAGACCATTCTGCAAGGCACAGTGCAAGGAGGTAGAAGAAGGGGGAGACCGAAAAAGAGGTGGGAGGACAACATTCAAGAATGGACTGGTTTGACACTGAGCGAAGCCATGAGGGCTGCTGAGGACAGAGAAAGATGGAGTATGCTGGTTAAACGATCATCTGTGGTGCCCCTACGACCTTCGGGTAATGGGACAGGATAGGATAGGATAGGGGATAGGAGAAAGGTTCACTATTGCTAACCATGTAAAAAACAAACTCTAAACCAAATTTTCTTAAACATCTTCTTTGGGAACACGAAGTTACCGACCCTTTTCTACATACATAACTTACTCCTTCAGATGAGAGTATAAACCGAGACCTAGCATTTGCACGCACGCATTCTATCTCATGGAGTTTATA
Source organism: Oncomelania hupensis (assembly GCA_036898135.1). NCBI lineage: Eukaryota > Metazoa > Mollusca > Gastropoda > Littorinimorpha > Pomatiopsidae > Oncomelania > Oncomelania hupensis. The sequence goes on from CM072521.1 coordinate 59,659,151, forward strand.
GATCTTGACGCTCATGTCCTAGACTAGTGAGTGCCGGCTGCACAAGCCTTGAGCGGTTCTTGAGCTGGAAAAGCGCTATATAAACGTGATTAAATAAATAAATACCTTAATATTGGAAGACAGATTATTAACTGCCCGGAAATGTCTTATTAATGGAAAACAGAAATAACTTGGTGGAAGAGTATTTTTAAAGTAAACCAGTGCAGCAACGGTTAACAATAAATATATAATAATATAGTAAACTCATTGTTTGTGATTGTAAACTGTTTTGCAGTTCAGGGCGACAGAAGATCCTGCGTACAGTGTACTTCAGAAGACCCCAGGTGTGAGTCCGGCAATTTGGAGCCCACAGAATGTGACGACGATGCTAAGATATATTGCTTCGTGTACACAGTCACCTCCGGCACATGTAAGCGTACAATGTATCCTTTGTCATTGCTGTAATCGTCGTCGTTAACCTCGTTAACATCATCATCATCATCATCATCATCATCATCATCATCATCATCATCATCATCATCATCATCATCATCATCATCACCATCATCATCAACATCAGCATTATCCTCATCCTCTTCTTCTTAAATCTCCGTATATATAAATGTAGTGCGGAGTTTTATGCATTAAGCGATCCTATGTTTTGCACGTGTTGACAATGGTGGATTTGTTCTAGGTTTAGTCTCAGAATTGATGTCTCATTTTATGCAGCCCCACCCTAATGATGATTCTCAACATGGCATTAACGGATCGCACGTTCGATTAGTGCGTCAGTTAAAAGCCAGACAATCTTTTCAAAACTGAGATGGACGTGATCGCTCTTCGTTTCCTGTTTTTAATGACCAGTATTACAAAAAAAGGTATAATAATGAAGCACATACACACGGCAGCAAAGCACAGAATATATAGCGAAATATAGCGGCGGAAATCGTGGTTCATTCAGTGTAGGGGTCCTTCTGATTCATCGTCACTTTTAATTCGTTCTCTAATTAGTTTCCTGAAAGGTGGGCGTAATGTTGGGCATGTAGAAACGACGTTCTGATGACACACACATGAACCTCCACATGGTTTCTTCTGACTTTTTGGGAAGGCCGTACTATTTTGACGTCAAAATAGTGTTCCATTGAGTTAGAGCTGTTTTAGGATAAGGGTTAGGTTAAGGGTAAGGGTTTGGGTTAGGGTTTGGGTTAGGGTTAAGGATAGCTTCAAAACTTGGAAAATGTCAAAATAATGTCAAAGAAATAGAAAGTGTGTCAAAATAATCCCTGTTTTTTTCACAACAGTCATCAGAACGTCGTTTCTACAAAAATGTGTGTATGTGTGAGTGTGCGTTCGAGCGTGAATCTCTTGCTTTTTGGTGCCTGCACAGGTCACATAAACAACATTACATTCTGTCAGTGGGCTTGCCGTTAAATTAGGTGATGCCGAGATCCATAGCTGTGTTTATACACCACAATGCCCACAAGTCCAAATTTGGCCCCAATCATTGCACTTACTGAAAAAGCCCAGTTTCTTAAAAAAAATAAATAAAACTCACCAACTTCCATTTACAGGAGGGTGGAGTTTAAGCATTCCTGTACAGCTCACTGGTAGAAGAATACCAAAGAGCTTATTACGGAAAGAGAGGGAACTTCCATTATGTCCTATACAAAAATGCGAGACGCTCTCACGGATTATTTCCCTTTGCTCGGGCTGGCTATATTTCACCATCTGCTATATGAATGATCTGTGCGTGGTAACTTATTGAGCCTATGCCATTGCAAAAGAACATTTTTATGGCAACGTTTGCAAAAACCAAACTTTTAACCATCATTATTATTAACATTCCGCTACTGCTGTCTTTTTTTTGTTTGTTTATGTTTACTTATTGACATTTATTAGGTGCTTTTATGCTGCTTATGTGTATATCACTATATGTCATAGGTTCGTTTTCTGCCCTGGAATTTATTATTTTTTAATCAACGACAGATATTTTAAAATTAAAATATGCATGACAGACTGTTTCATTTATCCGAAACTGTAAATCCGTAATCGTGAGAGAGAGAGAGAGAGAGAGAGAGAGAGAGAGAGAGAGAGAGAGAGAGAGTGCGAGAGAGAGAGAGAGCTCTGTCATTCAATCAATTAATCATAATAAAGCACAATAACAAAATGTTTCACTAATAGTTTGAATTTAATTTATATCAGGTGCCCCCTACCCCCCAACCCTCTCACTTCCCACATCACTGGCTTAATAACATCAGTCACTTCATGGAAAATAATTAATTAATCAGACAGAACAATCAGAACCTACTGGCTAGACTACAACATTCCACGCAATAATAGATCTAATGCGCAGAAATTCACAGATCAGAACAAGGACTGAGTTTCTACATTACATTTTTTTCCCGTTTACACTAAAACGAAAAGGGATTACAACAGATCAAGGACCATTTTTGTGCCTAGGTAAGGGGTTATCTTGCACAGTATTTGATCACGAGGAGAAAACAGACTTAGTCTAATTTAACTTGTTAACATAAGCAGTTTGACGAAGCCAAACTGCCAATCTGACATCTACTTTTGAAATATAAGCACAAATATAGTCAAACAACCTAGCAATAACGTAAACAGTGAGCGACCTGTTGAACGTAAACTGTCAGCAAGCAAACTGTTTTGGATTTAACACATAGGTATAACATGAATCATTCAAGCCGCTCTCCGATTGTTTTAACACTAATGTCACGTCACCCGAGCGGGTTCCGCGACTTCAGCGCATAACACGAGTGAGTAGGAATAAAACTCAAACAAAATAAACTAACACAAATGCCAGAATAACAATCACACTCTTTTATTCAACAATCTAAACATACATACACAGGACAAATGGGGAGCTAACCACCCTCCACCCCTATCAAGACCCCCGTCCCAATATTAACTAACAATTACCTCCCTTTGTTCAACCCCAAAAACAGAACTAAACAGCAACAGGTTTTTTACAAAATGCACAACAAAACCACAATCAGTAATCAATTCAAAATACTAGAAAATTTCAACTAAGAAATGATGGAGCTGTGAATCTTTAAATCTTCAAACTATTGTCCAAGTTAAACTGCAGAACTTAAGCACTGTCAAATGGCTGGTGCACGTAGCTCAGATGGAGCTAAACAGTCACTTTCACAATATAAAGGATGATTTTCTACAACTAAATGAAATATGTTTTTATGTGTGGCGCTGTGCAAGTCTGTGTGTGCGTGAGTGTGGTGTGTGGAGTTCCTGTAATAAAAGTAATGCTCCAATACAGAGGCAAAACAGGCAGCAGTGGCGGAGTTTACTTTCACGCTTCCCCACTGTAGAGGCAAGGTCTCAACACAGAATCACGACTGCGCAAGGTGGCGTGGTGTAGAGGAACACAGCTATACTGGTAAGGAATTAATCAGCGTAATACAGATGATACAGATGATGTAGTTGATACAACAGGTAACAACAGGTAACGTCATGTACAACAGGTGACAACAGGTGACAACAGCCTAAACCTGTAAGCAGATACACAGTCTTAACAGCCTGCCTACAAAACATAAACACTATACAATATAACACGCCGTCCTCCGTCCGCCATTTTGACCTGTTTATGCATAACAATGATAACAATACAAGATGCTATGCATACATTTCAATAATATAATGCAACCCTTGATGCTTAATAATTCATATCTTCTATAACCACAGTCATTTATATAAATATACATCATCATTGCGACCACACTTCAAACACACAGTCCTAATTCATTCCATCCCATCTCCACCCTCATCATCTTTCTCAATCGTTATAACTACATCACGATTATCTCCCTTCAACCATCTATCTTGTACTATAATGTAAACATGCTTTCTTCATAATCATCATTTCCTTCATCTTCCCCAGCATAGTGCAATTATCTCTCTCTCCATACATACACCTTCACCCTCTCTCTCACTCTCCCTCTCTAGCATGCATTCTCCATCGTCGCCGTTGACCCACTTTTAACCACAACAGCAGCAACGACATCTCCCATTCATATACATAATAAGAAAATCATACAAAATCAATAAAATCATTATGCATTAAAAATACATCCCATTTCCCCTCATTCGTCACCATTCATTTGCGTACGCAGTCTCGGAGTACTTTTGCCACTAAGAAATTGAATTACAGGGTTTACTCACCGTATAGGCCTCGACTTATGACACACCCACCTTCTTCCCCAACACAGAACAACACAACACTGTCACAACACAATGGTTAGTCTTTGAGAGTTACTTCGTGTCTGGCTATTGCTGGTTATTCTCACTCAATAATAACACTGATAATGAGGACGAGGACACCTCAATTCTGTAACAGAACTTGAGTCTCAGTAGGTGCTCAATAGAGAACCACACACACCTTAGGAAATGAACCCTACACTTATTCTCTATAAATGGCAGTTACATCCCTCCTCTTTCCAACTCTAAGCATTCCTACCTTGACGAGGGCGTAAGACCTTGGGTGGCTTGTATCAACAATTAACAACACCCTTCCAAACTGACACCTAGTTCTAGTATATGACACACAGTCACAGAGTCACTGCCTGGTTAGAGTCGACCTCTCGCAAAGCACCCAAATCACTCTGCCCTACCAAAAGCACCCAGGCCACAAGCAAACGGTCGAGTTCTCCTCAGTATCCATATTTCTTATTATGCATACCCCTGTTTCTGTATTTGGCCTACCCCTATCTTCTACGATACGCACGGACTTTACGGCTACTGCATCTTTCGAACGCAATAAAGAAAACGGTCAAGCTATTCTATGTACACTACATAACAGAGAAGTGCAACTTCGTACAAAATATAGCTCTCTCTGCTACTCTGAAACTCGTGTCGTCACACAACCCCCCCCCCCCCCCCCAGTTCTTAACACCTTGAAGAACCTTAACTACGACGCGAATTTCCCTACCTCTATGCTACCTACTCCTACTGAGAAAAGCTGCTGGTCCATCGTCTTTCCCTGTGGTATGCTCTACAACTTCAAAAGGATGGGTGTAAACGAATTGCCCACTTCATCAGTCTGCTCTTATCTCCCCTGATGTGATCGTCGCCCCTGCTGATCGTAGGTCGTGGTGCCTTTCGGATTCTTTCCCTCTTTACGTCACGGGGTGTCTCTGATGCTGTCAAGGTTTTCCTGGTTTCCTCCTCCTCTACCCCTTCGTCGTCCACGACGATCGTGGCTACCGCCGCCCTGGTATGAAATTTCTTCAATAGATTGGCGTGGTACAGTTTACTTTTTCCTCGCATCCTGATCCGATAATCGCACTCGCCTACACGCTCAATCACTTCGTATGGTCCTCGCCATGCTAGTTGCAACTTGTTGTGTTTCTCTGGCAGCAGCAGCAAAACTTGATCCCCAGCGTTGAACATACGCCGTTTCGCTTTCTTGTCGAAGTGCCGCTTCTGTTTGGCTGACGCGGTTTTGAGGTTCTCTTGCGCCAACTTGCATGTCTCTTCAATGCGATTACGCAAATCTACCACGTACTGGCTACTCAGTTTCATCTCTTCCTCCTGTATCTCCTTGGTCCAGAGGTCTCGTAACACAGCCATCGGTCCTCGCACGGTCTAGTTCGAAAGGAGAGAACCCTGTGGACTCCTGTGCTACCTCTCGATACGCAAATAGTAGCGCTGGAATGTAGCGGTCCCACGCTGTAGGTTGTTCCGTTGCTAACTTTTGAGCATGGACACTAGCGTCCCGTTGAATCGCTCAACCAGTCCGTTGCACTGTGGATGATACGGCGTGGTGGCTTTCCCGTGGATTGACAGTAGTCTGTTCTCCTCCCGCATGACTTCAGACATGAATTGTGTCCCTTGGTCTGTCAAAACTTCCCTAGGAACACCCACCCTCGACCAAATCTCCCACAGCGCTTCTGCCACCCTCTCTGCCTCTATGCCCTTGAGCGGTACAGCCTCGGGGTAGCGTGTGGCATAGTCTACTACCACTAGGATATACATGTTTCCCCGATCTGACTTGGGCTTGATGGGTCCCACAATGTCTACGGCCACCCTCTGAAACGGTTCGTCCACCAGCGGAAGTTGCTGTAGTGGCACCTTTCTCACCCGTCCCCTCGGTACTACCTTCTGACATTCTGGACAACTGGCACAGTACCTCCGTACTTCGGCGCACATCCCTGGCCAATAGAATGTTCCCCAGATCCGCTCCCTGGTACGCTTTCCTCCCAAATGCCCAGCCATGGGTGGATCATGAGCCAACTGAAGGATCCCCCCTCTCAACTGTTTCGGGACTACCATTTGCGTTACCTGGCTACCTCTCTTAGTGTGCACCCGGTACAACACCCCCTTCTTCTTGCGAAACTCTGCCGACGCCCTACCTGACGCTATCGCCCCCCCCCCACTCTGTGCCAACGTTCTCGCCCTCGCGAGCGTTTCGTCGGTCTCTTGCATCTTGATAAGTTCTGGGGTACTAACAGTGATCTGGGATGGCTCAACTACTGCTAATGGTACCTCCCTCTTCTTCTCGGCCTTCACCTGCGCCCGGGTCTGCACTGCTGCAGCCATCGCGCACTCACCTCCGAACAAGGAAACAGGACTCTTCTCCCCGTTATCGAAAGTCACCCAGTTACCCAGGATGATATCGGGCCCGTCCTCGAAAACCCACCAACTCCACCCTCCCCCTGACCAGCGCACAATCCAACTCCACCCAAGCTGTAGGTAACAGACCCACGTTCGATCGATTCGCCAAGCAAATCTCTACAGTCCGGCCCGTCAAATCCGCTGGTTTGACTAACCTGCCCGCGACTGCCCCTATCTCCGCCCCCGTATCTCTCAATACCCGAACGTCCTGCCCGTTCGCCCTACCTTGGCCCCATGGATCATACGGTTTGTTAGCGCACACGCTAGCCTGAGGTGCGGTCTCTGTGGAAATAGTCCGTCCCACCGTAACCTGGCCCACTGTCTGAGGTTTGACCTTGCAGTCCTTGACCACATGCTTGTCCGACCCACATCGGTAGCAACGACGTACCCCACTACCCCCTTCTGTCCTCCCTACCTTCTGACCCTGACTTCCCCGGTTGCTAGGTTGCTGAGGAGCTTCCGGTCGTCTGGGAAAACTACGTCGTTGACTGGGTAGTACGGGTGCCGGTGCTGACGCTGCCCGCTTGGCGTCCACTACACGCTGCGCTAACTCTGCTGCCCGCTTGGCGTCCACTACACGCTGCGCTAACTCTGCTGCCGCATGGCTCGTTGTAGGCAGATTCTCCCTCACATAGATCTCCAACTCGGTGGTCATGATGGAGAACAACTGCTCTCCGATGAAGGTGTCCAGAACCTTCTCTACGTCGGTGATGTCTTTGCCTGCGAGCGAAAACTATTTCTTCACCAACGACCCTAGTCTCACCACTAGCTGAGGAAACGTTTCTGCAGCCTCTTTCTTGGCCTCTCGAAACTGCCTGCGATAGTAGTCGGCGTCCTTTCTAAAGCGTTTCAACAGAGCGTTTCTCACAGTGTCGAAATCCTGGGCTTGCTCAGGCGTTAGACGAAGGTACGTATCCCGGGCGCGAACTTGTTTTTTCCAACCTAGTTCCAGTCACTTTCCCGAAAAAGGCAATTACCGAAGTCGAACGAAGCTCTCCGAGTCGAGCGAAGCTATCCGATGTTTTACGAACGAATGCTGGCAGGACTACGTGAAACCACAGGCTTGGAAGTCTCGTCTTTCGTAGGCCTCAATTACATACTATACTACGTACGTATTTAGGAGTTTACAAAGACAAAAGAAAAGACTTCAGCGCCTGTGGTGAAACATCCGTGCATAAAAATAGCCGCTGCTAGATCTAATTCTATTTCGATCTGCACCTCTTCAAGCTCAAGTCGAGATTTGCATTTTGAAGCAGTTAGTATTATTATTATTATTTTATTATGAATAATATACTGACACAATTAGTAATAAGGAGTAAAAGTAATACATAACACATAAAGCACACATACAACGATTTCACATCTATAATTATCAACAATAAAACCATGACAAAACTTCAAAGCGCTATGGAGACGTTGGTGTCACTTCAGTACAACAAGGCAAAGCAAGTTTATAATTGTCTCAAAAAACAGTGATATTTTTATTGCAAGCACCAAAGCAATTATTTATTTAACTAATATTATTCTTTTTAACTGATACAGTAAATGTGTTATATGTATTTCAATTATATGTCAATTCAATTCAATATTTTATTTTAAAGTCTCTTCACGTTGTGATTTTAGACCACTTCATTCTCACGCATGGACATACAGACATACAATTAAAACTGAAATGCAACCATAAATAATAACATTAAGCTTATTACTAATAATACTACAAACATTTTCCAACTGCGGACACGTATATTATACGAACTATCTCCATTATTGCAGGACTATGCAATAAAATGTCAATGTCTTCTTGAATACCCACAATGATGTTCTTTTCTTCATAAAGTGGTGTCAAAAGAGTACATTCATATAAAATATGTTTAACAGATATTGGGAATAAACAAGTACACAAGATATTTTTTGAAAACTTTGTGTTCCATGAATTTACTCTTAGTTTATTAATTAGCCTACACAAATGTCTTGGACAAGCATAATTTTCGACGTTTCTACTCTGAGGTAAATCAGAATGCATACGCTTTTCCAGTAAGGATAATAATTCATATACTGAAGGTGATATGTTATTACATGCAATAGAATTATTTGCTTTCATTGCTCCTTGTTTCGCCAATTTATCAACTACGTCATTCCAATAAATACCCGAATGAGATGGAATCCAGCAAAAGCTGATTCCAATACCTTTAGATACCAAATAATGAATTAGAAACTTGATTTCAAATAAAATATCTGTTCTCGTTTTACATGACCAATGTTGCAAAGAATATAATGCTGATTTTGAATCAACACATATAAGGATATTAAAGAAAGCAATTGGGAAGTTACAAATTATGTTTAAAGCCATAAGGATAGTATACAATTCTGCTGTAAATACTGATACATTCTTACCAACATAATATGATTTTTGAATTTTTAAGTCAGGGATCGCAATTCCAGCTCCAGCATCTGATGTTTCTAACACTGACCCATCAGTATAAATTTTTAAATGGTTAGTATATTGCCTTTCGATATGCTCCCTAGCTTCAGTAACAACTAGATTAACATTTTCATTTTTCTTTGTTAGAGAGTAATCAATATCAAATTGTGCATTTGTATGTTCCCACTGCGGAATTTGAGGAATACTTGGTAATATAGGAATAGATGAAATATCAATATTACAAGTTGTTAATATATCATTTGTATAATTTCGTATTGATTGAAGATACGTCAAATTCCTTTTTTTTTTCCCAATATTTTTGTTTATTTCAATAAATTTACAAACTGATAACACACACAGAAACACACCAAGCATTTTCAAACAACAATAACAACAGAAAAATAAAAAACAAATTAATAAAATAAAATAAAATAGAATAAATAAATAAAGGTGTACACTTATAAAATCACTTTTTTATACATTAGCCACTGGTCATTAAATCTATTGCATTTCATTTTGATGTTAGCATTAATTTTTTCTATTTCATACCTGTTCTTAAGCATGTTGATAAAGGCATCCAGGGATGGTATTTCTTTTTTCATTTTACATGTATATATATATATGATTTTGCAAGTAACAAAATGAAATCAAATATTGCATCTGTTTTGCAATTTTTTTCACATCCAAACAAAACCAAGTGTTCATTAAATGACAAGTTACTAATATGTTCACAGGTGTTTAAGAGTCTTTGTAACCCTAACCAGAAACTAGAGATGTATTCGCAACTCCAAAAGATATGTTGAATATTTTCCTTTTCTCTCTTACAAAATGAGCAGAGATTGTCATTTTCAAGGCCCATGCTCTGACATACAATATTCGTGCCAAGAATCCTGTGTACAATTCGTATCTGTAGCCACTTTAACTTAACATCTTTTATTTGTGCAATTCTTTGAAAAATGAATTTCCAGTCCACATTTCGTGTAACCCTAACATCCCATTTTGTACAACAATTTGGTAAAATATTAGGTTTTGCAAGAATGTCATACAGCAATTTTGCTCCTTTAAATACGGAACACAGTATTCGCTGGGCTTTGCAGCACTCAAATTTAACCAAAAAATTATTATTATTAATCTTAACATCAGATTCATTTAAGTACTTTTTGATGGCCTGTACACACCCACTATATGTTACAAAATCAGTGTCAATGTTATATTTAGTCTTAAAAGCTTCAACTGTTAAAAAATGTCCATCTTCTTGAAGTAGGTGTGCTATCTGATATACACCTTTTTTAATCCACTTTTTACAGCAAAAAGGTCTATTACCAATCAAAATCTTGCCATTACACATAAGTGGTTCGGAAATCAACTCTTCCTCATTTTCCACCTGAATTTGTTTACCAAAATCAAAATACGCATTAAATACATCACACCAGAAATCATTAACATTAACAAAATTACAGAATGCAGGGCCCACTTTATCCAGGAATGATATAAAAGTATCACCAGAAGTTAAAATATGCTTCCATTTTTTATTACCAGTTAAGAGTTTACGTATCCAGGTTAATTTTAATGCGTTCATAAACTTTCTAATGTCTGGAATTCCAATACCACCTTCACTAATGCTTTTAGTGGAAACTTTCCTGCTAATTTTATCAGGTTTCATGTTCCAAACAAATTGAAAAGCAGTTTTCTGAATTGCATCAACAATATAATCCGGTGGATTGGGCAACAGTAACCACAAATGCACAAGCTTAGATAATATTAAAGATTTTAGAACAGCGACTCTACCGATAGGTGTAATTTGTCTCTTGAGCCAGATTTTGTATAAAGACTTTATTTCCATAAACTTTTCATCAAAATTTAATTGTACACAACTTTTTAAATCATTAGAAAACCAGATTCCAAGAATTTTAAAATGTTCAGGGTTCCACTTCATTTGCAAATGAGGCATATATACTACTGCAGAATGTTTTTGGCTACCAAGCCATATTGCGCTAGATTTATCAGCATTTAAAATAAGTCCAGAAAATTTACTAAACATATTAATGGTAGAAATAGCTTCACAGAAAGATTCACTGTCCCCCTCAAGTGTTAATTCGGTGTCATCAGCATACTGCAAAATTTTGTTTTCCTCTTCATTTATTAAGATACCTCTGATGTTTTTGTTTCGTCTAATCATTATACCCAAAATTTCGACGCTTAGAATGAACAAATAAGGCGACAGCGGATCTCCCTGCCTACAACCACGTTCAACAGAAAACCATGGGGTTGATCTGCCATTTACAATAACAGTTGATTTAATATTACTATAAAAAGTTTTGACCCAATTGCAGAAATCATTCCCAAAATTATACATATCAAGAAATTTGAACATAAAATCCCAGCTTAATGAGTCAAAGGCCTTCTCGAAGTCAAGGCAAAGCAACAGACCAGGTTTTTTTATTTTTATTTAAATATTCAATCAAATCATAAATGAATCGAACATTGTCACCAAGATATCTATCTTTCATAAAACCTGTTTGATCTTCGTTAATTAATGAAGGCAGCACAAGTTTTAATCTATTAGCTATGCAAGCGGATCCTATTTTATAAGTTATATTTAATAAGGATATTGGACGCCAGTTTTTAATCAGATCCCTTGGTTTGTCACCCTTTGGGATGCATATGATTACCCCTTCCTTCTGTGTTATTGATAATTCTCCCTTTATAAATCCCTCATTTAAAGACCTAACTATATACATACCTAACGATTTCCAAAATACTTTAAAAAATTCTACTGTAAATCCGTCACTTCCAGGGCTTTTGTTGTTTGCCATATTCTTTAAAGCTCTACTTGCTTCCTCAAAAGTAATTTCTCCCTCCAAAGATTCCTTCTCCGATATAGTTAAAGATGGAATGTCACTACCTAAAATATGTTTGTCGAATACATCAACTGCTTTTTTAGAATAAAGTTTGGAGTAGAAAGAATTCACTTCGTTAGAAATATCATTCGTATCATTTAAAATATCACCATTTTGTTTTGTAATTTTTCTTATTTGTTTGCTTACATAATTTCGTTTTTCAAGAGCACAGAAATATTTCGTTACTTTTTCACCATCTTCAATCCACCTAGCTCTAGATCTCAACAAAACCCCTTCCATTCTTTTTTCTCTTATTGACACTAATTCATTTTTGAGGTTTACTAATTCAACCCTTTCATTATCAGTTAGATTGTCTCTTTTTTCAAAAGTTAATATCATATTTTCTAAATCCCTCTCTTTTTTCTGACTTATTTTCTTTTTTCTGCTTGCAAAATTAATAGTCTTGGCTCTAATTTTCATTAAAAGAGTGTCTAAAAAGAGTTGGTCAGAAATAGTAAACTGTAGTTCACTAGATGGTATGTTTATAATGTTAGTCCTGTCGTACGGCAAAGCTGCGTAGTCTCCTGTAATTTCTTTAATTAATTCATTTACCTCGTCTAAGAAAGTCTTATCTTTTAATAACGAGGAATTAAATTTCCAAAATGTAAAGTGTTTTTCTTCCTGCCCTGTCGTTAATGATAAGGTAACCAAAGAGTGATCTGTACGGTAGCCTGGGAGAATATCTGCATCTATTACAAGACTAGAGAAAGTGTCCGAAATTAGAAAGAAGTCTAATCTACTTTGTTGGAAGGGTCTATTTCTACGCCAGGTAAATCTACGTAATTCAGGATTAATTTCACGCCATATATCAACCAGATCGAGATTTGACATCATAGATTCCACCTGTTCTTGTGCTTTTATATTATTGTTATGTTTATAATTGCAGTAATCCAAACAAAAATTCATAACTAAATTCCAGTCTCCACACATTATAATATTCTCACATCCCATTCTCTGTAAACAAATTTCAAGTTCAGAATAAAATTGTGGATCATCCTTGTTTGGACCATAGACATTTACAATAACCAATTCTTTTCCCAACATTTTGGCAGAAATACAAAGAAAATTGCCCCCGGGATCCCTACAAACATGCGTTACAGAAAATTCAAAATTATTATTAAAAAGAACAGCAACTCCACGTGAACTTGAGCTATAAGAAGCAAAATAACATTTATATCCCCATTCAGATTCAACATAGTTTTCTAGCTTAGTATCAAAATGTGTATCTTGTAACAAATATATACAATAGTTCTTACTTCTTAAATAATGAAATACATCCCTGCGTTTTTTCATATCACCCAAACCTTGGCAGTTCATAGATGCTATTGTTAGTGATGATGTACACATGTTGAAAAAATATAAAACAACACACAGCAAACTATATTTGAAAATAAAATAAGTAAAATAAAATAAAAAATATACACAGTTACTTAATATTACACACAAACCAGACAAAACCAGAAAATATAAATAGCTCAATCAATATATATCAGCAACAAATGGATGTATGTGACAACCAAAAAGGAAAAACCCGGCTTCAGCGGTATCAAAACATAATTAGAGTTGTATAGCCGACATTGCAGGCAGTGTATAATGCAAAGTCACATGTATGCATACTTAAATTATAATAACCTATAATTCTATTGATTAGGGTGCAAACGAAGCATGCGATTTAAAGCATCAAAATAAAATGTAGAAGCAGTTTGTGAATTATGTATCTATTATCTGATCTTAGCCATTTCACAAGAGCAATTCACTTTATTACCAATAGGGAAAAAACTTTCCACTAAGTGTCATCACATATTCTTTAGTTAGTCAGTCAAAAGTCAGAACAAAACACACAAGCAGTCATCTCAGACAATAGTAGCATTGAATAATTTTCAAGCATTCTTTGAGAAAGTTGTGGCACAAGTTTAAAAAAAAAGGGAGGGTGGAGGAGGGGGGGGGGGGTATTGTCATAATCCCACCCCGCAAACATTTTCTCTTTCTTTTTTTATCAGACAAAATCCCATTTAAAAAAATAAAAATCTTTGTTTTTGGGCTGTTAGCATTTTTAATATATATAGTTTTATCACATTACATAAACATTTAGACTGAACAGGCACCATTATCAATAGCAAAAAGCAAAAAATAAATAGTTAATTTAATACAATCAAAAACGTTGTCAAAAGAGATTGCAAACAAACAAGCTCACAAAAATACATTTATCACACAGGTACACAACCGATGCATACAGTTTACACTTTGTTGAAACACACCTGCATTGCATACTAATAATATAGCTGACATAACAAAGACATGGAATAAGAAAAACCTTTATTCAACTGCACACCAGCAAGCTAAGTCATAAATTAACCTAGATAAAGGGAAAGAACCATTTTGACTAGATAATACATAAATGTTTAGCGCAGATTATCTCCCTTTACTTTTAAACAAACATGATAAAACTACCATTCAGATTATCCTTTTCATAGTGCCGAAATGATCAAACATTCACAGGGAGAAAAAAGAAGAAAACAAATCTATAATAATAAATAAACCATTGGAAGACAATAGAACCGAATTGTTTGAACAAACTATGTTTTTGACATACCTGTCATATTGTAGTGCTCAGTTTGATTCATCAGATTGTTCTGTTGTGGTGCTTTGTTGCTATTATATTAAAACAATCTATAGTGGCTAGGCCAATTAAAAGAAAAGGGGTAGGGAGAAGGAAAATGGGAAAAGGATGATTTCATATACATGTTGAGAATGTTTAAATCATTCAACTCTGTCATCTTTTGGATTTTATTTTGTCTGACATTCTGAATACGTCAAATTCCTAGCTCTTTTTTGAAAATCTATATTAGAATCAATTAATATTTCTTCTGAAACAGAATTTGGAACTGACAAACCTCTGACTACATATTTTGCAACTGATAATTTTTGTTGTTCAGGAAAAGATAACAGGCAAGCTTCTTTATATGACTTAAGTGTACTTGAATGCACTGGAACACCCAGGGATGTCGTTTGGGTCGGATCTTCGGCTTTTAGCCGAAATTTTTATTAAAAAAGCCGATAAATTGTCCATCATGTCGGCTCGCCGAGCCGAAGTTTTCACGTGTGAATCGGCTCGGTTTTGTCCATTTTTGCGATATTCCTGTGCTGTACGCTTGCAGTTTAGGCGAGGATTCGATAATTACTAAGGTTAAACTCAGAAACTCTGACAGTATTGTGGTCTGTTAATGGACAGTCTCAACTTTTTATTGTTTTTGTGTGTCTAAAATTTAAGAAAATAAAATTTAATTTCAATGTTCTTTTTCTACTTTTAAAATCATGTTTTATTACAAAGATATGCATCCACACAACACCTTTAATATATGGAGGTGGAGGGTGCACGTTAACGTAGTGAATCTAGTCAAAAAAACATGTGAGACTGCTTTGGAAGAGATCAGAGCCGAAACTTTCAGTAAAAAGCCGAAAGTTTCACGGATGGTTCGGCCAAATCGCCGAAGAAAAAAAATCCTAGCAACATCCCTGAACACCTAGTGCTATTTTAATTGATTTACTGTCAATACTTTGCAACTTATTTAGCAATGAATTTGAAGCTGAAAAATATACTTCTTGTCCATAACTAAGCACTGACCTCACTAGAGATATTGCCAAATGAAGTAATGTATTTGTGTCTTGACTCCATGGCTGTGCACAAAGTAGTTTTAAAAAATTTAACCTTTTACTAGCTTTTGATATTAAGTATTTAATATGAAAATTCCAAGATAATTTTGGAGTAAGGTATACACCCAGGAATTTTACATTATGCTTATAATTTAGAATTTTACCATTTAGTTCTAACTTAGGCAAACACTTTGAATTTACACCATTATTAAACAACACCAGGCAGGTTTTTTCCGCAGATAACTGAAGACCATTTTCTATCATAAATACATTTAATTTATTAAGGTCTATCTGATATATCTTTTGTACATAACTTACAACTCTTTTGCATGTATTTTTTCTTAAATTAGTATTAATCCAAATAGCAACATCATCTGCATATTGCACAACATTAGTATGTTTAGACATGTCTTTTGGAAGATCGTAAATAAGAATAGAAAATAAAATTGGGGCAATTATTGATCCTTGAGGAATACCCATGTCAATCTGCTGAAAGGAGGAAAATGTTTTACCAACGCGGGTACAAATGTATCTTTGAGATAAAAAATTCTTAAAGTATTGATACATTATTCCGGATATTCCTATATTCTTCAATTTGTAAAGTAAACGTGCATGCCAAACACTATCATACGCTTTACGTACATCAAAAAATGTTGCTAACGTAGACTTTCTACGAGAAACTGCTTTTTTATATGTGATGTTAGTTTAACTAAATGATCGGTAGTACATCTTCCTTTTCTAAAACCTGCTTGATTTAAAGGGAAAATAGAATTCTTCTCACAATAATGATGCATTCTATTAAGAATAATCTTTTCCATTAATTTTCCAGCTTGAGATGTTAATGCTATTGGTCGGTAGCTATCTAATGATGATCTTGTTTTGCCTTGTTTTAGAACTGGAATTACAACTGACTTCTTCCAGATATCAGGAAGAGCTCCATTTAACCAACAAGTTTGGTAAAATGAGTGAAGTAACTGTTTCCAAATATCAGGCAAATGGATCAACATTTGATAAGAAATGGCATCAATACCAACAGCAGATTTATTGGAATTAAAGGAATTTAGGGCTTCTAAAAATTCATCGTATGTAATTGGAGAATTCATATAATGACGTTCAATAGGGTGTGGATCTTCATAATCTTCTTTTTGTTCTTCTTTTAACCTAAAACGATTCTGAGATTCATCAAGACTTGAAGACAGACTATTTTCTGCAAAATTTTTAAGAAATGATTCAGCTTTAACTAAAGAACTGGGAAAAGGATTATTTTCAACTTTTACAGGATAGTTTTGAAGATGGTAACCATTTTTTATTTGCTTTACCTTTTTCCAGACCTTGTATGTATCTTTTGATTCTGAAACTTCAGTTTTACAAAATTCTGTCCAATATTTAAGTTTTGCTTGCGCAATAATTCTGTTGCATTGTATCTTTGTACGTTTCATTTCATTGTGATTTTCTGGTGTTTTGTTCTTTAACCATTTTTTAAAATGATCCTTTCTAGTGTGTACAGCTAGAGCACAATCTTTGTTCCACCATGCATTGTATTTACGGTTTTTATAAAATTTGCATTTAGGTATTGAATATTCAGCAGCCTGAATAATAATATTTGTAAAATTTAAATAAAAAGTGTTAATATCTTCATGAATAATGGAGTCGATGTTTTGGGATGAGAAAAATGTTTTAAAATCTGTCCAATTTGCACGATTGTATTGAAACTTTGGAATGTTATCTTCAGTGTTCACATCTTCATCAATTATATCCTCATTTAATTCTATATGAATGGGGATATGATCACTACCCAAAGTATCATTAGTTGTAGACCAAATGCAATTAACAGCAAGATCAGGAGATATTAAGGATAAATCTATCGCAGTAGCTTTGTGAGTTGACACATCAGGAATTCTGGTATATGAACCATCATTTAAAAGATATAATTTAGAATCGACGATGTTTTCTAGAAAACGATTACAAGTTATGGTTGTACATCCAGATTCCCAAAAAGGAGCATGTGCATTAAAGTCGCCTACAATCAACCATTTTTTTTTTATTAAATACATCTAGATGTTTGATCCAGTCAGAGTTGTCATCTTTTGGACCATTAGGATAATATACAGAAAGTATATTTAATATAAAGTTATGGTTGATTTTTATCATTGCTCCTGTAGCAAACACATCATTAGTATCTTTAGGTACAGGCATAGAATCCAATCTAGAATACTGTAAATCAGATCTAATGTATAATGCAGATTGAACCATCCCCGTGTTCTTATTATAACTATAAAGTGGGGGATAATAAAAGTTATCAATTTTTGGAAGTCTCTTTGGTGAAACGTGTAAAGATTGTAAAGCTAAAACGCAATATGATTCTTGTAAAACATGATGCTCAAACTGTAGTAAGTTGGTAGAAATTGAGCGACAATTCCATTGTAGAATTTTAACATTGTGTGTCCTTTCTTTCATGTTGTCAGTCAGTATAGAAAAACCGTTGTAATCAACAACAATAACAAATTCTTATAAGGCTTATGAATAAATGTCCAATTTCAACAATAAGACTTAAGAGTCAGGTGTGAAAGGGTCAAACTGATGAAATATAAAGACAAGATGACACTGTTGCCCCATACAAGACATAAAGACTACCAAACTCTCCCATTGTCTCTGTCCTCTCGCCACTGTCCCCTCCAATTATAATAACCCTGTGGTTGGATTTGGCGAGGGCGAACAAAACGTCTCGGCTTCTTCCAGAACAATTGATGGAGGTGCCGTCCCAAGTTGCCCGCTACCACTGACGACCCGGTGGCATTGAGGTGGATATGGTCGTAAAAGGCTCTTGACTGCTGGACGTTTTCATGGGCGACAAAAGTTACATTTTCTTCATCCACCAGATCAGCAAAGACAAGAGCGTTAAACAAATCTCGCTTGGCTTGAAGGTTGGAGTCTTGCACAGGTGACACTGCTCACAACCACTTTCACCTTTGGATGATCAGCCTTGATCTTTCGAACTGCATCCACAAAGGTCTTACTGGCTATCTTCGGGTCTTGGGTCTTAACGTTGTTGATGCCACAGTGTAGAACAATGGCACTGACGGGATCTGTCAGAGAAGCTTCAGCAGACTTGAGAGCACTTTCAATTTCAGCAATGGTAGACGCTCTTTTCTTGGTAATATGAACAACATATGAAAGTCCCAGTCTCCTGGCTTGCACCCCGTTCAGTACAGAGTCGTGCAGGACTGCAACAATGGGACGACTTGAAAGGTAGTTTTGTCTTCTGACACAGTGCTGAGCTTGCTTCCGCATTCCTCCAGGCAACTTTGCGTCACATGATACGTCATTTGTCGTCGAGAAAGCTGTGACGTCATTTTTTCCAGACCTATTATTTCTTTCTTTGTTTCTAAGCCCACCTGTGGATGTTTTGCTGTTTGATTGTTTTGGAGGGCATGGGAACTGGTCAGGCTTCGATCCAGATGAGGTAAGATCAGTAGAGACTAACGGCGAAGCTCTAACGGCATCTGCATAAGAGCGGTCTCTTTCCGACTTGTTTTCACTAACCTCTAGGGTATCGCGACTTTGCGTAATCACAGCCTTTTTCAGATCACTGATCACGACGCACTGCTCACGCACGATGATTTCAAGAGATGTCAAGCGGTCGCAGAGTTGTTTAATTAAAGATCTCGTCCCAAAATGAATGACCTCGTCATGCTCATGTTCATCTAGACCGTTGTTGTCCAGGAGTCCGTCGGTATCAGTGGCCGCATCTTTCTTGAATTCAGGGCCCTCGCTTATTTTAATCGACTTCTCGGTCACAAATTTAGCCGCAGGAGACTTTCCTTCGGTAAACTTGGTGCTCTGTCGCCTTGTCCTTGTCATCCTTATGTCTTGAATGGATGGTCAACTGAGGCAGGAATTCAGTTGAGGTGTTGTTCCGCCATCTTGATCACGTGACCTCCTCTCAATTAATTATTAATTATCTCCTATCAATTATATGTATTTTAATGAGAAACAAGTATTAAAAAATGGTTGCGTGGCGGGCGGAAATTTATAAATCATCTGAAAACTTTGTTAAATCTATAAGAAAAAATAACCAGTAACACCACCATCTGAATATTTCGGGTTACACCCAACTTCAGCAAAAACAAACAAAACGTCACTGACCATATTTACACCATTGAGCACGCACAGCAGCACTCTATTCTTTTTTATTTTTTTTAAAAGTAGGAATAATAGAGTGGGGAATGGCCTACACCATGGACCCAGTCGCTTGTCATCACTCTTCCCAAAAAAGGTAACATTCAGGAGTGTGAAAATTACCGCACCATCAGCCTCATCAGCCATCCCAGCAAGGTCCTCCTGAAAATAATACTCAACAGGTTGAAACCACAAGCTGAACAAATCATAGCTGAAGAACAAGCAGGATTCATGGCAGGGCGAAGTACCACTGAACAGATTTTCAACCTCAGAATAATCTGTGAGAAATACCTACAGCACCAACAACATCTATATCATGTGTTCATAGACTTCAAGAAGGCATTTGACCGAGTCTGGCATGCAGCTCTATGGGCAACCATGAAAGTGTACAACATCAGCCCTAAAATTATAGAAGTCATCAAAAGCCTGTATGACAAGGCTACCAGTGCAGTCCTCCATAACAGCGTCATCGGGAACTGGTTCAGAACAACAATCGGTGTGCGTCAAGGATGCCTACTCTCTCCAACACTCTTCAACATCTTCCTAGAGCGCATCATGTCAGATGCTCTTGCAGATCACGAAGGCACAGTCAGCATAGGGGGCAGAGCAATCTCCAATCTTCGTTTTGCGGATGATATTGATGGATTGGCTGGAGAGGAACAAGAGGTACAGAGGCTTGACACCACCTCCAGAGCTTATGGAATGGAAATAAGTGCAGAGAAGACCAAAATGATGACCAACAACACCAATGGCATCAACACGGACATCAAAGTACAAGGCCAATCCCTCAACACAGTGCACAGCTTCAAATATTTAGGAGCCATTGTGTCAGACAATGGGTCTCGACAGGAAGTCCTCTCCAGGATCGCACAAACAACTGCTGCCCTGACAAGGTTGAAGCCCATTTGGAAAGACAGAACCATCAGTCTACATTCCAAAGTAAGACTGCTGCGCTCTCGGGTCATCTCCATCTTCCTATATGCTTGCGAAGCAATGGACCCTCACAGCAGATCTCCAACGAAGAATACAAAGCATGGAGATGAGGTGCTACAGAAGACTTCTGTGCATTTCCTATACCCAACACATCACCAACGTTGAAGTCCGACAGACCATCACACAAGCCATTGGACAACACGATGACCTGCTCACAGTGGTGAAGAAACGGAAACTCCGATGGTATGGCCACGTCACCAGATCATCAGGCCTTGCAAAGACCATTCTGCAAGGCACAGTGCAAGGAGGTAGAAGAAGGGGGAGACCGAAAAAGAGGTGGGAGGACAACATTCGAGAATGGACTGGTTTGACACTGAGCGAAGCCATGAGGGCTGCTGAGGACAGAGAAAGATGGAGTATGCTGGTTAAGCGATCATCTGTGGTGCCCCTACGACCATCGGGTTATGGGACAGGATAGGATAGGATAGGAATAATAATAATAATAATAATAATAATAATAATAATAATAATAATAAAAAGAAACTAATAATAATAATAATAATAATAATAATAATAATAATAATAATAATAATAATAATATTAATAATAATAATAACACACAAACAAAACAAATAAATAAATTAAAGAATTAAATAAATAACTATACTACTACTACTACTACTACTACTACTACTACTACTACTACTACTACTTGCTAAGTTGTGGTCTCGATTTTGTGGTCCTGATTCGGCTCTTTGCAGTCCGCTGGACTCTGTAAGCAATGAATAACTAATAAGCTTTTAATTTAACTCTGATCTCGAGTTGTCTTGATTTTGTGGTTCTGATTCGACTCTTTGCAGTCCGCTGGACCCTGTAAGCAATGAATAACTAACTATTAATTTAACTCTGATCTCGAGTTATAAAAAAAAAATTCGCTTAGCCTATTCGTCCTTCTCCGGAAATTTCAAGATTCGAATATTATAAAGTATAGGCCTAAATATTATCAATTAGAATAGATATAGTTTATACATTTATTTACGTATAAAACAAACAATACAGGTCTAATAATTATATGCAGCTAGTGAGCTTCTTCACGGCGCGGAGACTGACTTATAATATAATAATGTAGATTAAGCCTATGTATACTGTATAACAGTGTCTACTTGGTTCTAGGCAGGAAATGGGCAATGCTATTATTAGCCTTTACTGCTGAGAACTAACAAAATGCAAATCAAGGAACGCAACTATCATATTAACAAAGTATACCGTTGCAAAATGCTAAATCTGTGTAAATCGAACAGAATTAGAAGCAACAGCGATCATTTTTAATGTCAGCTAGTCGTAGTCATGCAAGCATCATTTCGTAACACATCGGAGAGCTTCGTTCGACTTCGGTGATTGCCTTTTGGGGCGAATGACTGGAACTAGGTTGGAAAAAACAAGTTTGCATCCCGGGCTTCCCCTTGTAACAAAGGCGCTAGCCTAACCGCCCATACCTCCCTCCTCCAACCCTGAACCTCGGCCACTCGTTCGAACATCTGGAGGTAAGCCTCTACATCCTCTCTCTCCTCCAAGGGTTTCAGTTTAACGGAGTAATTTGCCCCTCTGTCTCTAGCCCGATTCTCCCTCCGATCAGCTCTGTCTTCATCTCTGGCTCTACGCTCCTCTTCTAGCCTCATCTCAAACATTCTTCTTTCCTCTTCCTTAGCTGCCCTTTCCTCCCTCTTCTCTTCCTCCCTGGCCTCTCTCTCTGCCGCCAACCTAAGCTCCATAATCCTCCGCTCGTCTTCCCTCGCTGCTCTTTCTGCTTCTAACCTAGCCTCTATTCGACGACGGTCTTCTTCCCTTTCCCTCTTTTCTTCTTCCCTGGCTACTCTCTCGGCTGCCTCCTTCCTCATTCTCTCCCTCTTCTCTTCTTCCTTTTCTCTCCGCTCTTCCTCCCTCCTCATCTCACTAACTACATAGTGCGCCAGCGCTCCATCTCGGAAACCCAGACTTTCCCCAACCTGCCTAAACCTCTCGCTATCGCTGAGCGCGATCTCGACCTTGCCCTGTGCACTGGGTGACCTGGCATACATCTTAGGCATAGTCATTTGAGTACTCACTGCGGAAGCCTCTTCCAGCAACCCTGTCACTGAGCCCTCAGCGTCCGATTGGGGGTCGTCTAGTCCTGCCTCTGCCCGGTATCTCGCGTCGCGGCGTTTCGCAGCTCGGGCATCCCGCGTGGCCATGTTGGAAAAGAGGGGAAGAGCAAATGTTAGTATTACACAAAACAAATAACACTTAACTGATACAAACACCTAACGGAACGAATACGCAACACAACAGTCACAGGAGCCGAGGAATCGTTCACTGTCGTACCCCTAAAGGCGAGCAAGTGAACCCTGCAACCCAATTCCCCGTTAATGCTTGCACTCCGAGTGTGAACCCTAGTGCAACACACCCACACTCCCGCCAACCGCCCGCTGCGTACCCTTACACACAACAACTCAAGCACACAACATACACATCTGGCACTACCCTAACAAAATAAAATGAGTTTATCCCACTTCTGACACCAAAATGTCACGTCACCCGAGCGAGTTCCGCGACTTCAGCGCATAACACGAGTGAGTAGGAATAAAACTCAAACAAAATAAACTAACACAAATGCCAGAATAACAATCACACTCTTTTATTCAACAATCTAAACATACATACACAGGACAAATGGGGAGCTAACCACCCTCCACCCCTATCAAGACCCCCGTCCCAATATTAACTAACAATTACCTCCCTTTGTTCAACCCCAAAAACAGAACTAAACAGCAACAGGTTTTTTACAAAATGCACAACAAAACCACAATCAGTAATCAATTCAAAATACTAGAAAATTTCAATTAAGAAATGATGGAGCTGTGAATCTTTAAATCTTCGAACTATTGTCCAATTTAAACTGCAGAACTTAAGCACTGTCAAATGGCTGGTGCACGTAGCTCAGATGGAGCTAAACAGTCACTTTCACAATATAAAGGATGATTTTCTACAACTAAATGAAATATGTTTTTATGTGTGGTGCTGTGCAAGTCTGTGTGTGCGTGAGAGTGGTGTGTGGAGTTCCTGTAATAAAAGTAATGCCCCGATACAGAGGCAAAACAGGCAGCAGTGGCGGAGTTTACTTTCACGCTTCCCCACTGTAGAGGCAAGGTCTCAACACAGAATCACGACTGCGCAAGGTGGCGTGGTGTAGAACTGGAACTTTGGAACTTTGGACCTTTGTCCTTTTATTAACAAAATCACATATAATTAAATCATGAAACAAGGCTCATAGCCCAGGGGGCATTTTAGCCAAAAAAGGGGAAAAGGGGGGATGGGGAATTACATTAAAAAACAATGAACGGCACAAAAAAGCTGCTCCATAGGTATCACAAGATAAACCTCTGAAATTTCAAACATCCGTGTAAAGTTTTATGTTGAGTCAACATGGAAAGAAAAATGTACAGCATTGCATGGTTCACAAAATAAGACAAAAGGGAATGCACAATATATAAATAGTGACATAACTCAAACTGCAATAAAGCGGCTTAAATTTAGCAACCTACTCTTTGATTATATTCGTCCAAACATGAAAATAGAAGTTTGACATAAAATTAAAAGAGAACTGTGCGTCACTACTGGAAAAGTGAAAAAATAATCCCTATAAAACGGCTCAAATCAGACAATCTGCGTTTAGATTTAGAGTTCAATAACTGATTTAACTTATAGGCATTCGGGTGATTCCTAAAGTATTGAGGTATTAAAGAAAGTCTGTTAATAACCAACACAGAATTTGTACATCTAAACAGATAATGAAATTCATCACCTAGTTCATCCAGATCACACAGAGCACACATTCTATCTTCTCTCTGAATATTCAAATATCTAAGTGATTGAATTGGCAGTTTGTGACAGCTGAGCCTAAATTTCAATAAGTTTCTTCTCGATAGAGGTGACAAGGAAACTAAATAATCTTCAAAACAGAACGTACTCTTAAAAATTCTATACGTAATACAAGCATTATGAGCGAATACATCCTGATGCCAGGTTTGCAAGAACTGGTCTCTCAAGCGTTGTTTGACCATGGTCTTAAAACAATTCAAAGAGTATTTACAGCCGTTTAACCAAATGAAAGACAGACCAAGATCATTTAGCAGAGAGCGAACAGTACATAGCCAGGATAGTTTATACTCAGAATTAAAAAATAAATAAGAGCATAGTCGAAACATAAGTACTGACATTCTAACAGAATCATTGCAACAATCAATACAAAGTTTATACCAGAAACAGAGTAGCCTGCATTTAGCATCTAAGGAAACAGGAAAACAGCCAACTTCACCTAAAACCATACAGGTCGGCGTACTAGTTTTAACATTAAGAATCAATTTCAAAAATTTTAGTTGTAATCGATCACATATTATCATTTTTTCATGGGCCCATACCTCGCAGTTATACAACAAAATCGGTTTTACACATTTATCAAAAAGATCTAACTGAATATCAAGGGGCAAATCCAGTTTTCTACATTTTTTTAAAAGCGCAAACATAGCACGTTCAGCTGATACACTCATGGATCTGATATTTTTTTTGAAATTTGTTATTATATTGAAAAAGGGTACCCAGATATTTATATTCCCAAACAATTTCAAGAATTACATTTTTAAACTTAAAAACAGGCAACCTTCTAACTTTACCGCGGGAAAAAATCATCACTTTCGTTTTTGCAATATTTAAACACAATCCAAATTTTGTACAGTATAGATCTAAAATATCTAAGGCCTTCTGCATGTCTTCAGCAGACTCTGATAAAATGACAGTATCATCAGCATAGAGTAACAAAAACAAATGAAAATACTGTTCAACATCAGAAAAGCCGAGGCCATTCGCCAAATTCTGTGGCAATGATAACCCGTCGATATGTTCTGCAAGGAAAGACCTTAAATCATTCAAAAACAAAGAAAATAATACAGGTGACAGATTTTCTCCTTGCCTCACTCCAGCGTTACACGTAAAAAAAGTAGATGACAGACCATCATGGGTTCTAACACATGACTTGGCTTTTTCATACATATCTTTAATCACTGTCAAAACTCTTCCAGTAATACCAGTTTTAATTAGCTTCTCCCAAAGCATACTACGCTGTACATTGTCAAATGCTTTTTTATAATCAATAAACATACAAAACAATTTTTTCCTTTGCTGCAAATAAATGTCAATTAAGCAATAAAGAGTAAAAACGTGGTCAGTGGTTGAATATCCTTTCCTAAAACCTGCTTGTTCATTGCCTAACAAATTGTTTGAGTCTAGAAATATGTTAATCCTGTCATTAATTACGCTGGTGAAAAGTTTACCCATACAGCTAAGCACCGTTATACCTCTATAATTATCTACATTTAACCTATCCCCTTTACCTTTATACAACGGGCAAATTATGCCAACTGACCAGTCATCTGGAATTTTACCACTGCTTAAAACAAGATTAAACAACATTGTGATAGTATTTAACAACTTTGGAGAAGAAGCCTTTAAGAACTCGTTCAGAATAATCAATACCACAAGCTTTATTATTTTTTAATTTTCTAATAGATTTTAACACCTCCTCTTGTGTAATATCAGCATTTAAACTATTATTATCAAATACGTGTGTTTCGGTGTCAAGGGGGTCTGTAGGATGTAGAATTTCATTCTCAGGGATGTTACCAAGCTCTTCAAAATAATTAACAAAGTCATCGTGTGTAGGCATAGATACATTAGGTGGTTCATTATTCGAGCGCTCATTCAAAAACTTCCAATATGCTTTAGAATCTCTACACTTCATTGTACGTAAACTGGCATGCATATTTCTTCTATGTGCATTAAACTTCCTACAAATAGTGCTTTTGTATGCTTTGTACGCTTGTTTCCTCAATTCCCCCGAATTCTGATCGTGAACACGGGCATGCTTTCGTTTAGCGTTACGAAAAACTTTTCTTTTTAGCCTACATTCGCCATCAAACCACGGCATTTTTTTCTTCTTCTTCTTCGCCCTGTTATTGCTGATGTTTCTTAGCATGTCGGCATTGCTGGCAGCAGACAATAAAATATCAGCAAATTCTTTGTTAATTTTATTAACATCGACTTGAGCTATATCCTGCCCACTGTGTAAGAGGTGCTCCAGCGTAAGCCTTACATCTTGAACACGCTCATCATCAATGCTGTCTATGAAAACATTCTGAGATTCTTTTTCCCATATTGGCTTGAAAGGTTTATTAACAGAATGGATATTAAGATCACTCACTAAGGGATTATCTTCAAACAAAAGATCATTAAAGGCTAATGTAAAAAATAAAGGGCTATGGACATCCGAGAGACACTCATCAAAGTCGCCAACGGCAAACCTAGCAACATGGGTAAACATGGCAGGGGAGGCAACCACATAATCAACTACGCTAACACCTTTGCAAGTAGGTCTACCTACACTAGCATCATCGCCGGCTCTACCATTGACGATCAATAAGTTCTGTGTAATACAGAAATCTATGAGAGAGTTGCCAAAATTGTTTACATTACTGTCCTGAGATACCCTAACTTTCTGGATACCGTAAACATCAATTAAATCGGCAGTACTGGCAATAAAGTTATCCACTTCTTGTTTATCTTCTACAAAGTCCCTAACTGTACCCGTCCTAGCATTGAAGTCACCCAACATAACTACATTACAATCGTCATTCCAATTAGTCAGAGTATCAGCCAGTTCTTGAAAGGCGTTCCTGTTCACATAAACTGAATTTTCAGGGGGAATATAAACCACTACACATAAACATGTCTGGAGTACATTATTACGAGGAATAGAAAATTCAAAGAATAAACCATCATCTGAAACCGAGTGCTGCACCAAGCGATAATATTTATCAAAGCCAGTTTGTATACTTTCCTTACAAGATTGATGCTCTACAACTTTAATATAATCTAACAACTCATGTTTAACTAAAAGAGCAATACCACCTGATTTCCTTTTAAAAGCCTTCCTATTCTTCATAAAGACAGAATACCCATCAATTGCTATATTGTCAAAGTTATCAAGTTTGGTTTCTGACAAACAAATAATATCAGCACTCCTTATCTGATTCTCTTAATCTGGAAACTTCAGCTTTGATATCAAACCACCAACATTCAAAGAAAGGAAGCGCAAAGAAGAGAGTGAGAAACTGGCATAACTTAGGTTTCCGCTGAAGGTTACACTGGGGTCGGCGTTATCATTTATATCATCATCATTTAGATCATCATTATAATTGTTATTATTATCACCCTCATCATTAGCACTAATATCATCATTTTCATTATCTGTAGAATTATGACTGTCATTATTATCAATATTATTATCAGCATCATTGTTATTGCGACTGACATCAGAACAATCAATATCACAGAGATTGGAAATAGCATGTAAACCCAGATCACCACTAACCTTACTCGGAATGCAACTATCCAGGTCAAAATTACCACCAACATTTACAACGTTAGCAACACCATCATTACATTCATTATCATCAATGTTACAGACATCATTATCATCTCCACAAGTGATAACAGCATGCAACAACTCACATGATTCACAAACATCTTCAGGACCTTCAAAGACATCAGCAACATTAGAGTCAGAATTCGCTAAAGCAACAGTAACGCCTATCATAGGTGTACAAAGCAAAGAATCAAATGTACTGTCAGGTAAGTCAATCATTAAGTCATTCTCCACAGTAGTAACTGTATTGGCATTAGTATAAACATTGTTAGTAACAATTTCTTCAAATTGATCAACATCCAAAACAGGATCAAAGGCAAAAGCATTATTGACAACAATGTAAACATCAGGTGTTACTATAGCGTCAATATTATCAAAATCAAAACCCAAACCGAGTTCATCTTTAAATTTATTATTTCCCACAGCATCAAAATGCAAAAAAGTATTAATTTTAGGAACCCTTGTATTTCCTGTAGGCAACTCAAGTTCGCTATCCTCATGAAACACATTATCCTCACCACCATCACCATCATCATCATATTCATCACCAATAATATGTCCACTAACCTTAATACTGAATGAAGATACAAGATCAACATTCCAGTTGGGATCAATGTTACTAATGTTAGTGTTACATTCACAATCATCACATTCATCCATCACATTGTTATGATGTTCACATTCATTCATCACACTGTCATGATGGGACCCAATAACCATGTCAACAGAGACATCCTTGTTACTACAACCATCAGCTTCAACATCACTATTATGCTCATATTTATAAATTACATTATATGAGATTTCACTGGATGTATTCAAAAACCTTTCAGTAACTGATGAGAAAACAGCATCAACGGATAATCTAGTAGTACATTTTGCTTCAAAATCACTGTCAGCAGCATGTAATCTGCTAGTACACTTTGCACCATCAACATCAGCATAGAGTACATCCCCACAGTCACCACTGACACTAATATCAGTTTTCAAAACCATATAATTAATCTCAAGGTGGTCATCATGAACACAGTTTTTGTCTTTCACTATTCTATTTCTAGTATTTATACAGCCTGCTAGCGCATTAACACAAGGTTGGACATAGTTCAAAACATAAGAAGCTGTAGGCAACTTGGTGCCACCGTCGACTGTGTGGCAGACCATGCTGTCATGTGTCACAACAAAATCTGTATCAGTATTATCATCACACTTATATTCATTGAAGTTATACTCAGTGGACATATCTTGATATTTACAATTATTAATATCCACAGAATGAGTCATTTGTGTAAGAAGCATTTTTGTTTATAGTTTTCATCATGATCATGTATTTCATCAAATTTGTTTATGTTTATATTTCTAATGTGATTCTTGGTCAGAGAAGGAGGTTTACGGAGCTGTTCATAACAAATCAATGTTGTCATCTCCACATTATCACTGCTGTTCTGCTCAATGAGCTTATCCACATGACTACAGTATAAATAACCTTCATTCTCCCAGCCATTAAGCTTTAAACTTTCACTTACATACACCTGACGCTGAGAAGAAGGCAAAGCAACACACCCCTCTGGGCACCGTTAGTTGCCACGGGAATAGGCAACCTCACCACCGTGCATCTGGGATGCTCCAGTAGTGCCTCGTTCACCAACCAGCTCTGCTAGGTGTCTCAGGCCCAAAGCTTCATAGTCGATGGTAGTCACTCCCAGCTTGAACAGGTCATCTGGCGTTTCAACGACTATTGGTCTGGGACGATCGTCAGGTGCCAGACCCGGTGGCGACTTCTTGGTGCAATAGATCCTTCCTTCAACCGTCCAGGCACTGTAGTTCAGCCTTTTGATGAACCCCAGCATTCTCGCACGTAGTGGAGTAATGTCATCATTGATGAATACCTTGTCATATCCATCTTTACCTTTCAGATTCATTTTCACTTTCATCAATTCATTCCTCTTCCGCCTTGAGACAAACTTGACAAGAATAGGACGTGGACCCCTACCAGCTCTATCAGTGCGATGGGATGCAGCTATGTCCGCAACGTTGACGTCAACACCCGCATCCTTGAAGACACGGATGACTTTCTCCTCCACCTTCTCAGATGTTTCCCCATCGTCATGCGGAATACCGAATATGCGCACCGACTCTCGACGTGAGTACTGCTGCAAACGGTCATTCTCGTAGGTCAATACCCTCATGGCGGTCAGAGTCTTCTCATAGACTGGCAGTGAAGAAGGTGGCTGTGGCGGACTAATAATAGATGCCACACGTGCTTCAAGCTCATCGAGCACCCCCTTCACTACTTCACCCACCACCACGGACATGGCAGTGGCAAGCACCGGTATCAGCCTGGATATTGGATCAGTCGGATCATCGTCATTAGTCTTGAAAATTGACAAGGCCTCGTCGACTTTGTTCACAATCGACTTTTGCACTTCTGTAATGTCACAACGATGCACAGAAACTTCTTCAAGTTCAACATCACTTGCAATTTCGTCTTCTCTAATACTTGAAGTGGACTTGGCTTTCTTAGAGTCCTTCCTTGTTGTAAAAGGTGAATTAAACAATGAACGTTTTGACTTTCCACGTACCTTGGACATTTCTGCAGAACAAAGTAGTACAGAAAACAAGAAAATGAGAGCGTTACACAGTCGACCTGTGGCAAACAGCACAATGCTTCACTTCAGTTCAGTTGTTCACAGTAGGCCTACTTAGCTCAAACCTTTTCACCTTGTTCAAAACACAATAATTCCAGATGCACATCAAATGTATCAATAAAACGATAACACACCTCCTCAAGAAACACCACGCACAGTTACAGCATCGACTGTGAGCATCAACACTCAAAATTTTCCAAGATTTACACTAAATCAGAGAGCTCATACAAAAAACACCCGCCATGACAGGGGCAGCTTACTCTGACCTGTACTGTAGAGGAACACAGCTATACTGGTAAGGAATTAATCAGCGTAATACAGATGATACAGATGATGTAGTTGATACAACAGGTAACAACAGGTAACGTCATGTACAACAGGTACAACAGCCCAAACCTGTAAGCAGATACACAGTCTTACCAGCCTGCCTACAAAACATAAACACTATATAATATAACACGCCGTCCTCCGTCCACCATCTTGACCTGTTTATGCATAACACTGATAACAATACAAGATGCTATGCATACATTTCAATAATATAATGCAACCCTTGATGCTTAATAATTCATATCTTCTATAAACACAGTCATTTATATAAATATACATCATCATTGCGACCACACTTCAATCACACAGTCCTAATTCATTCCATCCCATCTCCACCCTCATCATCTTTCTCAACTGTTATAACTACATCACGATTATCTCCCTTCAACCATCTATCTTGACGTACTATACTGTAAACATGCTTTCTTCATAATCATCATTTCCTTCATGCCTCTCTAGCATAGTACAATTATCTCTCTCTCCATACATACACCCCCATCCCCTCTCTCTCTCTCTCCCTCTCTAACATGCATTCTCCATCGTCGCCGTTGACCCACTTTTACAACACAACAGCAACGACATTTCTCAATCATATACATAATAAGAAAATCATAAGAATATCATACAAAATCAATAAAATCATTATGCATCAAAATACATCCCTTTCCCCCTCATTCAACGCCATTCATTCGCGTACGCAGTCCCGGAATGCTTGCCACTAAGAAATTGAACTACAGGGTTTACTCACCGTCTCGGCCTCGACTTGTGACACGCCCACTTCTTCCCCAACACAGTACAACACAACACAACACACTGGTTAGTCTTTGAGAATTACTTCGTGTCTGGCTATTGCTGGTTATTCTCACTCAATAATAACTCTGATAATGAGGACGAGGACACCTCAATTCTGTAACAGAATTTGAGTCTCGGTAGGTGTTCAATAGAGAACCACACACACCTTAGGAGATGAACTCTACACTTATTCTCTATAAATGGCAGTTACATCCCTCCTCTCTCCAACTCTAAGCATTCTTACCCTGATGAGGGCGTAAGACCTTGGGTGGTTTGTAGCAACAAATAACAACACCCTTCCAAACTGACACCTAGTTCTAGTATATGACACACAGTCACAGAGTCACTGCCTGGTTAGAGCCGACCTCACGCAAAAGCACCCAAATCACTCTGCCTTACCAAATGCACCCGGCCACAAGCAAACAGTCGAGTTCTCCTCAGTATCCATATTTCTTATTATGCATACCCCTGTTTCAGTATTTGGCCTACCCCTACCTTCTACGATACGCACGGACTTTACGGCTACTGCATCTTTCGTACGCAATAAAGAAAACGGTCAAGTTATTCTATGTACACTATGTAACAGAGAAGTGCAACTTCGTACAAAATATAGCTTCCTCTGTACTGCTGAAACTCGTGTCGTCACACCCACCTTCTTCCCCAACACAGAACAACACAACACTGTCACAACACAATGGTTAGTCTTTGAGAGTTACTTCGTGTCTGGCTATTGCTGGTTATTCTCACTCAATAATAACACTGATAATGAGGACGAGGACACCTCAAATCTCTAACAGAACTTGAGTCTCGGTAGGTGTTCAATAGAGAACCACACACACCTTAGGAAATGAACCCCAAACTTATTCTCTATAAATGGCAGTTACATCCCTCCTCTTTCCAACTCTAAGCATTCCTACCCCGACGAGGGCGTAAGACCTTGGGTGGCTTGTATCAACAATTAACAACACCCTTCCAAACTGACACCTAGTTCTAGTATATGACACACAGTCACAGAGTCACTGCCTGGTTAGAGTCGACCTCTCGCAAAGCACCCAAATCACTCTGCCCTACCAAAAGCACCCAGGCCACAAGCAAACGGTCGAGTTCTCCTCAGTATCCATATTTCTTATTATGCATACCCCTGTTTCTGTATTTGGCCTACCCCTATCTTCTACGATACGCACGGACTTTACGGCTACTGCATCTTTCGTACGCAATAAAGAAAACGGTCAAGCTATTCTATGTACACTACATAACAGAGAAGTGCAACTTCGTACAAAATATAGCTCTCTCTGCTACTCTGAAACTCGTGTCGTCACAACTAACAACACTGCAGCGGTCTTGTAACGTGGGGTTTATGGGTTGCTGGGCTCTGCACAATGGAATGCTGTAACCCTCACGCTTTATTCAATGGGAACCGCTAGTTAGTCACCCGGTGAATTACTTTAATAAATTTATTTGTTTAGCTCGGTCTGTGTTAAGGCTGGGATACAGAGATAGATAGAAAAATTGTAAAAGATCACTGTCACACTAGCTTTCACATGGCTATGAATCACATGTAGTCCAGCCACTTGATAACAGTTAAAATCACACATTTATTTTTTCTACTCTATACAAGATCTTCGATGTACCTTAAAAAGTCAGAAGTCAATGCAAATAATTCGATCACTGATAGTCTAGGCAGCTGTTATGTCTTCATAGGGCACTGGCTACTAGAGTTCATGAAGATTTGACTACTGTGGTCCGTTTTACTATTTTCTGAAGAGTGGACTACTGTGGTCCTTTTGCTACCAGTTTAAGTGCACTGATTCCTGGGCACTTAGCTTGTGAGTAGCGGGTTTGAAGCCCTTGGTTGAGGTAGCTTCTGGTACACGCTGGGTCGTCGTGTAGTTTGGTTCCTTGACACGCTGTGGTGTCTTGGGGAGTGTGTTCCAGGTTTGCTCTCTCAGTCCTGTGCTAGAGGCTAAACAGCCAACTCATCTTTTCTGTGGAGTTGGGCGCACGGGATATCTCGCCTGTTCGTCTGTAACATATTAAGAGACGAAATTCTGCACAACCCTGAATAAAAGGTCTGTGCAGAGCGTCTCACTGAAAGCCAAAGTAGCCCTCGGTGATAGCTCCACATCTCTATACATAAGCGACGAACATTCTGCTACGTCCGTGGTCCACGGAATCTCAACTCTAATTTCCTATACATACATAAATATAAATCGTGGCTAATTATACACATAAAGAATTAATAATATTATAAACATTCACTGGTACAGCCACTGGTCTGCAAACATACATATAGGTTCAACAACAGTGGTTCCGTCAGGTATACAACATGGCGTCCAAACCGGTCGTGCTTAACATGTGTTCGGCTTTTCCACATGGTAAGGCAAATTCGGATTAACACTCAAATCTATGCATAGCAAATTCCACAAACATAATTTCAACAATAATATAAATATATCACGATGAAACAGAAGTATGTTCATTTACCTGTTTGACAAAGTCAGGCTCGTGGCTACTTGATAGAATTCTAAGATTCTCAAGTCCTGCTTCCTGGTCTATTCAGGAGAGATCTTACTGCTAACTGTGTAGCTGATTACTGCTCCTCGATTCAAAAACGACTCCCGTTCTATCTCTCTATTTGAATCAGCCAGACCTGGCTGAGTCCATTATAACCTGTGTTCTCATTGGCTGGTAATCGACTCGCCTAACGTAGCTACGATGATGTCATTGCCTTCGCTCTTACCGTCAGCTACCACTGTGTGTACACGGCATTATACCATTGCTACGCCTGATTACTTCCATCGTCTGCTGCAGCCTAACATTAACATTCTAAGATTACAATGACTAAACAAGGCTACAACGTAAAGTAAGCAGGGTAAAACTAGTCCGTCTGTCACAGGTCTTAGTTTAGGCCTACATAAACACAAAAAAATGAAGTTTTTCAATTGCAATTTACCTTTCTTTGTCTCTTAGAAATTTGAAAAAGGACTTGCCAACACAACTTTTCTTGTATTTGGCATTATGGCAATTGATAGCTGTGCAAAAGTCACCGCCCTGTTTCACTCAGTCGCCTTTTGACTTTCTGCCACGAGCCATTTTCAGCATGTCGACAAGGGAGCATAACTCGTACATTTCGTCTCGCGGTTCTGTACCAAGTTCCCGCTCTTTCTATCATAAGCTCTTTGAGAATACCCACATAATATTTGACTTGTAATGTAATATTGTTTAAAACGTGCGGCGTGATATAACTGCCCACTTCTTAGAATATTCTGTTCTTTTTGCCTTGAAATACACTATTATACTCTTTATATATTACAGTATCTTTGTAATGGTCGCTCACAAACCCGCTATCGTGTGAGATTCACCCACCATTGGGCTATGCCGAAAATAATATTCTGCTTGAACTAGAGTTTTATTAGAAGATGTATATTAACATCACAAAATAATAAATTTCTCTAAGGGCGGTCTAGAACAGCGCTATGTGTTCCTAATAAAGTAGAGCAAGATTGGTATTAAACGATAAACAGAAAGTCGGCTTTTGTAAGAAACAATCTTAAGTCAACGTCAACGGTAATCGAACCCAAGTTTTCGTGTGCGCCACTGAGCTACTGTAGTACACTGATATATACGAATACGAACAATTTGGACACTATCCATAGCAATAATCGGTGCAACAAAGTAAAACTTAGCGGTATGGAGCATGATAGCTGGGCAACCTCAAGACCTTTCCGTCTATTGAGAATCTGCAGGCCTGTCATCGTGTATCTCCTTAAGAAGCTGCGCACAGGCGGAGATAAGGCTTTGAATATCCGTAATATATTGAGATGAGGCTCAGATCCAATCATGATTTGCATCCAACTGATCTCAGATAATCGCTGGAAGGGTGAATCTATTGGGATCCATCGTAACAATATTCAAAACCAATGACCCTCGGTCGACCTTTTGATTCCAAAAATAGACAAGTGCCAGCCGTCTTTCGGGGACGCTGCGCAGGCGTTGATTGAAAACAGGTGGACAGTTGGCCACACTGTTGACGCGTGATCTGCATTAATTTTCTTTTCGCTTTGTAAGGCAATTTTGTATTCTGTACCCCTTTTTCTGAACTCTTCTTTTTCTGCCATAGAATGTTCGATTTAAAATTTTTGCCGTGTATTTAAAAAAAAAGAAGAAACAAACATATATATAGTTCTTCCTTTACGATCGCCAGCGTAATCATCATCATCATCGTCGTCGTCGTCGTCATCATCATCATCATCAACAACAACAACAACAACAACAACAACAACAACCAACAGCAAGCAAAAAAGAAAAGGGTCATTCGTTAAAGGGAGAATTTAATTATCTTTAGTTGTCACGATGCACTTTTGTCAAATAAACCTAACTGCGAACTGACAGTAGGCTTTAAGTTTAATGGCAAATATCCTTCAACTTTCCTTTCTATGAATGCAAGCCGTTCTCTAGTTTATTCCATTTGGCAAACATCCTTTTTGGAACATAATACCACAGTGTCTGTAATTATGGGTGTATTCAAAAACGCTTGACATGTAATGGCAAAGAAGCCATCAAATCATATGTTTGTATGTTTTCAGCCAAAAGCGTTTCTCGTGGCTGCCGTAAGAAACAGATCAGTAGCTGTCACGAAGGGATGGATAGGACCGCCTGCTTCGAGACGTGTTCTTCGAACGGCTGCAACGCCGGTGACATTACAGGCTCGTGGCTACTTCTTCCTAACTCGACTAACACCATTTTCCCGCCTTGTGAAGTCGTAACAATCGCCTGTAGCGTCGTGCCGAACACTCAATAGCAAATTGTTACAAATGGCAACGTTATGTTCCCTTTCGTTAAAATGTAAAAACAGACCCTGCTTTGATAATTCTTAATTTCTGCAGCAGCATTGACTTGACTCGTTTTGTTGATTTAGCTTATTCTATTCTGTTCTAATTTGCTTGGTTTGTTTTTTTGTATATGTTTTTGCATTTTAATCCACAATCTGTGTTCATTTGTTCTTGAAATAATAACGGTAAGATACCGAAAAGGGAGCAAGTGTACATCTTTATTTATTTATTTATTTTTAATCATCGCTAAGCTTGTAGCGACGAGTGGAGTTGTCATGTTTCTGTACAACCAGGATGAAGAGTTTGATATTTCGCAGATCTCATCTTCAGGGATGACAACAATTCACTTCGTGACGATGACTGAACTTTGCACCAAAGGCATCAAAATCAATATATGATATTTTAATCCTTTTTAATCCGGTATATCTATTGATATGACTGTTAATATTACCGCTTTACCGGCTTAAAAATAATCGTTTGAAGTAGGGAGTGGGGCGGGATAGGGGATATAGTTCAAATTCAAACAACTGGCGATTGCTTCATTTTTCGGAATGTTTTCGTAGAAAGAAGCAAGCCTATCATTTGTGGAAAATAAGTACGCACACTAAGAATGACGTAGTTATCAACAGTATTTTATGTGATTTGTATTTTGTCTTTTTTACGCTGAATACAGCTTTGTGCGTATTTTTAAGCTGTTCTTGGACAATTTCGGGATCTGGAAAAAACCCACACCTAATTATACCATTAGTGATGAAGATTTTTTACATTGTCTTTTAAAGTTTTTCAATGTTTTAGATAAATACGTTTTTAGTATTCACTTTTCAAAATTACAAAAAAGTAGTTATCATTGGGGACAAATTTACATGTAAAAAGAAAAATGATTTTTTTAATTGCTATTTGCTCTAGTATTTGTGTGATAAAAAAAAGTGTTAGTATTATTTAGTTGTGCCGTATTTCGAAACAAACGTTGCCATGCCTGCCTTATCATAGACTATTACTAATTAGAGAAAAAAGTAACTTTGTGGATGCTTCACGTTTAGAATACAACAGGTGCAGTAAATTCACCAAATTATGACGTACTGGTTTCATTGCTCGTCAGCATTGTAGCCTAGCGCCACAAAGGAAGTGTCTTGTTAACAGAAGCCAACAGAGCAATAACGTACCGGAAGTGTCTTATTATTTATTGTAGGAGAAAGGTTCGCTATTGCTAACCATGTAAAAAAACAAACTCTAAACCAAATTTTCTTAAACATCTTCTTTGGGAACACGAAGTTACCGACCCTTTTCTACATACATAACTTACTCCTTCAGATGAGAGTATAAACCGAGACCTAGCATTTGCACGCACGCATTCTATCTCATGGAGTTTATAGATCTTGACGCTCATGTCCTAGACTAGTGAGTGCCGGTTGCACAAGCCTTGAGCGGTTCTTGAGCTGGAAAAGCGCTATATAAAAGTGATGAAATAAATACATACCTTAATATTAAAAGACAGATTATTAACTGACCGGAAATGTCTTATTAATGGAAAACAGAAATAACTTGGTGGAAGAGTATTTTTAAAGTAAACCAGTGCAGCAACGGTTAACAATAAATATATAATAATATAGTAAACTCATTGTTTGTGATTGTAAACTGTTTTGCAGTTCAGGCCGACAGAAGATCCTGCGTACAGTGTACTTCAGCAGACTCCAGGTGTGAGTCCGGCAATTTGGAGCCCACAGAATGTGCCGAAGATGATGAGATATTTTGCGCCGTGTACAGATTCTTCATCGGCAACTGTAAGCGTACAATGTATCCTTTGTTATTGCTGTAATCGTCGTCGTTAACCTCATCATCATCATCATCATCATCATCATCATCATCATCATCATCATCATCATCATCATCATCATCATCATCAACATCAGCATTATCCTCATCCTCTTCTTCTTAAATCTCTGTATATATAAATGTAGTGCGGAGTTTTATGCATTAAGCGATCCTATGTTTTGCACGTGTTGACAATGGTGGATTTGTTCTAGGTTTAGTCTCAGAATTGTTGTCTCATTTTATGCATCCCCACCCTAATGATGATTCTCAACATGGCATTAACGGATCGCACGTTCGATTAGTGCGTCAGTTAAAAGCCAGACAATCTTTTGAAAACTGAGATGGACGTGATCGTTCTTCGTTTCCTGTTCTTAATGACCAGTATTACAAAAAAAAGGTATAATAATGAAGCACATACAAACGGCAGCAAAGCACAGAATATATAGCGAAATATAGCGGCGGAAATCGTGGTTCATTCAGTGTAGGGGTCCTTCTGATTCATCGTCACTTTTAATTCGTTCTCTAATTAGTTTCCTGAAAGGTGGGCGTAATGTTGGGCATGTAGAAACGACGTTCTGATGAAACACACATGAACCTCCACATGGTTTCTTCTGACTTTTTGGGAAGGCCGTACTATTTTGACGTCAAAATAGTGCTCCGTTGAGTTAGAGCTGTTTTAGGATAAGGGTTAGGTTAAGGGTTAGGGTTTGGGTTAGGGTTTGGGTTAGGGTTAAGGATAGCTTCAAAACTTGGAAAATGTCAAAATAATGTCAAAGAAATAGAAAGTGTGTCAAAATAATCCCTGTTTTTTTCACAACAGTCATCAGAACGTCGTTTCTACAAAAATGTGTGTATGTGTGAGTGTGCGTTCGAGCGTGAATCTCTTGCTTTTTGGTGCCTGCACAGGTCACATAAACAACATTACATTCTGTCAGTGGGCTTGCCGTTAAATTAGGTGATGCCGAGATCCATAGCTGTGTTTATACACCACAATGCCCACAAGTCCAAATTTGGCCCCAATCATCGCATTTACTGAAAAAGCCCAGTTTCTTAAAAAATAAATAAAACTCACCAACTTCCATTTACAGTAGGGTGGAGTTTAAGCATTCCTGTACAGCTAAGTGGTAGAAGAATACCAATGAGATTATTACGGAAAGAGAGGGAACTTCCATTTGTCCTATACAAAAATGCGAGACGCTCTCACGGATTATTTCCCTTTGCTCGGGCTGGCTATATTTCACCATCTGCTATATGAATGATCTGTGCGTGGTAACTTATTGAGCCTATGCCATTGCAAAAGAACATTTTTATGGCAACGTTTGCAAAAACCAAACTTTTAACCATCATTATTATTAACATTCCGCTACTGCTGTCTTTTTTTTGTTTGTTTATGTTTACTTATTGACATTTATTAGGTGCTTTTATGCTGCTTATGTGTATATGTCATAGATTCGTTTTCTGCCCTGGAATTTATTATTTTTCAATCAATGACAGATATTTTAAAATTAAAATATGCATGACAGACTGTTTCGTTTATCCGAAACTGTAAATCCGTAATCGTGAGAGAGAGAGAGAGAGAGAGAGAGAGAGAGAGTGAGAGAGAGAGAGTGAGAGAGAGAGTGAGAGAGAGAGAGAGAGCTCTGTCATTCAATCAATTAATCATAATAAAGCACAATAACAAAATGTTTCACTAATAGTGTGAATTTAATTTATATCAGGTGTCCCCCTACCCCCCAACCCTCTCACTTCCCACATCACTGGCTTAATAACATCAGTCACTTCATGGAAAATAATTAATTAATCAGACAGAACAGTCAGAACCTACTGGCTAGACTACAACATTCCACGCAATATAGATCTAATGCGCAGAAATTCACAGATCAGAACAAGGACTGAGTTTCTACATTACATTTTTTTTCCCGTTTACACTCAAACGAAAAGGGATTACAAAAGATCATGGACCATTTTTATGCCTAGGTAAGGGGTTATCTTGCACAGTATTTGATCACGAGGAGAAAAACAGACTTAGTCTAATTTAAACTAGTTAACATAAGCAGTTTGACGAAGCCAAACTGCCAATCTGACATCTACTTTTGAAATATAAGCACAAA
This sequence comes from Oncomelania hupensis, assembly GCA_036898135.1. Classification (NCBI taxonomy): domain Eukaryota; kingdom Metazoa; phylum Mollusca; class Gastropoda; order Littorinimorpha; family Pomatiopsidae; genus Oncomelania; species Oncomelania hupensis. The sequence goes on from CM072521.1 coordinate 59,699,904, forward strand.
TATATAGTCAAACAACCTAACAATAACGTAAACAGTGAGCGACCTGTTGAACGTAAACTGTCAGCAAGCAAACTGTTTTGGATTTAGCACATAGGTATAACATGAATCATTCAAGCCGCTCTCCGATTGTTTTAACACTAACAACACTGCAGCGGTCTTGTAACATGGGGTTTATGGGTTGCTGGGCTCTGCACAATGGAATGCTGTAACCCTCACGCTTTATTCGATGGGAACCGCTAGTTAGTCACCCGGTGAATTACTTTAATAAATGTATTTGTTTAGCTCGGTCTGTTTTAAGGCTGGGATACAGAGATAGATAGAAAAATGGTAAAAGATCACTGTCACACTAGCTTTCACACGGCTATGAATCACATGTAGTCCAGCCACTTGATAACAGTTAAAATCACACATTTATTTTTTCTACTCTATACAAGATCTTCGATGTACTAATCTACCTTAAAAAGTCATAAGTCAATGCAAATAATTCGATCGCTGATAGTCTAGGCAGCTGTTATGTCTTCATAGGGCACTGGCTACTAGAGTTCATGAAGATTGGACTACTGTGGTCCGTTTTACTATTTTCTGAAGAGTGGACTACTGTGGTCCTTTTGCTACCAGTTTAAGTACACTGATTCCTGGGCACTTAGCTTGTGAGTAGCGGGTTTGAAGCCCTTGGTTGAGGTAGCTTCTGGTACACGCTGGGTCGTCGTGTAGTTTGGTTCCTTGACACGCTGTGGTGTCTTGGGGAGTGTGTTCCAGGGTTGCTCTCTCAGTCTTGTGCTAGAGGCTAAACAGCCAACTCGTCTTTTCTGTGGAGTTGGGCGCACGGGATATCTCGCCTGTTCGTCTGTAACATATTAAGAGACGAAATTCTGCACAACCCTGAATAATAGGTCTGTGCAGAGCGTCTCACTGAAAGCCAACGTAGCCCTCAGTGATAGCTCCACATCTCTATACATAAGCGACGAACATTCTGCTACGTCCGTGGTCCACTGGAATCTCAACTCTAATTTCCTATACATACATAAATATAAATCGTGGCTAATTATACACATAAAGAATTAATAATATTATAAACATTTACTGATACAGCCACTGGTCTGCAAACATACATATAGGTTCAACAACAGTGGTTCCGTCAGGTATACAACATGACGTCCAAACCGGTCGTGCTTAACACGTGTTCGGCTTTTCCACGTGGTAAGGCAAATTCGGATTAACACTCAAATCTATGCATAGCAAATTCCACAAACATAATTTCAACAATAATATAAATATATCACGATGAAACAGAAGTATGTTCATTTACCTGTTTGACAAAGTCAGGCTCGTGGCTACTTGATAGAATTCTAAGCTTCTCAAGTCCTGCTTCCTGGTCTATTCAGGAGAGATCTTACTGCTAACTCTGTAGCTGATTACTGCTCCTCAGTTCAAAAACGACTCCCGTTCTATCTCTCTATTTGAATCAGCCAGACCTGGCTGAGTCCATTATAACCTGTGCTCTCATTGGCTGGTAATCGACTCGCCTAACGTAGCTACGATGATGTCATTGCCTTCGCTCTTACCGTCAGCTACCACTGTGTGTACACGGCATTATACCATTGCTACGCCTGATTACTTCCATCGTCTGCTGCAGCCTAACATTAACATTCTAAGATTACAATGACTAAACAAGGCTACAACGTAAAGTAAGCAGGGTAAAACTAGTCCGTCTGTCACAAAAAATGAAGTTTTTCAATTGCAATTTACCTTTCTTTGTCTCTTAGAAATTTGAAAAAGGACTTGCCAACACAACTTTTCTTGTATCTGGCATTACACGTCAATTGATAGCTGTGCAAAAGTCACCGCCCTGTTTCACTCGGTCGCCATTTGACTTTCTGCCACGAGCCATTTTCAGCATGTCGACAAGGGAGAATAACTCGTACATTTCGTCTCGCGGTTCTGTACCAAGTTCCCGCTCTTTCTATCATAAGCTCTTTGAGAATACCCACATAATATTTGACTTGTAATGTAATATTGTTTAAAACGTGCGGCGTGATATAACTGCCCACTTCTTAGAATATTCTGTTCTTTTTGCCTTGAAATACACTATTATACTCTTTATATATTACAATATCTTTGTAATGGTCGCTCACAAACCCGCTATCGTGTGAGATTCACCCACCATTGGGCTATGCCGAAAATAATATTCTGCTGGAACTAGAGTTTTATTAGAAGATGTATATTAACATCACAAAATAATAAAGTTCTCTAAGGGCGGTCTAGAACAGCGCTATGTGTTCCTAATAAAGTAGAGCAAGATTGGTATAAAACGATAAACAGAAAGTCGGCTTTTGTAAGAAACAATCTTAAGTCAACGTCAACGGTAATCGAACTGTTACGTTGAAACGCGAATGGTGCGTATGAAATGCGCACGATGTTATGTGTGAAGCGCGTGCAATGGTAGGCTTGTGTGTGACGCGCGCGATAGATCTGTTCGTTTTATTTTTGCAACGCATGCAGTAATAGAGTATATTTATCTTTGATTTGATTTTGCGTTGTTATTAATAGAGGCTTTGTGTAATGTTAGTGTTTTTAGTTGGTCGATATTGTTTGAGAATTTTCGGGAATTAGTTGTTTACTATCGATCGAAGCTTGTGGATTATTCTGTTTGTTACCATGGAAGCTTCCATTCCAAATGGGGTTGGTTGACGTGAGTCACGTGATGACGAAATTAATTTTGATTGGTTGTGGTGTTTTATGTAGGATTATTCTCGTTTGTTCCCGTGTATGTAGAGACTATATAAGCGCCGCACTGTTAAAAAAGTTAAGAAAGTTGTTGATAGTGAGTTGGAAAGTAAATTTGAGAGTGAAAAGGCGATTGTATGCAGTTGTTGATGTGTGCTGAATAAAAGTGGAAAACTTCCTACGTCGACTTTGTGACTTGTATGCTGCTTGAGCGGGTTGCGTGAATAAACGAATCTGAGTTACACCCTATCAGGAATTCAGCATTGGGGCTGAATCAGATACTGATAGAAAACACCAACATCGATACGAGTGTAACATTTTGGGGGTCAAGCCGCGATTCACGCCATAGCCAAGGGCTCAACTGCTACAACAAGCGAGTCAACGTTACGAGAAGCAGTCATCGAGGGTAGCCGCCAACGAGTTGCGTCGAGAGGGGCCAACATACTGGGACTACATCACCGATAGGTTCGGGTTGACTGCAAGGGCGTGTAGTCGCTGAAGAGTTGCTTCGTGAGCGAACAACAGATCGGGACTACTTGGCTGCCGTACGACTACGTCGAGGGACAGTCTCGGAGCTACATCGCCAGTGTTACAGCGAGCGTCGAGCGGACGTCGCGTCTACTTCAGCACAGGAGCGTGTACATCAACACCAGCGTGGTGCAGCGTCTCATACGACGAGGACAGCGGGGCCTGCGTCAGCGAAGGCGACTAGTGGCAAGCATCAGCGCTACTGCAGAAAGCGTGCTGTCCTAGAACAGTCTAGAAAGGTACAGCACAGTCAAGAATTTTCCAGAAAAGAACTTTCCAGAAAAGCATGAAGATGGCTGATTTCTGGCAGAAAGGGATTGAACTGCATCTGAAAGGCAAGCAGCTGACGGAGTACGTCAAGTCTCAAGAGAGAATATGGCGTGAAGAAAGAGAAAGAATTAGAAGAGAAGCGTCTAGAAAAGGAAGAACAGCGTCGCCGAGAAGAAATAGAATTAGAACGGAAGCGTCTGGAAATTGAACAGCAGCGGCAAGAAAAAGAGGAGCAGCGACGCCGAGAAGAAAGAGAGTTCGAGCTGAAGCGTCTTGAAGGCGAGCGTCAGTACCAGCTAGAGTTGGCGCGTATCCAGCAACAGCAGAATGCGCCACAAGTTATCAGCGACAACAAGGCTCCAAAATTGCCGGCGTTTGTCGACGGGAAGGACCAGATCGACAGTTATTTGGCGAGATTTGAAAGGTTCGCCGAAAGCTCCAATTGGCAACCGCAAGACTGGGCGATTCGACTCAGTGCTCTTCTGACGGGGCAAGCACTGGAAGTTTACACCAGACTGTCGAACGATGACGCCAAAAACTACGACGTCTTCAAAGAGGCCCTGTTGCAGTGCTACAGCTTCACAGAGAAGGGCTACCGTAAACGCTTCCGTGAATGCCGGCCTTTGTCAGACGAGACACCAAAGCAATTTGTGGAGCGCCTGTCGTCATACTTACACAAGTGGGTGGAACTATCAGGCAAAGGGAAGTCTTACGATAGTCTTCATGACCTGATCGTGAAGGAGCAATTCCTCAATGCCTGTCACAAGGACCTAGCGACCCACTTAGAAGAACAAAAGCTGCAGACGCTTAAAGATGTGACCGAGGTTGCTGAAAGATATCTCCACGCTCACGGAAAAACGCTGGGGCCACCCAAGGCGACGAAACCATTTCAGAAAACTGCAAACCATGGGAACCAGATCCAAGGGAGCCAGACGAGCCAGAGACAGACGGACTCCACGCCTCCTCCCAGGGAAGGGCATTCAAGAGGCTGTTTCACCTGCAACGCTACAGACCACAGAGCGGCTAACTGTCCTCAAAACAAAAGTAGCGGACAGCGGAGCAATACGGACAATGCAGCGGCGGGCAACCGGCAGAGTCGGTTCTCCAATCAACGGCAAACCAGAAGATCTGACCATCAAGTGTGCGGCGGGAGCGTCATTCTTCCGAGTGAGACCGATCGCGCAGCTACTCCTGCGGACGTGCAAGAGTGCATAACCGATGGCCAACTTCTCCTTGCCAACGGGAAATCCATCCCCGTCGTAGCCAGCGCAGCGATGACCGTCCAGAACATGCCTGTTTCCAAGGGACGCGTCGGAAATCATGAAGTGACTGTTCTAAGAGACTCTGGCTGCAGTGGGGTCATCGTCAAAGAAGACCTAACCGCTAACGAACAATTCACTGGCGATTCAAAATGGACATTCATGGCCGACAGCAAATGTGTGAAAGCGCCAGTTGCAAAAATTCAAGTCAGCACCCCTTTCTACATAGGCGAAGTCGAAGCGGTTTGCCTGAAGAAGCCGCTGTACGATTTGATGATCGGGAATATCGACGGCGCGAGGCGACCCGACGACCCCGATCCAGAGTGGAGTCCTGCCTCAACTCAACACGTCGAAGTTGTGGAGGAGGATCCATTGCCGTTTCCCGATGGAGACCTTACAGAGCTGCTACGGGACAATGTGGTTACTCCGGCTCAGCCCTGCCGACCAGAGATCGTCGGTGCTGTTACTACCAGGGCCCAGGCCAAGAGAGACAAAATGTCTACGCCACTGAAGGTCGCCGACAACTCCAAAGCTGCCATCGTGGACAGAGATAAGCTGATCCAGCTCCAGGAAGCTGATAGCACTTTAAACAAGTACAGGAACCGCCAAGACCACGTGACCAAAGGCAGTGGTACGGTCTATTTTGAGGTGAAGGCCAAGATCCTGTACCGGATCTTCCAGCACCCGAGGGTCAACGGAGGGAAACCACTACGTCAAGTCTTGGTACCGTTACCCCTAAGGCGCCAGGTGATGGAAGTAGCGCATGACTCAATCATGGGAGGTCACCTCGGTATCAAGAAGACGTCGGATAGAATCCAGGCGGTATTCTACTGGCCAGGACTTCATGCGGACGTCAGCCGTTTCTGCCGATCGTGTGACATTTGCCAGAAGACCATACCTCGAGGAAGGGTCCCGAAAGTGCCTATGCAGAGGATGCCTCTGATCGACCGACCTTTCAAGAGGGTGGCCTTAGACTTAATCGGCGAAATAAGACCTCCGAGTGAAGAAGGTCATCGGTGGGTACTGACTTTAGTGGACTATGCGACTCGGTACCCAGAAGCAGTGCCTCTGAAGAAGATTGACACTGAAACTGTTGCAGAGGCACTGGTGGACATGTTCAGCAGACTTGGAGTGCCTGAAGAAATTCTGACAGACCTCGGGACGCAGTTCGTCTCTGACTGCATGAAGGAGGTCAACAGACTGCTGAGCATCCGGCATTTGACTACGACACCCTACCATCCAATGTGCAACGGCCTTGTCGAGAAGTTCAATGCTACGCTGAAGTCCACCCTGAAGAAACTGTGCAGCGAGCAGCCCAGACAATGGCATCGCTATATCAACGCCTTACTTTTCGCCTACAGAGAAGTACCGCAGGAGTCCACCGGCTTTTCTCCGTTCGAGCTGCTGTACGGAAGAACCATCCGAGGGCCGATGCACATCCTGAAAGAACTGTGGACGAAAGAAGCAGAGACCCCAGAGGTGAAGAACAGCTACCAGTACGTGTTTGAGCTACAGGAAAAGCTGGAGCAGACTCTCGAGATAGCCAGAGAAAACCTGAAGAAGTCCCAGGACTGTGGAAAGCACTACTATGACCGTAGGGCTGTGAACAGGAAGTTTAAACCTGGCAACAAAGTGCTGGTGCTGCTACCTACCGATCATAATAAGTTGCTGATGCAGTGGAAAGGCCCGTACGAAGTGGAGACCGTGGTGGGGATCAATGACTACAAGGTGAAGGTCGATCAGCATTCCAAGATATACCACGCCAACCTCCTTAAGCTGTATGTGGAAAGGCCATCAGAGACTGTACATGCAGCAACAGCAGCTGTGACCGACGACAGCTTTTACAGCGAAGAACGGTTGGAACTGGGAGATTTCCACAGCAAAGAAGGCATCGATGATGTTAAGCTAGGACCGAGCTTGACGGAAGGTCAAAAGTTGGAGCTCAAGGACCTTATGGGCGAGTTTCCACCTAACTTCAGTGATGTCCCAGGCTCTACGACTTTGGTCGAACATGAAGTCCACACCCAGACCTGGAAGGAGCATCTGCAGACCTTGAGGGAGCTGTTCCACCGTCTCGCAGAAGCCAACCTGACCGTGAGACCCAGCAAATGCATCCTGGGAGCTGACAACGTCGACTGCGTCGGACATCCGATGGAAGAAGGAGACAACGGAGGACGCACTGATTCCAGGGAAGCCCACGTGATCACTGTCTTTGACCCTGGGCCGATGACAGCCGCAACTGACGAGGGCGTCGATTCCTTGCGAATGAAAGAACATTGACTGTGTGGACGAACTAAGAATATTGGTAATGACAGACTTGAAAATGAAAAACGTTGACTGGGTAAATGAACTGTGAACATTGACAATATCCAGGCAGATTTGAAGATGAAAACCATTGACTCTGTGTGAATGAACTGAGAATGTTGATAGTGTTCAGACAGACTGAAATAAGTTTTAATTTCTGCTTTTGTTTGTGCATTACGTTTCAACGTTGTTGAAAGAAATTAGGTAAATTTCTTCTTGAGTGGGGGGTTATGTTACGTTGAAACGCGAATGGTGCGTATGAAATGCGCACGATGTTATGTGTGAAGCGCGTGCAATGGTAGGCTTGTGTGTGACGCGCGCGATAGATCTGTTCGTTTTATTTTTGCAACGCATGCAGTAATAGAGTATATTTATCTTTGATTTGATTTTGCGTTGTTATTAATAGAGGCTTTGTGTAATGTTAGTGTTTTTAGTTGGTCGATATTGTTTGAGAATTTTCGGGAATTAGTTGTTTACTATCGATCGAAGCTTGTGGATTATTCTGTTTGTTACCATGGAAGCTTCCATTCCAAATGGGGTTGGTTGACGTGAGTCACGTGATGATGAAATTAATTTTGATTGGTTGTGGTGTTTTATGTAGGATTATTCTCGTTTGGTCCCGTGTATGTAGAGACTATATAAGCGCCGCACTGTTAAAAAAGTTGAGAAAGTTGTTGATAGTGAGTTGGAAAGTAAATTTGAGAGTGAAAAGGCGATTGTATGCAGTTGTTGATGTGTGCTGAATAAAAGTGGAAAACTTCATACGTCGACTTTGTGACTTGTATGCTGCTTGAGCGGGTTGCGTGAATAAACGAATCTGAGTTACACCCTATCAGGAATTCAGCATTGGGGCTGAATCAGATACTGATAGAAAACACCAACATCAAACTGAGTGTAACACGAACCCAAGTTTTCGTGTGCGCCACTGAGCTACTGTAGTACACTGATATATACGAATACGAACAATTTGGACACTATCCATAGAAATAATCGGTGCAACAAAGTAAAACTTAGCGGTATGGAGCATGATAGCTGGGCAACCTCAAGACCTTTCCGTCTATTGAGAATCTGCAGGCCTGTCATCGTGTATCTCCTTAAGAAGCTGCGCACAGGCGGAGATAAGGCTTTGAATATCCGTAATATATTGAGATGAGGCTCAGATCCAATCATGATTTGCATCCAGCTGATCTCAGATAATCGCTGGAAGGATGAATCTATTGGGATCCATCGTAACAATATTCAAAACCAATGACCCTCGGTCGAACATTTGATTCCAAAAATAGACAAGTGCCAGCCGTCTTTCGGGGACGCTGCGCAGTCGTTGATTGAAAACAGGTGGACAGTTGGCCACACTGTTGACGCGTGATCTGCATTAATTTTCTTTTTTTTATTTATTTAATTTAACGTCTATTCACATCTGTGATATTAGACAACATATTAAATTAGAAACAGATTAACTTAAAATTAGAATAAAGGAGTGAATATGAACAACAATTAATATAACGACATAATTATATAAAAGAAATCTATTGTTATTGCTTGTTTATGAGGTACGAATGAATAAGAAAGCAATATGGCAACATATATGCTTATTGCAATCATCGCGGAGAATGCATTTTAAAATATATTAATTGCGAAATACTTACAGATTAATCTATGAATAAAACATAAGTAATGAAAAAAATAACTATTTAACCTAATTCTTTGAGCATAAACATTTTTGATGAAACCTCTGTTAAAACCTAAATTTGAACTCTACGGATCGTTTTGAATAATCAGTATATTTTATAAATTTAATTTCAATGATAAATGGAAAACATGTGAATGATTACCATCTTGAAAATGACATCTTCATTATAACTTATGTCTTTTTTTAATTGACATATAAGTTGTCCTTTGTAATCAAATCTTTTTTTGACCTCATACTTTGCATACAATTGACAATCATGCCTTTTAAGCGTTTGGTGATGATAGGCGCATGATTCCATTATTATTATTATTATTATTATTATTATTATTATTATTATTATTATTATTATTATTATTATTATTATTATTATAAGAATTGACAAATTGGAGAATATATTAGTGCTTTAGATATATTTACATATGATTTTAAGTCTAAGTCTTGAGTGCTATTTAATTTATCATAACTGCTAGGTAAATATTTCTTTATATCTTTACAATGTAATATTAAGTGTGGGATGGTTATATTTTCATTACAAATGCAAGTAATATTTTTACAAAATTTTGTTTTCCAAGAATTTAAATATAATCTAAATGCTAAACTAGAGATATGTCTAGGGACTCCTGATATACTAATTAAACAGGAATCTGAAATTTCTTTTTTAGTAATATTATTAATTATACAGTACATTTCTTTAACTGATAATCTAATATGAATTTTCATAGCATTAATATTTTTTGCTCCCTGTTTTGCTGCTCTGTCTGCTTCATCATTATGTATTATTCCGCAATGTGATGGCAGCCAACAAAAATTTATATTTATTCCTGTGCTTTTCAAAGAGTGAATGAGATGTTTTATTTCAAATATTATATCATATCTGTCATGATTTTTATTAGAATTTAATGCATATAACACCGATTGTGAATCAACACATATGAGAATACCATACAAAGCAAGTGGTGTATTAATTAATGTATGAAGAGACATTAATATAGCCACCAACTCTGCAGTGAATACTGAATGATTTTGACCCAAGTAAAAAATTTTTATAATTTTAAGGTCTGGAATTACAAATCCTGCTCCTGCATCTCCTGAAGAAATTACAGACCCATCTGTATAAACTTTTAAATGTCTATAATAATGTTCATTTATATGTTCTCGGGCCTCTGTAGCTATTAAATAAGGATGTTCATGTTTCTTAAAATTAGTATAATTAATATTATATTGTGTGCTTTCCATTTCCCATATGGGATATGGAGCATTAATGAGTTTTGGCGCAACTTGTTGTGGTAAAATATTTGCATCATTAAAAATATCCTGAGTATATGTTGAAATTGTTTGTAATTAAATTACATCTTTTGTTCTCTTTGGAAAATCAATATCAGATCTAGTATTTAGATCCTCTTGCATATTATTTTCCACTGCATGACTTCTAATTAAATATTTTGCGCATGCAAGTTTTCTATAATCTCCTAAAGATAAAACACCTGCTGCTGCATATGCATCTGTAGTTTTAGTATGAATTGGTACACCAAGTGCTATTTTTATAATCTTACTATCTAAACTTTGTAATTTGTTCAAGTACGTTTTATGTGCAGAAAAGAATGCTTCTTGACCAAAGGATAGTTGAGATCTCACAAGAGAACAAGCTAAATTAATTAACATTTTTGTATCTTGACCCCATGCTTTTTTACTTATTACTCTAATAAGATAAAAACTTTTCATCGCCTTTTGTATTAAATAATTGATGTGTCTTTTCCAATTTAATTTTCGTGTGAAATATACACCTAAAAATTTTACTTCTACATATTTAAGTTCTTGTGTTTCAATATAAAATTTAGGAAATATTTTTGGATTTTGACCATTATTAAACAGTAACATGTTTGTCTTTTCACTAGATAGTTCAAGGCCATTATTATTCATTAAAAGGCAAATGTTATTTAGTTCTAATTGATATACATTTTGTATGTGTTTAATTTCATATAAAGAAGATCTTTTCCTCAAAGATTCGTTAGTCCATATTGCGATATCATCTGCATACTGAACAATGTGTATATTTTTACTTAAATTTTTTGGTAAATCATGAATAAGCAGATTAAATAATATAGGTGATATAATCGAGCCTTGTGGAATTCCCATATTTATAAAATGTTTGTTAGAATAAGAATTTCCAACTTTTACAATCATGTTTCTTCCTGTAAGGAATGTTTTAATATATTGATATATGTGGCCTGATAATCCTATGTTTTTAAGCTTATACAATAATCGTTTGTGCCATACTCGATCGTATGCTTTTCGTATATCAAAAAAGGTTGCTAGTAAACTCTTTCTTTTAGCAAATTGCTTCTTAATATGTGTAGAGAGTTTAACAATGTGATCTACTACAGATCTGTCTTTCTGAAAACCTGCCTGATTAATAGGCATGACATTGTGTTTATTGCAGTAATATGACAGCCTATTGAGAATAATCTTTTCCATTAATTTACTAACATGCGAAGTAAGAGCTATTGGTCTATAATTTGCTGAGTCTCTCCGTGATTTTCCACTTTTTAATATAGGTATAATTATAGATGTTTTCCAAATATTTGGCAGATTTCCTGTTTCCCAGCATTTTTGTATGATTTTATGTAAATAATTTAACCACATGTCTGGAAGATGTTGTAAAAGGGTATAAGAAATCTGTTACGTTGAAACGCGAATGGTAGTACGTCGGAAACGCGCACGATAGATCTAATCGTTTCGATTTGCAAAGTATTCAATAATAGAGTTTATTTACCTTTGATTTGAGTTTGCATTGTCGTTAGGAGAGGCTTTGTATAACGTTGATAATTTTCGTTAGTCGATATTGTTGGAGAATTTTCTGGATCTGTTTGTTTACTATCGATCGAAGTTTCTTGATGGTCGTAGATAATGGAGAACATTCTTTTGGCAGGAAGAGAGAAGTATGACGTAAGTCAGTGATGACAATCTTTAATTCTGATTGGTTGGTTGTAATACGTCATTTTCTAGAACGACCTGAAGGAGAAAAAAATATATATATTCGATGTTCGTGTGTTTTGTGAAGTTGTTGAGTTGAATTGAGAATTGTATGCAGTTGTTGATGTATGCTGAATAAAAGTGGAAAACTTCATACGTCGACTTTGTGACTTGTATGCTGATTGAGCGGGCTGCGTGAATAAACGAATCTGAGTTACACAACGATCAGGAATTCAAGCATCGGGGCTGAATCAGATACTGATAGAAAAACACCAACATCGAATCGAGTGTAACATTTTGGGGGTCAAGCCGCGATTCACGCCATAGCCAAGGGTTCAACTGCTACAACAAGCGAGTCAACGTTACGAGAGGCAGTCATCGAGGGTAGCCGCCAACGAGTTGCGTCGAAAGGGGCCAACATACTGGGACTACATCACCGATAGGTTCGGGTTGACTGCAAGGGCGTGTAGTCGCTGAAGAGTTGCTTCGTGAGCGAACAACAGATCGGGACTACGTGGCTGCCGCAGGACTACGTCGAGGGACAGTCTCGGAGCTACATCGCCAATATTAGAGAGAGCGACGAGCGGACGTCGCGTCTACTTCAGCACAGGAGCGTGTACATCAACACCAGCGTGGTGCAGCGTCGCATACGACGAGGACAGCGGGGCCTGCGTCAGCGAAAGCGACTAGTGGCAAGCATCAGCGCTACTGCAGAAAGCGTGCTGTTCTAGAACAGTCTAGAAAGGTACAGCACAGTCAAGAACTTTCCAGAAAAAGAACTTTCCAGTAAAGAACTTTCTAGAAAAGAACTTTTCAGAAGCATCAAGATGGCTGACCTCTGGCAGAAAGGGGTTGAACTAAATCTAAAAGGCAAACAGCTGACGGAGTACGTCAAATTCCAGGAGAGAATATTGCGAGAAGAAAGAGAAGAACAGCGACGGCGCGAAGAACGAGAATTAGAGGAACAGCGACGGCGCGAAGAAAGAGAATTAGAAGAGAAGCGGCAAGAAAAAGAAGAGCAACGACGCCGAGAAGAAAGAGAGTTCGAGCTGAAGCGTCTTGAAGGTGATCGTCAGTACCAGCTAGAGTTGGCGCGTATCCAGAACAATCAGCATGCGCCACAAGTCACCAACGACCATACGGCTCCAAAATTGCCAGCTTTCGTCGACGGGAAGGACCAGATCGACAGCTATCTGGCGAGATTCGAAAGGTTCGCCGAAAGCTCCAACTGGCAACCTCGAGACTGGGCGATTCGACTAAGTGCACTTCTGACAAGGCAAGCGCTCGAAGTTTACACCAGACTGTCGAACGATGACGCCAAAAACTACGACGTCTTGAAAGAGGCCCTATTGCAGTGCTACAACTTTACAGAGAAGGGCTACCGTAAACGCTTCCGTGAATGCCGGCCTAAGTCAGACGAGACGCCAAAGCAGTTTGTGGAGCGCCTGTCGTCATATCTACACAAGTGGGTGGAGTTATCGGGCGAAAGGAAGTCTTACGACAGTCTCCATGATCTGATCGTGAAGGAACAATTTCTCAATGCCTGTCACAAGGACCTAGCGACCCACTTAGAAGAACAAAAGCTGCAGACGCTTAAAGATGTGACTGAGGCTGCTGAAAGATATCTCATCGCTCATGGGAAGACCCTGGGGCCACCCAGCGCGACGAAACATTTTCAGAAGACTGGAAACCATGTGAACCAGATACAGGGGAGCCAGACGAACCAGAAACAGACGGACTCCACGCCTCCTCCCAGGGAAGGGCATTCAAGAGGCTGTTTCACCTGCAACGCTACAGACCACAGAGCGGCTAACTGTCCTCAAAACAAAAGTAGCGGACAGCGGGGCAGTACGGAAAAATGCAGCGGTGGGCAACCGACAGAGACGTTTCTCCAATCAACGGCAAAACAGTAGATTTGACCATCAAGTGTGCGGCGGGAGCGTCATTCTTCCGAGTGAGACCAAGCGCACAGCTACTCCTGCGGACGTGCAAGAGTGCATGACCGATGGCCAACTTCTCCTTGCCAACGGAAAATCCATCCCCGTCGTCGCCAGCGCAGCTGTGACCGTCCAGAACATGCCTGTTTCAAAGGGACGCGTCGGAAATCATGAAGTGACTGTTTTAAGAGACTCTGGCTGCAGTGGGGTCATCGTCAGAGAAGACTTAATCGCTAAAGAACAGTTCACTGGCGATTCAAAATGGACACTTATGGCCGACAGCAAATGTGTGAGAGCGCCAGTTGCGAAGATTCATGTCAACACCCCTTTCTACATAGGCGAAGTCGAAGCGGTTTGCCTGAAGAAGCCGCTGTATGATTTGATGATCGGGAATATCGACGGCGCGAGACGACCCGACGACCCCGATCCAGAGTGGAGTCCTGCCTCAACTCAACACGTCGAAGTTGTGGAGGAGGATCCATTGCCATTTCCCGATGGAGACCTTACAGAGCTGCTACGGGACAATGTGGTTACTCCGGCTCAGCCCTGCCGACCAGAGATCGTCGGTGCTGTCACCACCAGGGCCCAGGCCAAGAGAGACAAGACGTCTACGCCACTGAAGGTCGCCGACAACTCCAAAGCTGCCATCGTGGACAGAGATAAGCTGACAGCACTTTAAACAAGTACAGGAACCGCCAAGACCACGTGACCAAGGGCAGTGGCACGGTCTATTTCGAGGTGAAGGCCAAGATCCTGTACAGAATCTTTCAGCATCCGAGGGTCAACGGAGGTAAACCACTACGTCAAGTCTTGGTACCGTTACCCCTAAGGCGCCAGGTGATGGAAGTAGCGCATGACTCAATCATGGGAGGTCACCTGGGTATCAAGAAGACGTCGGATAGAATCCAGGCGGTATTCTACTGGCCAGGACTTCATGCGGACGTCAGCCGTTTCTGCCGATCGTGTGACATTTGCCAGAAGACCATACCTCGAGGAAGGGTCCCGAAAGTGCCTATCCAGAGGATGCCTCTGATCGACCGACCTTTCAAGAGGGTGGCCTTAGACTTAATCGGCGAAATAAGACCTCCGAGTGAAGAAGGTCATCGGTGGGTACTGACTTTAGTGGACTATGCGACTCGGTACCCAGAAGCAGTGCCATTGAAGAAGATTGACACTGAAACTGTAGCAGAGGCACTGGTGGACATGTTCAGTAGACTTGGAGTGCCTGAAGAAATTCTGACAGACCTCGGGACGCAGTTCGTCTCTGACTGCATGAAGGAGGTCAACAGACTGCTGAGCATCCGGCATTTAACTACGACACCCTACCATCCAATGTGCAACGGGCTCGTCGAAAAGTTCAATGCTACGCTGAAGTCCACCCTGAAGAAACTGTGCAGCGAGCAGCCCAGACAATGGCATCGCTACATCAACGCCCTACTTTTCGCCTACAGAGAAGTACCGCAGGAGTCCACCGGCTTTTCTCCGTTCGAGCTGCGGTACGGAAGAACCATCCGAGGGCCGATGCACATCCTGAAAGAACTGTGGACGAAAGAAGTAGACATCCCAGAGGTGAAGAACAGTTATCAGTACGTGTTTGAGCTACGTGAGAAGCTGGAGCAGACTCTCGAGATAGCCAGAGAAAACCTGAAGAAGTCCCAGGACTGTGGAAAGCACTACTATGATCGTAGGGCTGTGAACAGGAAGTTTAAACCTGGCAACAAAGTGCTGGTGCTGCTACCTACTGATCACAATAAGTTGCTAATGCAGTGGAAAGGCCCGTACGAAGTGGAGACCGTGGTGGGGATCAACGACTACAAGGTGAAGGTCGGTCAGCATTCCAAGATATACCACGCCAACCTCCTTAAGCTGTATGTGGAAAGGCCATCAGAGACTGTGCATGCAGCAACAGCAGCTGAGATCGACAACAGCTTTGACAGCGAAGAACTGTTGGAACTGGGAGACTTCCACAGCAAAGAAGGCATCGATGATGTTAAGCTAGGACCACGCTTGACGGAAGGTCAAAAGATTGAGCTCAAGGACCTTATGGGCGAGTTTCCCCATAGCTTCAGCGATGTCCCAGGCTCTACGACTTTGGTCGAACATGAAGTCCACCTCACTTCAAATATTCCCGTTCGATCAAAACCCTTTCCGATCCCTTTCAAGGCCCGCGAATCCTTGAAGAAAGACATCGATGAGATGCTGAAGATGGGCATCATCAGGGAGTCCAGTTCCCCCTACGCGTCCCCTGTCGTGGTCGTGAAGAAGAAGGACGGCAGCAACAGGGTATGCATCGACTACAGGAAGGTTAATAAGATCACCGTCTTCGACCCTGAGCCGATGCCTACCGCAGCAGACCTCTTCCGCCAATTATCGGGGAGTAGAATCTTCTCAAAGATTGACCTCAGCAAGGGTTATTGGCAAGTCCCCGTGCGTCAACAGGAAATACCAAAGACTGCTTTCATAACTCCTGATGGGACGTACGAGTGCCTAAGGATGCCCTTTGGCATGGTCAACAGTTACCCTGAAGAGAGGAATGAGGAAGATGCTCAAAGGGATGGACAACGTCGTGTGTTACTGGGACGACTTGCTAGTCCACACCCGCACCTGGGAAGAGCATCTGCAGACCTTGAGGGAGCTGTTTCACCGTCTAACAGAAGCTAACCTGACCGTGAGACCCAGTAAGTGCATTCTGGGGACTGACAACGTCGACTTTATCGGCCATTCGCTGAAAGAAGGACAAAAGGGGCTTCTGCTGGAAAACGTCACCAAGATTCTGAACGCACCACGTCCCCAAACGAAGAAGCAGGTGCGATCTTTCCTGGGGTTGGCTGGATATTACAGGGAGTTTGTACCAAACTACTCCGCTATCACAGCACCCTTGTCGGACCTGGTGCGGAAAGGCTGTCCGAACCAAGTGCAGTGGGGACCGTCTCAGGAGAAGGCATACCAGACTGTGCGCGACCTCCTTTCGAAGGATCCGGTGCTACGACTGCCTGACACTTCCAAAGAATTCGTCTTAAGAACAGACGCAGCGGACGAAGGCATCGGCGCCATACTGATGCAAGAACACGAAGGGAGACTATTTCCGGTCAGTTACGCCAGCAAGAAGCTGTCCAGGGCTGAGAAAAATTACTCGACCATGGAGAAAGAGTGCCTTGCCATCATATGGGGAATCCGGAAGTTCGAACTGTACCTTCAAGGAGTAAAGTTCGTGCTACAGACTGATCACAAGCCACTAACTTACTTGAACTCTGCCAAGTTTGTGAACAGTCGGATCATGAGATGGGCTATGTACTTGCAGAACTTTAACATGCGAGTAGAATCTATCAAAGGATCAGACAATGTTGGTGCGGACTTCCTCAGCAGAGTGTGTGAGTAAAGAACATTGACTGTGTGGATGAACTGTGAACATTGACAATATCCAGACAGATTTGAAGATGAGAACCATTGACTCTGTGTGAATGAACTGAGAACGTTGATAGTGTTCAGACAGGCTGAAATAAGTCTTAATTCTGTACTTTGTTTGTGCATTACGTTTCAACGTTGTTGAAAGAAATTAGGTAAATTTCTTCTTGAGTGGGGGGTTATGTTACGTTGAAACGCGAATGGTAGTACGTCGGAAACGCGCACGATAGATCTAATCGTTTCGATTTGCAAAGTATTCAATAATAGAGTTTATTTACCTTTGATTTGAGTTTGCATTGTCGTTAGGAGAGGCTTTGTATAACGTTGATAATTTTCGTTAGTCGATATTGTTGGAGAATTTTCTGGATCTGTTTGTTTACTATCGATCAAAGTTTCTTGATGGTCGTAGATAATGGAGAACATTCTTTTGGCAGGAAGAGAGAAGTATGACGTAAGTCAGTGATGACAATCTTTAATTCTGATTGGTTGGTTGTAATACGTCATTTTCTAGAACGACCTGTCGTCATCTCGAAGGAGAAAAAAAATTA
This sequence comes from Oncomelania hupensis, assembly GCA_036898135.1. Taxonomy (NCBI): domain Eukaryota; kingdom Metazoa; phylum Mollusca; class Gastropoda; order Littorinimorpha; family Pomatiopsidae; genus Oncomelania; species Oncomelania hupensis. The sequence goes on from CM072521.1 coordinate 59,717,545, forward strand.
TATATTCGATGTTCCGTGTGTTTTGTGAAGTTGTTGAGTTGAATTGAGAATTGTATGCAGTTGTTGATGTATGCTGAATAAAAGTGGAAAACTTCATACGTCGACTTTGTGACTTGTATGCTGATTGAGCGGGCTGCGTGAATAAACGAATCTGAGTTACACAACTATCAGGAATTCGAGCATCGGGGCTGAATCAGATACTGATAGAAAAACACCAACATTGAATCGAGTGTAACAAAATCCCGTCACATCCTACAGCAGATTTTTAATTTCCCAAAATTTGAAGCGCTTCTTTAATTTCTGTGAGAGAAATGTCTGCATTAATTACATTGTTATTGAGTTGATCTTCAGGATCTTTATATATATCTGAATTTTCAGCTGTTTCTCTAAATTTAATATTTTTATCTGTTAAATTATGACTGTTACTTTCATTGGAAAACATTTTAGCAAACACTTCAGCTTTACCTTTGCATGAAATGAATTCTTTGTGTTCAACTTTAATTGGACATTGAGGAAGTTGAAAGCCAGTTTACATTTGTGAAACTTTTTTCCAGATTTTTTAAATGTTATTGTTTTCAGTTATTTCATTATTGCAAAATTTTGTCCAGTATTGTTTTTTTTCTAATGCAATAATTTTATTGCAAGCTATTTTAGCTTTTTTCATAATTTGAAAATCTATTTCTGATTTACTTTTACACCATTTTTTATATGTGCTTTTTATTTTGTACTGCCTTCTCACATTCTTTGTTCCACCAAAGATTTCCTTTATGTTTATTATTTTTATGTTTCTTGATGATAGGAATTGATCCTTTGGCTGCAAAGATGATTGTTTCATTAAATTTTGTAAACATTTTTTTCAATATCATCGTCTTTGATGAAATCATTTTCATAATTTAATAAAAGTGATTGAAATGTTTCCCAGTCTGCACGACCATATGAAAATGTAGGAATATCATCTTCATTCTCATCTACTTCAGGTGTTTTATTCAAAGTTATCATTATTGGTAAATGATCACTACCCAGCAAGTCTTGACCTATATCCCAAATACAGTCATCTGCCAATTCAGGTGAAATTAATGTTAAATCAATAGCATAAGAGTTTTGATTAAAACAGTCAGGAATCCTAGTTGGTCTTCCATCATTTAAAAGAACAAGATTAGAATTTATAATATTGTCTGTAAATTTTATATTAGTATTATGATCACAGTCTGAGTCCACACTGGAGAATGAGAGTTGAAGTCTCCTGTAATTATCCATCGTTCATTATTATTAATATTGGTTAACCAGTCACAATTGGTTTCCTTTGGTCCTTTGGGGATGTATGCACACACGATGTTGATATGAAGAGTATTATTGATTTTAATTTTTATCATAGAAGAAAAAGTATCTTTGCCATCATTTGACTCAACTGGAGGTTTGCACGATGTATATTCTAAATTATTTCGGACATATATTGCCGTTTGTATTTTCATATTATTTTTAACAAATGGTGTGACTGGAGGAAAATAATATCCATCTATCTTTGGTAATTTATTTCTATTTACTTTTAATGATTGTAATGATAAAACGTGATAAGAATGTAAAATCAAATGCTGATTAAGATATATCATGTTGGCATGAATTGAACGGCAATTCCATTGCAAGACACTAAATCCACTTTTCATTTCAGAGTATCTAAAGTGAAATAGGTACTGTGCTAATATTCATTTCATCAATTTAGCGGACAGCCCACAGTCAAAGTTTTACTGGAGAATACGCAGTAGACATTTGGACAAAACATCCAATCCTTTCGCATTTGGATGTATACAATCTCGGTACAATTATCTTATTGCTGCTCCGGATTTAGTGAGGAAACCTGAATCATTGTCAAGGAATTCCGCACCACACCTTTTACAGGCCATACTCAGTGCATCATTTGATGCATCGACCTTTCTTCTTAGAGGACCTCTAGGAGGGATGATTGCAGAGCAGTGAATGACTGCCTTGGGAAATGTTGTTTTAACATTTTGAATCAATTTCATCCAATTTTTCATTGTAATGTTTCTGGTTTTGCAGTTGTTGATTCCAACATGAATAATGCATCGTTCTATAATCTCATTTTGTTCCATAGTGTGAATCCAACTGCTTACATCTTCCAGTGTGATACCTGGAACATAGATAATTTGAGTGTTCTTGTTTTTGTCTGTTATTTTCTCTTCTTTCAGTCCCTTGATTGTCGAGTCGCCTATGACCAGATTTAGCGCGTCATTTGCAACCTTGCAGGTTTGTAGTTGTTCAGATGGTGTATGATTTGTTGTTTCCCCTACATCTGGAATGGGAATGGTTTCGATGTGGCACTTCAACTTTAATGTTTCATCGATTTTTGTTCTTTTCACGCACTCTAGGAAGTTCAAAGACTGCTCGTATTTGCTCTATGGTTTCATCTTTCAAGATTGGATTCTTTTGTACCTGTGAGCCTATGTATGTCATTCTGTATATGTCCTCCAAATGTTGTTTCAGGTCTTCTTGACTATTGCTGTTGATGATCGGAATCACGGTGGTTCGAACAAAGTTATCAAAAGTTGGTGGTTGGAAAGGAACCTTCGATGCAATGCTTGCATACGTTTCTTTGCATAAATCATGATTCTTTGTTTTTGTAACTTTGTTGATGGCATCTTGAAGACTCATGTATCTTTTTGATCTTTCTTTTTGAGCATTTTTCAACAGTACTTTTTTATCACAACCGTGATAAGCAGCAGAGTGTGGGCCACCGCAGTTAATACAACGCGGGGCACTGGTTGAGCATGATTTTCTATCATGATTTTCACCGCACCTGCAGCATCTTGGTTTGGCAAAGCAGTTTTTTCGAGAGTGATTTAAACGTTGACATCTGGTACATCTGATGACAGGAGGACAATAAGGAAAAATCTTGTACTCCCTGTTTCTTGTTCTCAGAATCGATGGCAATGTGTCTGTGGCGAAAACAATTCTAGTAATCTGTTGTTGTGATTTCTTGGTTTTTAAAAAAGTGAACTTTATTATATCTTTGTTGTTTTTCAAATCTTGTGGCTCAATGTGATGAAACACAATTCCTTCAGTTTTCACAGTAGGGATATAACAATGAACATTTGCGCCTCCTAGATTCGTTAATGATAGAAGTTTGTTTTGTTGATTTTGGGAAACGTACTCCACAAACAAGTCACCAGATTGTAATATTTTAACGTTTAACACACTTCCTACTACACCGATAAAAGGGAATGTTGTTGTTGGTTTTAATTTACGTAACAACACATCACCAGTTTTTTGGTCTTTGATGATCACTTGATGTTTTTCTAGTGCTTTTTTATATTTCAGAATTATTTCTTTTTCTGGTGTTGTAACAATGTAATCTTTATTAGTTTCTCTGATGTGGTATTTCGAGTCAATGTTGTAATTTCCATAAAGTGCCTGCATGTTGTGAAATAACTTGTGTCATCTTCATTATTTTAAAAAAAATGATAATAAAAGAAAGAAAGAAATAAATGAAAAACAAATGTTTATAATTAGTGAAGTGAAAGCACGTGACAATAATTTTGCACAAATGACGTATTTCCTCTCTGTTTTGTTTTGGTTTGGTTTTTTCCCCTTGGGTGATGTCAGTAGTAGACTATCATCACGTGTTCATGTTCCAGGAGACAATAATAAAACATTATTCAATCGAAAATTCAAGACATATATTACATCAACAAAAATGTAAGTAATAGTAGAATGCTTAAAACATCATAGTAAATGTAAAAGAAAAATCATCCGGTTGGAAATTACACATGTGATACTCGTTTTTGTACATTCCTCGTGTTCCAGAACACTAACTGGTCTTGAAGTTGCTCAGCACGCTCAACAGCCTGCATCGTTGAATTGATTCGATCCTCCAGCGAATCGGGTGCCCGTATTTGACCATTTGTTGAGTCACATGATTCGTTTAGACGAATTTTCTCTACCCATAAGTCTGTTTCTTACTATATTAAAACAGAAAATCGCACCTTTTCCAGGAACCCAGGTTAGGATGTTGAATCTGTTTCCATGACCGGAAGTGACCCTCCGCATTAATTTTCTTTTCGCTTTGTAAGGCAATTTTGTATTCTGTACCCCTTTTTCTGAACTCTTCTTTTTCTGCCTTAGAATGTTCGATTTAAAATTTTTGCCGTGTATTTAAAAAAAAAAAGAAACAAACATATATATAGTTCTTCCTTTACGATCGCCAGCGTAATCATCATCATCGTCGTCGTCGTCGTCATCATCATCATCATCATCATCATCATCATCATCACCATCATCATCATCATCATCATCATCAACAACAACAACAACAACCAACAGCAAGCAAAAAAGAAAAGGGTCATTCGTTAAAGGGAGAATTTAATTATCTTTAGTTGTCACGATGCACTTTTGTCAAATAAACCTAACTGCGAACTGACAGTATGCTTTAAGTTTGATGGCAAATATCCTTCAACTTTCCTTTCTATGAATGCAAGCCGTTCTCTAGTTTATTCCATTTGGCAAACATCCTTTTTGGAACATAATACCACAGTGTCTGTAAATATGGGTGTATTCAACAACGCTTTACATGTAATGGCAAAGAAGCCATCAAATCATATGTTTGTATGTTTTCAGCCAAAAGCATTTATCGTGGCTGCAGTAATAGCTTGCGGACAGGCTGTATCGAAAGCCCATTGGGCGAGAAGCCGGTTTTGATGTTCTGCTACGATACGTGTTCTTCGAACGGCTGCAACGCCGGTGACGACCCCATTACGCCCTCTTCCTAACTCGACTAACACCATTTTCCCGCCTTGTGAAGTCGTAACAATCGCCTGTAGCGTCGTGCCGAACTCTCAATAGCAAATTGTTACAAATGGCAACGTTATGTTCCCTTTCGTTAAAATGTAAAAACAGACCCTGCTTTGATAATTCTTAATTTCTGCAGCAGCATTGACTTGACTCGTTTTGTTGATTTAGCTTATTCTATTCTGTTCTAATTTGCTTGGTTTGTTTTTTGGTATATGTTTTTGCATTTTAATCCACAATCTGTGTTCATTTGTTCTTGAAATAATAACGGTAAGATACCGAAAAGGGAGCAAGTGTACATCTTTATTTATTTATTTATTTTTAATCATCGCTAAGCTTGTAGCGACGAGTGGAGTTGTCATGTTTCTGTACAACCAGGATGAAGAGTTTGATATTTCGCAGATCTCATCTTCAGGGATGACAACAATTCACTGCGTGACGATTACTGAACTTTGCACCAAAGGCATCAAAATCAATATATGATATTTTAATCGTTTTAAATCCGGTAGCCTATATCTATTGATATGACTGTTAATATTACCGCTTTACCGGCTTAAAAATAATCGTTTGAAGTAGGGAGTGGGGCGGGGTAGGGGGTAGTAGTTCAAATTCAAACAACTGGCGATTGCTTCATTTTTCGGAATGTTTTCGTAGAAAGAAGCAAGCCTATCATTTGTGGAAAATAAGTACGCACACTAAGAATGACATAGTTATCAACAGTATTTTATGTGATTTGTATTTTGTCTTTTTTACGCTGAATACAGCTTTGTGCGTATTTTTAAGCTGTTCTTGGACAATTTCGGGATCTGGAAAAAACCCACACCTAATTATACCATTATAGTGATGACGATTTTTTTACATTGTCTTTTAAAGTTTTTCAATGTTTTAGATAAATACGTTTTTAGTATTCACTTTTCAAAATTACAAAAAAGTAGTTATCATTTGTGGACAAATTTACATGTAAAAAGAAAAATGATTTTTTTAATTGCTATTTGCTCTAGTATTTGTGTGATTAAAAAAAAAGTGTTAGTATTATTTAGTTGTGCCGTATTTCGAAACAAACGTTGCCATGCCTGCCTTATCATAGACTATTACTAATTAGAGAAAAAAGTAACCTTGTGGATGCTTCACGTTTAGAATACAACAGGTGCAGTAAATTCACCAAATTATGACGTACTGACCTGAGAACTGTTAGTGAGGAAAATAAAAGTTCAGGTCCGAAAAAACGTTATTTCTTCTGACTATTTTGGTATTTGGTTATAATGTTTTATGATCTTAAGAGTGGAGCATAATTTGAAGATGCTAATGGACTAAATGAAGCGCCTGGGAATAAAACACGTGTTTGTGTCAGCTTGTCGAGAGCGAGAGATGTGTTTTGCTCTTTCTGATCATCAGCAAATTGCATGGCTAGGGAGTTGTTTGTGAATAAGAATGTATGTGGCGTGGGCGGGGTGTTTTGGGGAGTGGATAGGTGGGAGCTGTAATGGACATGTGTGTGTCAGTGTAGGCGTGTATATGTGAATGGGGAAGGGGACTGAAAGGTGGGAACAGGAGAAAGCATGAGAGCGTAAGTAGATGCGCATGCGTCATCTAACAAAAACAACAAGGAACCAGATCTGTCACCGCTGTCTTTCTCATTTGTTCTTTCTCATTCATAATCTGTTCTATCAATCTACTATACTATCTTCTTCTTCGCTAGACCAGTCACCTACCTTTTTTCTTGAAAACTCTTCCGGAACAAAACCCCTCATTTGTGTGTGAGATCTGTTGTATCGGCTTGGGAATATTGGACACTTTTGCCAAATGGTCACTAGGGCTTCCCATGATATTATTATTTAGCGATGTAGTCATTTTATATGTATGTGTTTTGTTGATATTTTATAATGTTTATATGCTATTTTGTTTTTGTAAACGGGGGTTCGATAAATTAGAGTATAGCTTCAGCGTCCCCTGGGTGGGAGGCCTTTATTTTGTACAATGACCATTGGGGTTGTTTCAGCAGATCTTGTATGCGAATCAGAGATGAGTCTTCTTTCAGCAAAGTTGTGTTCTTGATTTTGTGGTACTGATTCGACTCTTTGCAATCCGCTGGACCCTGTAAGCTATTAATAACTAACTAACCTTTTAAAATATGAATCTCTGTCTGTCTGTCTATCTATCTATCTCGCTCTGTCTGTCTGTGTGTCTGTCTGTCTCTCTCACTTTCCTTTTCTCTGACAGTGTATGTCCGTCTGCCTTTATCTATCTGTCCCTCTCTGTCTATTATGTGTCGGTCTCTGTCTGTCTTTCTGTCTCTGTCTGTCCGTCTCTCTCTCTCTAAAAATAAAATCAAAAACATAGTGCGATTATTTTAAAAGATCATTAAAAAAATTAATAGAAAATAACAAAGACATTTCTCAACTATGTAATTCCTTTAATTCTTTTCTTAAGGGTTCACCTTTTGTTCATCATGAAATTCCATCTAATTTATCTGCTAATGTCTTCAATAACCGTTTTCTTTCAGTCGTTACTTCTGTACTGAGTTCATCATCTAATTTATCTGCTAATGTCTTCAATAACCGTTTTCTTTTAGTCGTTACTTCTGTACTGAGTTCGGACTGCCCAAAATATTCATAGTACACTTGTTCAGATTGTCTCACTACATTCTGTAAGCAAACAACTAGTAATTTTTCACCTTTTAAGATACCACCTATTACTGTACATGAAGTTGCTAACTATATCTCAAAACATAACAGAATAAACCGGCAGGTCCTGATAAAATTAGTAATAAAGTCTTTAAAATGTATTTGCCTTATATTGTTAATTCCCTTACTTACATCTTCAACTTATGCATTAATAACAATACATTTCCAATTACATGGAAACATTACATTACATTACATGATTATTGCTTTAGGTCCAGCGGACTCTTCCGAGCCAAATCACAAGCAAAAATTAGACCCTTCCTAAATCAAAAGTCATTTCTGATCTAAATAACTATCGACCAATTTCATTTCAAAGATGCTGGAGAGATAGATGAATTGGTTGTTCAACGCCACTCCCCTCCTTATCCCCATCTTTTCTCCTAAAGTAAGTGTTTTTTGAGTATTTTACGTCACTCTTCTCTCCCTCTCTTCAATTACCCTATTTCTGTTAAAATTTATGCTATTTTTAACTGTCTTCTATCCTGTTTTGAATTAGGCCCCTCATTTCTTAAATACATTTTAGAAAAAAATATCCTCACCCCTAATCTATTGTATTACAGTTTCTTTTCCTATATATGTTTTTGGAGGCTTGTGCTTTTGTTTGTTACCTTTGTAATATTTATACATTACGTAACCAGAAGCTCCAAGACCAGCAGCAGGAACAAAATAATAAACTTGCTTGCTTGAAGAACAGTTTGGCTCTACTGATTCTTCATGCTTTGTTGCTAATGATTGTTGGTGCTTTATTGGTTCATCTTTTGACTGTTCTTTGTTTAATATATGGTCATGGGGTTTCGCATCTAGCACTTAAAGGCAGACGTGCAAATGATTATTTACTGATACTGTTACTTGTTTTACTTAGGTAACAAGCATGTACACATGCCTGTATTGAAAAAGGGTACTCCCTGTGACCACAATTATGAACAGCAATAGATCAGCCATAACATTATGGAAGGAAGTGGTGGTTGATGCACACATGCAAAAGCAAGTGACATGATCTTATGGCAAATACTTTTTTGTTTTTTACAGGGAGCCAGTGCAGTTAGTCAAGTACGGGTGTAATGTGGTCTGTGGGCTTTATGCGTATGAATATCCTGGCTGTCGTGTTTTGGATCTTTTGTACTTTGTCCAACAGAATGGTAGGGAGAGTCCACAAAGTGCTGTTACAATAGTCCACTCTGGACATGACAGTTGCTGCTTGGGTCAACATCCAACGCAATTTTAACATTCTCTATTTCTTTTATGTGCTTGGACATTGTTAACTTAAAGTCAAGAATGAGACCCAAATCCCGGACTGAGTCACTGAAGGAAATAGTAGCCTCACCTACCTGGACGCTGTTGATGCCTATCCTTTGATGGTTCTTCTCAGAGCCTAACAGCAACATCTCTGTTTTGTCGTCATTTAATTTAAAACCATTTTGTACCATCCAAGACTTCACAGCTGCACAGCAAGACTCCAGTCTTTTAATGGCATCTTTTGCAGCCTTGGGATCAGATGAAAATCTTTTTTTTTTAAACATGTCTACTTCTATTCTATTCTATTTGCCCGAACCCACAGAGCATAGAATAGACCCAACGTTTCCCGGCGTGTCGTAAGAGGCGACTAACAGGGGTGATGTTAGCACGGCATCACTGGGCGAAAGTCTTCTACACAGAAGTCACCGGCCAGGGCGGAGGAACCTCACGTTACTACAGGTTCAACGACCACGTGCTCAGGGCCAAGGCGAGCCACACTGTATTCGTGGATTTCGGCTGTGGCCAACAGCCTGGAGAGGATTGGGCCCTGCCAGTTCTTTTTTGCCCAAGACACAACACATGATGAGGCTATCCACTAATTCCATGCCGGATCGGTCGTCGCCCGGCTACACAAGGACCGCGCCTTCCGTTGGCCACCAGGACGGAGGTGAAAAGTATGCTACTGATGGACAAATTAGCAAGATCCGCACGAGAAACAACATCGTCATAGGAACCTGGAATGTCAGGACCCTAACTGCGGAAGGAAAATTAGAAGAACTGGCCCACGAGCTGGACCACTATCGATGGAACGTTCTAGGTATCAGCGAACTGCGCTGGAAAGGCCTAGGTGAAACAACGACTGACAAAGGCCACAAGCTCTATTTCAGCGGTAGAGATGACAGGCACGAACACGGCGTTGGATTCTTGGTCCACAAGAACATTCTAGCCACTGTCATGGGTTGCCGCCCAGTCTCCAGTAGACTCATTACCATCCGTTTGAGAGCAACCCCTTTCAACATTACCATCATCCAGGCCTATGCCCCAACATCAGACTATGAAGACAGCGAAGTGGAGGATTTTTATGAAAATATACAGGCGGTCCTTGACCAAGTGCCGAAGAAGGACATAGTCATAGTGCAAGGCGACTGGAATGCCAAGGTTGGCCAAGATGCGCACCACAACTGGGGAGACACATGCGGACCCCACTGCAACAACGAGACAAATGACAGGGGTCTGAGGCTATTGGAGTTTGCCAGATACAACAATCTGGTACTGGCAAACACGCTTGGTCTCCACAAAAAATCCAGACGATGGACATGGCACAGTCCCGGCGGGGAACATCACAACCAGATCGACTACATCATGGTCAAGAAACGCTTCAGATCAAGCATCAACATTGGCAGGACACGCACTTTTCCAGGAGCAGACATTGGAAGTGACCACGATCTCGTGATGATGTCTTTCCGGCTCCATTTGAAGAGAGTAAATACAGCAAAGTGCACTAGGCTGAAGTTCGACCTGGACAAACTGCAAGACCCGGAGGTGGCAAAAATATTTCAGGCCACAATTGGAGGGAAATTTGCACCACTGCTTATTTTGGGGGCAGGCGAAGTAGATGTCAACACCATGACCAATACCTTCAACTCAGCTGTAACAGATGCCGCCACTGAGATCCTTGGCAAGCACCGACCAAAGAAGAAGCCGTGGATCACACCTGAACTTTTGGATCTGTGTGATAAACGAAGAGAGTTAAAAAAGAAAAAGAACACCTCACAGGGAGCTGATGTCTACCGAAAAATCAACAATGACATCCGAAAAGGCATGCGCACAGCAAAGGAGAACTGGATAGAAGATCAATGCCAGGAAATAGAGAACAATCTGAACAAGAACAACAGCAAGAAGGCCTACCAGACTGTGAAGCGGCTGACAAGTGTTAAACAGCCCAAAGTCTCCACTATCCAAAGCAAGTCTGGCATTTGCCTTACAGAAGAACAAGAAGTCTTGGACAGATGGACAGAGTACTGCTCTGACCTTTACAACCATACACCAAATGGAGACCCATCAGTTCTAGCATGTCCCGAGAGCAGAGAAGAAGAAGAAATCCTCCCAATTCTTCGGGAAGAAGTTGAGGCAGCAGTGCAATCGCTGAAGAAAGGGAAGTCAGCGGGAGTGGACAACATACCAGCGGAACTGCTACAAGCAGGAGGAGAAGCGATGACTGATGCTCTCACCATTATCTGTAACAAGATCTGGCAGAGTGGGGAATGGCCTACACCATGGACCCAGTCGCTTGTCATCACTCTTCCCAAAAAAGGTAACCTTCAGGAGTGTGAAAATTACCGCACCATCAGCCTCATCAGCCATCCCAGCAAGGTCCTCCTGAAAATAATACTCAACAGGTTGAAACCACAAGCTGAACAAATCATAGCTGAAGAACAAGCAGGATTCATGGCAGGGCGAAGTACCACTGAACAGATTTTCAACCTCAGAATAATCTGTGAGAAATACCTACAGCACCAACAACATCTATATCATGTGTTCATAGACTTCAAGAAGGCATTTGACCGAGTCTGGCATGCAGCTCTATGGGCAACCATGAAAGTGTACAACATCAGCCCTAAAATTATAGAAGTCATCAAAAGCCTGTATGACAAGGCTACCAGTGCAGTCCTCCATAACAGCGTCATCGGGAACTGGTTCAGAACAACAATCGGTGTGCGTCAAGGATGCCTACTCTCTCCAACACTCTTCAACATCTTCCTAGAGCGCATCATGTCAGATGCTCTTGCAGATCACGAAGGCACAGTCAGCATAGGGGGCAGAGCAATCTCCAATCTTCGTTTTGCGGATGATATTGATGGATTGGCTGGAGAGGAACAAGAACTTGAACAGCTTGTACAGAGGCTTGACACCACCTCCAGAGCTTATGGAATGGAAATAAGTGCAGAGAAGACCAAAATGATGACCAACAACACCAATGGCATCAACACGGACATCAAAGTCCAAGGCCAATCCCTCAACACAGTGCACAGCTTCAAATATTTAGGAGCCATTGTGTCAGACAATGGGTCTCGACAGGAAGTCCTCTCCAGGATCGCACAAACAACTGCTGCCCTGACAAGGTTGAAGCCCATTTGGAAAGACAGAACCATCAGTCTACATTCCAAAGTAAGACTGCTGCGCTCTCTGGTCATCTCCATCTTCCTATATGCTTGCGAAGCATGGACCCTCACAGCAGATCTCCAACGAAGAATACAAAGCATGGAGATGAGGTGCTACAGAAGACTTCTGTGCATTTCCTATACCCAACACATCACCAACGTTGAAGTCCGACAGACCATCACACAAGCCATTGGACAACACGATGACCTGCTCACAGTGGTGAAGAAACGGAAACTCCGATGGTATGGCCACGTCACCAGATCATCAGGCCTTGCAAAGACCATTCTGCAAGGCACAGTGCAAGGAGGTAGAAGAAGGGGGAGACCGAAAAAGAGGTGGGAGGACAACATTCGAGAATGGACTGGTTTGACACTGAGCGAAGCCATGAGGGCTGCTGAGGACAGAGAAAGATGGAGTATGCTGGTTAAGCGATCATCTGTGGTGCCCCTACGACCTTCGGGTTATGGGACAGGATAGGATAGGATAGGATGTCTACTTCAAAGGAACAGATTAACCAACGTCGCATATATATATAAATGAAAATAAATACCTGTTTTTGTGGAACACCAGTAATTGATTAATTATCGCAAATCACACCAAAAAAGTGACAAATGCTTTAAAACAACTTAGGGCGGTCATCCACTGGACGAGTGTCACAATAAATTACACTTATGTATATACACATCCTTAAGCTCGTCATTCCTCTGAAAATAGATATCTTACAAACAGCATAATAAAGAAAGCGTTTAAAAATTGCATGAACCAAGCCTGAAGGGTTCGGCTTTAAATTATTACATTTGGCTGTATGTTTGTGTGTTCATGCGTGTGAATGACTGGTCTAAAATCACATGTTTGTGAACAGACGGTAAATTAAATTGTTGATTTGAATTGAACAAGTCAGAAGAATATAATAACGGAGGTGGCGGTGAGTGGGAGGGAGGGAGGGTGAGGGGTGTGAATAAAAAAGAAACAGGGTGAAAAAAAAATCAACGGATTCTGGTGAAACAGCGAATCCCATTATTAAGACTACGTGTGCTCTGTGGGTTCGGGCAAATAGAATAGACCCAACGTTTCCCGGCGTGTCGTAAGAGGCGACTAACAGGGGTGATGTTAGCACGGCATCACTGGGCGAAAGTCTTCTACACAGAAGTCACCGGCCAGGGCGGAGGAACCTCACGTTACTACAGGTTCAACGACCACGTGCTCAGGGCCAAGGCGAGCCACACTGTATTCGTGGATTTCGGCTGTGGCCAACAGCCTGGAGAGGATTGGGCCCTGCCAGGTCTTTTTTTTGCCCAAGACACAACACATGATGAGGCTATCCACTAATTCCATGCCGGATCGGTCGTCGCCCGGAACAAGGACCGCGCCTTCCGTTGGCCACCAGGACGGAGGTAAAAAGTATGCTACTGATGGACAAATTAGCAAGATCCGCACGAGAAACAACATCGTCATAGGAACCTGGAATGTCAGGACCCTAACTGCGGAAGGAAAATTAGAAGAACTGGCCTACGAGCTGGACCACTATCGATGGAACGTTCTAGGTATCAGCGAACTGCGCTGGAAAGGCCTAGGTGAAACAACGACTGACAAAGGCCACAAGCTCTATTTCAGCGGTAGAGATGACAGGCACGAACACGGCGTTGGATTCTTGGTCCACAAGAACATTCTAGCCACTGTCATGGGTTGCCGCCCAGTCTCCAGTAGACTCATTACCATCCGTCTGAGAGCAACCCCTTTCAACATTACCATCATCCAGGCCTATGCCCCAACATCAGACTATGAAGACAGCGAAGTGGAGGATTTTTATGAAAATCTACAGGCGGCCCTTGACCAAGTGCCGAAGAAGGACATAGTCATAGTGCAAGGCGACTGGAATGCCAAGGTTGGCCAAGATGCGCACCACAACTGGGGAGACACATGCGGACCCCACTGCAACAACGAGACAAATGACAGGGGTCTGAGGCTATTGGAGTTTGCCAGATACAACAATCTGGTACTGGCAAACACGCTTGGTCTCCACAAAAACTCCAGACGATGGACATGGCACAGTCCCGGCGGGGAACATCACAACCAGATCGACTACATCATGGTCAAGAAACGCTTCAGATCAAGCATCAACATTGGCAGGACACGCACTTTTCCAAGAGCAGACATTGGAAGTGACCACGATCTCGTGATGATGTCTTTCCGGCTCCATTTGAAGAGAGTAAATACAGCAAAGTGCACTAGGCTGAAGTTCGACCTGGACAAACTGCAAGACCCGGAGGTGGCAAAAATATTTCAGGCCACAATTGGAGGGAAATTTGCACCACTGCTTATTTTGGGGGCAGGCGAAGTAGATGTCAACACCATGACCAATACCTTCAACTCAGCTGTAACAGATGCCGCCACTGAGATCCTTGGCAAGCACCGACCAAAGAAGAAGCCGTGGATCACACCTGAACTTTTGGATCTGTGTGATAAACGAAGAGAGTTAAAAAAGAAAAAGAACACCTCACAGGGAGCTGATGTCTACCGAAAAATCAGCAATGACATCCGAAAAGGCATGCGCACAGCAAAGGAGAACTGGATAGAAGATCAATGCCAGGAAATAGAGAACAATCTGAACAAGAACAACAGCAAGAAGGCCTACCAGACTGTGAAGCGGCTGACAAGTGTTAAACAGCCCAAAGTCTCCACTATCCAAAGCAAGTCTGGCATTTGCCTTACAGAAGAACAAGAAGTCTTGGACAGATGGACAGAGTACTGCTCTGACCTTTACAACCATACACCAAATGGAGACCCATCAGTTCTAGCATGTCCCGAGAGCAGAGAAGAAGAAGAAATCCTCCCAATTCTCCGGGAAGAAGTTGAGGCAGCAGCGCAATCGCTGAAGAAAGGGAAGTCAGCGGGAGTGGACAACATACCAGCGGAACTGCTACAAGCAGGAGGAGAAGCGATGACTGATGCTCTCACCATTATCTGTAACAAGATCTGGCAGAGTGGGGAATGGCCTACACCATGGACCCAGTCGCTTGTCATCACTCTTCCCAAAAAAGGTAACCTTCAGGAGTGTGAAAATTACCGCACCATCAGCCTCATCAGCCATCCCAGCAAGGTCCTCCTGAAAATAATACTCAACAGGTTGAAACCACAAGCTGAACAAATCATAGCTGAAGAACAAGCAGGATTCATGGCAGGGCGAAGTACCACTGAACAGATTTTCAACCTCAGAATAATCTGAGAGAAATACCTACAGCACCAACAACATCTATATCATGTGTTCATAGACTTCAAGAAGGCATTTGACCGAGTCTGGCATGCAGCTCTATGGGCAACCATGAAAGTGTACAACATCAGCCCTAAAATTATAGAAGTCATCAAAAGCCTGTATGACAAGGCTACCAGTGCAGTCCTCCATAACAGCGTCATCGGGAACTGGTTCAGAACAACAATCGGTGTGCGTCAAGGATGCCTACTCTCTCCAACACTCTTCAACATCTTCCTAGAGCGCATCATGTCAGATGCTCTTGCAGATCACGAAGGCACAGTCAGCATAGGGGGCAGAGCAATCTCCAATCTTCGTTTTGCGGATGATATTGATGGATTGGCTGGAGAGGAACAAGAACTTGAACAGCTTGTACAGAGGCTTGACACCACCTCCAGAGCTTATGGAATGGAAATAAGTGCAGAGAAGACCAAAATGATGACCAACAACACCAATGGCATCAACACGGACATTAAAGTACAAGGCCAATCCCTCAACACAGTGCACAGCTTCAAATATTTAGGAGCCATTGTGTCAGACAATGGGTCCCGACAGGAAGTCCTCTCCAGGATTGCACAAACAACTGCTGCCCTCACAAGGTTGAAGCCCATTTGGAAAGACAGAACCATCAGTCTACATTCCAAAGTAAGACTGCTGCGCTCCCTGGTCATCTCCATCTTCCTATATGCTTGCGAAGCATGGACCCTCACAGCAGATCTCCAACGAAGAATACAAAGCATGGAGATGAGGTGCTACAGAAGACTTCTGTGCATTTCCTATACCCAACACATCACCAACGACGAAGTCCGACAGACCATCACACAAGCCATTGGACAACACGATGACCTTCTCACAGTGGTGAAGAAACGGAAACTCCGATGGTATGGCCACGTCACCATATCATCAGGCCTTGCAAAGACCATTCTGCAAGGCACAGTGCAAGGAAGTAGAAGAAGGGGGAGACCGAAAAAGAGGTGGGAGGACAACATTCGAGAATGGACTGGTTTGACACTGAGCGAAGCCATGAGGGCTGCTGAGGACAGAGAAAGATGGAGTATGCTGGTTAAACGATCATCTGTGGTGCCCCTACGACCTTCGGGTTATGGGACAGGATAGGATAGGATAGGATAGCGGAAAAGATGTGACCGGCTTCTTTAGCTCACCTGCGAGGAAATGAAGAGGTTTAGGATACGGGGTAAGTCAACTGAATCACAAATCAATATTGAAAGTCGATTTTTGTGAAACATATATCTACGCCTCCAGCTCCTGCTATTTGCCAAATTCAAGTTCAATTAAATCTGTTTTCTTCTTCTTTTTAAAAATGTTAAATGGTACCCGATTCGCATTACCCAATCTAGTCTGGAACAAGCAAAACCAACAAATTTTGCTGGGGGAGCAAACTGGAGTACCGAGACGTTGCCCGAGTCTAAAGTTAATAATATTCGGAGAAACATAACGCGCAGATGCTGGCTCGATCCAACATCTGTGAGGCGCCATTGTTTTCTGGCTTGCGAACAAGGGAAGTTAGTCCCGCCTTAGCCCACTTGGCCACAACGCTCGCTTTTAACACAAACACTTAATGACCATAATGATGTATTACTTTTGCTGTAAAGCATAACAATAAGCAGACTAATAGTCGCCCTGTTGTTATTATTATTATTATTATTATTATTATTATTATTATTATTATTATTATTATTATTATTATTATTATTATTAACGCCTAAACTTGACAGCTCTAAGCGTGTACAATATACAATAAAACAGAAAAGTTTTTTTTAAATGTGTAACAATTGCAATGGTTAAAAAAAATCAAATTAGATGAAAAGTAACAACCGTCAAAATACGGCGTGGGATTGACCACAGATTTGCAAGTGGGTTGTTGATGGTGATGCTGTTGACAGTAGCATCACTAATGTGTCTGGCATCGACGTCAATGGACTAATGAAGAGACTATCATTATCGCTAACAATCTTAATTTGCTTTTACGTGATAAACATCTATTTTTATCCCATCTGACGTTGTCGGTTGATGTCTTTCTGCCTTGTTGCCTTCCGTCATCATCATCATCATCATCATCATCATCATCATCATCATCATCATCATCATCATCATCATCATCATCATCATCATCATTTTATCCCATCTGACGTTGTCGGTTGATGTCTTTCTGCCTTGTTGCTTTCCGTCATCATCATCATCATCATCATCATCATCATCATTTTCTTCTTCTTCTTCTTCTTCTTCTTCTTCTTCTTCTTTTCCTTCGTCGTCGTCGTCGCCGTCAACAGCTGCCGCCGCAGGAACAACAACAGCAGCAGCATCAACAACAACATCAATCGCAGCAACAGCAGCAGTAGTACAGCCACCATCACAACCTCAACCACCATCACCACCACAAACCAACTGAAGTTAATGGACGAGAACTGTCAATTCAATGGCCACACCATTCGTTAGAGACTGAAAAAAAATATAACTGTTACTTATATTAATAGGATGCGCGGGGAGTGCGGTAGATGTTGGGCGGTGGTAGTAGTGGTGGTTTTGAGGGTATGGTGCCGTACGGGTGAACGTTTGATTTGTCTCAGAGTGGAGGCGTCATCAGAATAATTACATGTTAAGCGATGAGATGTAGTCAGCGGTTGGAATTTTCAGATTGACGGAATGGAGTGTGTCACAAGTTAGCTTTCAAACAAAACCGACTGGCCACACTTTCATGCGCACAACCCAAACAACAACAGAGTAGGTTTAACAATTTAAAATATTTTAATTATTCATATACCTTTTAAACAGATAATAATAAAAACAACAACCCAAAAAATCAACTCCTCCACTCTCTTCCAAACTTTAAAGTCTTTAGGAAAGTTATCGCTGAAACCTTCCACTAGAAAAACGCAGGTTTTCCTGCTAATGTCAACAGTCCACAATGTACACAAAAATAATGTCTCCCCTCCCTTAACTTCCCCAGAACGTAAAAGCGTTTTACTCAGCTTTTATATATAGAAAGGTCACACGAGGTTCCAACACAGTTCCGTCCCAGGGGTTCCAGCACAGTTCCCAACACACAAGGGTCACTTTCTTGTTCTCCAACGGAGTTTGTCCTAGCACAAACACGACAGAGGAACACCTTTTCCATCCGCTGTAAGGGCTCACGTCGGTCTTTTCCAGGCTGGTTCCCTCAGTTCCAGATAGGGAAAAGTAAAACAAGAAGAAAAAGGCCTACATGGCCAAGATTAGTACCAAAAAGTCTCATAGCGCAGTGAGCTCCCCTACGTCCAATCTGCATCTCCGCCACCGAGCTCGCACGGGGAAGGAGAGGGGAAACTCACAAACGCACTATTAAAAAAATCAATAGGTTCTTAATACTAATAAGCTGCAAAATTAGCATTAACAATAGTTACAAATTCCAACAAATTATTTCTCCGACGCAGCACTGAAAATGGATACATTAATTAAATAACTATCCAATCAAGTAATACACTTTAAACAATCTTATAATTTATCAAACAACATCAACTTTCCCTTACATTAAAGTAAGGTAAATCGCACACTCAAAGAAAACGTATGGTACCCTCAAATAACCAACACAACCATTTTATCCCCCGAACACACCACAAGAAGATAATAATAATAAAATAAAATAATTATTTTATTAATTATTAAAATGTACAGGCAAGACTAACACACGTACATATGCACAGCAAGTCGGCAATACATGTCTCCCTCTCACGATTAAACGAGCCCACGGATTCTACCGGTAGTTACACACACTAACTACAAAAAATGGCTAACACAGAAAAATCAATATTTTCTTACCCCAAACGGACCTATGATAGGACTCGTTCCGGCTACGAGTAAACAAAGTCCTTTTGACCATACAGCTGCTTCTGGTCAAGTAAATTCCTCCAAGTGTGGTCAAACTTCTCTTCAAGCCTCCACACCCAAAACTTTCCCCTTCTCAGTCTTTTCCACAAGTCGAGAAAAACAGATGAGAAAGAAATGACAAACCACCCGAATCCGTCAGGCTAGTCAACCACAATTGGAGTTCACACTAAATCTTAGCCGATTAGTTTGTGCAGCACAAGCAATGCATGAAAATTATTCTATAATCGCTATTTCAACAATAGGACCTAGAAACAACGTAGAGACGTGCAACGCGATCATACGAATATTAATACACCATCCCCCTTCTTTATCCAGCCCCGCTACAGTCTAGCTTACTGCTGTTTATCAACAGGTGCTGAAATCAACTTGTCCGCGACAGAGTGCCCAAAAAACAAACAAACCATCGGCAAAATAACATCGTGGCCCTGATGCACACACAAGAGCAGTGCCACCCTAATCCTTCGGGGGCCGGAGTTTTAAATCGAGGTCTAGTTGTATACGCATGCATTTCATCGCACGGACTTCCAAAAAGATCCTGATGTTGATGTCCTATAAAGGTCAGTGCCAACAGCAGCCAACAAGCATTAGGACCATTATTCTCCCTCAGGTCGCCAGGATTTCCGTGGTCTGATACGTAAGACGATGCGCACAATTTAGCATTTTGGCGCCTCCAGAGGCTTCAGCTAGACCCTGTTTCGGCCAGCGCCTTCAGCAGAAAAAGCAAAATCAAGACACCATTAAATTCCTACAAAGTAGTGTAAAAACAAATTTGAATGTATAAAATTCGGAACAAATAGCATCAACTTAACATTGTACACTGTAACGAAAGGGGTTATATCAAGAATTGCGTGTATGCGTGCGTAAATGATTTGCGTGTTCGCCCGTCTCACACTTCCTAACTCTCAAAACTTCTTTTGCTGTCACACCCCCTTCTATTACTAGAAAATAACAAGAATCAACAAAAGTTTACATAAGTACATATAACTCCATCAATAATATGAAAAACGTTTAAGTAGTTTTGTACTCACGTACTTGAAGCGATAATCCGTGAAAACACACTTTCACAAAAACCACAAATAAGTCCCATTCAGATAATCCAAATAACACCAGTCACCATAAACACCAATATCGATCTGGTCACTGTCGACAGAGAGAGAGAGAGAGAGTTTCCCCAATAGTCTCATGGAGGTTAGAATTTCACTGTGTCTTTCTTTGTCTCTAATCTCTGTCTCTGTCTATACACTGTCTTCCTTTCCTTATCCTTGGCCTTTCTATCTATCTATCCCTGGGGTTTCTCCCCTGTCTATCGTTGCTGTCGCTGCTGCTGTTGTGGCCGCTGCCGCCGTTGCTGCTGCTACTGCTGGGGTAGCGGTTGCTGCTGCTGCTGCTGCTGATGATGATGATGTGGTAGCGGTTGCTACTGCTGCTGATGTGGTAGCGGTTACTACTAGTGTGGCAGTGGTTGCTGCTGATGATGATGCAGCAGTGGTTGCTACTGATGATGATGATGCAGCAGTGGTTGCTACTGCCGCTGACGTAGCAGTGGTTGCTGCTGATGATGTAGCAGTGGTTGCTTCTCTCGTCTTCTTCTTCGTCTTCTTCTTTGGCTTCTTCTCTGGCCCCTTCTCGATACTTCCACCCTTCTTCTTCACGACTTCTTCTTCTTCTTCTCGTCTTCGTCTTCTTCTTCTTCTTCTTCTCCTTCTCTTCTTCTTCTTCTTCTTCTTCTTCTTCCTCTTCTCGTCTTCGTCTTCTTCTTCTTCTTCTTCTTCTTCTTCTTCTTCTTCTTCTTCTTCTTTCTTCTTCCTTCTTCTCCTTCTCTTCTGTCTTCCTTCTTCTCCCTTCTTCTTTCTCTTTCGCCTCGAGGCCCCTCAGCCGGAGACTTCTGAAAACATACAAGTTTTCCCCACTAAATATCTTGATACATAAACTCCTCTGTATTTCCACATATACCTTTTCTCTCTCTGCGACAGGACCAGACCAGCAATATAATAATTCAAATCTCATATGTGTCGAACACAGTTCACACATACGCAAAAATTGTAACTCTAATTATAACACTAATTATTACATCTTGACGCTGACTACTTTCATTCACAAAAATAAATATATAATACTATACATTGCAAGTTGATGTTTCAACCTCAAATCAAATACTAATCCAATTTCAATTCGTTACTCAAAAATAATATACAACGATCCACCATCTCCATCACCCCCCTTATCCATCCTTCATACTAATATCAAAATTATCTATTATTAATTCTTATTCCACAATAAGTAGAATATAATCATTGTTAAATTATTATTATGTTCATAATACAATATTTCAATGATAAACAATATATACCTGCAGACGCAGCTGCCAGAAGTACAAACACAACCACACCGTGGTACATACAAAAGAAGAATGCAAACATTTTTTTGAATACATGTAATTGGTGAACCGTCACATGACTAGCTCAACCAATCAGAAATTAGTAATCAATAAAAAAAATATTATGATTAATATCTTCTCACAGGAAGATACTACAAACAGTCATCGGACCGAAATATTATAAACCCGGTCCGTGACAATACCCCCTTCCTGCAAAAAGAAAACGCCCGAGTTTTCTGAATTTTATCAGAAATAAAAAATTACTACAATCATGTCCACCTATACTGTACAAGAAGCAAAAAGAGAAAACTGGTCATTAGCACTTATCTGAAACATAAACATATTGTATTAAGCAATCACCCAAAGCGCAATAGACATACAACATATGCAGTTCAAGTCCAAGCATGTTACCTTGATACAGCGAAACAAAAATCAATAGGGTTCATAACAGATCATATTACAGTATACCAAGAATACCACCAATAGATTTCCAGTATTAAATATACAACAGCAGAAATATACACAAAGCATGTTCATTTTCCACAGATTTTATGGAATACACTGATGATAGTGGCTGGTTTTGGCTACAACTGTTTTGATGTACTCCTGAGCTAGTTTGCAAGATTCTAGTACCTTGTTTTTAATGTGTTTGAGCTGAATAGTGTCAGGGTAACGTGTTACCATATCAATGATGTTGAGTATGCATCTGTGACCTTCCTCAGGCGGCGGAAAAATCGGTTCTACTAAATCAACTGTAACCCGTTTGAATGAGTCTGAATGAGCCGGCATCTTATCTAAAGGAAACGGTGAAATTTGACCTTGATCTTGGATGAGTGTGGTAGCACCCGAAAAAGGGTCAGACACACCTGGTAAATTCCCTACTATCAAATCGGCCACTGGTTGATCAATGACACAACACAACACAGTGCCAGAGAAAAACGGAGTGTCAACAGGCACTTTGGCCAACGGAAATTCCTCAATGTTTCCGCCGAATGTCAGACATTTACCCTCTTTGCCAGTGTACTGGTCGTGCGAAACCAGTCTCTTGCGAACTCCACAGATAGTAGCACCTGTGTCTCTGAGCACACTTGCTTTGAGGCCATTTACGGTACCTGAGACTAGCTTGGGCTGACCACAGTTTTCATCACCAACTGGGCAAATGACTTCCGCGACTAAAGCTGACTGAGTGTTAACTGGAGGGTCCTGGTAGTTCTGCGAACCACTTTCAGTATCTTGAGTCTCTGGGTATCCATTGCCACTAGCATAAGGACACCATGCAGCTATGTGACCTACGCCCCCACAACAATAGCAAACTATGTCCTGTCTATTCTGTCTTTTGTTGAGAGGAGGACTACCTGAAAAACGAGAACCAGGTCTGTTGTAATGCGTGTGTGTGTATATGTATATCTGCATGTACGGACAGGCAATTAATCAACGCGGCCACACTTTGGATAATTCGGCTGGTCTCTGCTTTTATTCCCAAAAGCATACATCCGGTATACCAATCAAAACAACCCAAATAAGAACAAGGCCAACACAGTGGCATAGGCACACAACAGTGCCATTGGCACATTATTACATCCCTCCCCAACTATAGTTTAAAAATCATAAACTAAACTGACAAAGCGCAACCTGGCCAACCATGAAATTAAACTTTAACACTATATTTAACAAGAACTTTAAAACAAAGGAAAGTTTAAAATTGATAGTCAAAATGAACTGGTACACAAATACTATTCCACACAATTCTTGAACTGTATACAAAACAATACTAGATACATGTGACTTTTAGCAAATTAAAATAATTATTAAACCTTTTAACTTCAGCCATTCACTTTGGACCAGTCACTCTCAAAATTCTCGTTCTCTCTCACACCAAAATAAGGACACTACAGGGTGGTATGAAAGTCCACATGAAATGTTAATTCTGAAGCACAAGCGCACCAGGCTTGAAAGTTTATCACCATATCAGTAATCCAGTCACATTTGATTTCTACACAGTGAGTCCATGATCAGAGGATGATGCACAAATGCAGTACAGTCCATAATCACAAGATACTGTTCATGAAAAGTATAATTGATACTTCCAGTGCTGGATAAGGCTGGAGATTTTTTTTTTAAATTTAAAATTTATAAAAGTCTTTAGGTACAAGTCAAATTCACAGGAATAAGGATTCACTTGCTGCAAATATATTTAATGCACATATAACACCCAATAATATTGTTAACATTTTAGGCCTTTTGAGCCTAAATATTACAATAAAGAACTACCAACTACCGCAAAAGTGTAGTTATTGTGTAAAAAATTAAATGTAAGCATCACTCAGATAATAAAATAGCATCCTGTCATCAATCATAATGACTAAAAACAAAAAAAAAATAATGTCATCATCAGAATTGCACATAATCTTTGAGGTGTGCAGGAGGTTTATGCGTGCGAGAGGATCTTCGGGGTGGGTCTGAATGATGAGGAGAGTGTTGTGGGTTTTGGGTGTCAGGAAGGTTGATTAGCTGAGGCTTGTGAGTGTCTGAAGGAGTGCGACTTTCTGAAACCAGGGGTTTCCGAGCACTTAGTTGTGGCATGAGGGCCTTTCTGCAATGTGGAGACAGAGGTGTTGCTGAGTTGTGATGTTTTGGAGCTGAATTTTGTGGGGTTTGCCTGATGGGGATATGTGGTGGTGTGTCAGGTTTGTTTGGTGTAGGAGGGGAAGTATGGAGATGACGGTCAAGGTCAGGGTCAAATGGAGTGTCCTGCACCGGTGGAGTGTTTCTCAGTTTGTGAAAGCGGGAACTGTTCCGTGTAACTTGTTTGAAACCACCCCCAAGAGATTGTGCTGTTATCATGGAATGGTTTGACTGTGTTACAATCATGGGTGAGGGGTTGTAGGCTGAAGAAAGTTTGTTTTCTTTCGGTTGTTTGACAAGCACATAGTCACCAGGTTGTATGTTTGAGCGACAAGCATGACGTTTGTTGTCAGCATATTCTTTCATTTTTGTCTTTGCATGCGCATCTTGGTGTCTTAGACAGGTGTAATCATTTTCATGTTTGGGAAACACTGTGTGAGTTTTATTGTTGCTTACTTCTGGAAGTTTAGTTTTCGGATCCCTGTCAAACATGAGTTTGAACGGCTTAAACAGAGTAGAGGTATGCGGAGTGCACCGATAAGAACGGAGGAATGCAGTAAGCTCCCTACGCCAGTTTTTGTGTTCAATGTGGGCGGCTCGGATCGCCTTCATGAGTGGCTTGTTGAAAGATTCAGCTTGTGCATTGGCCTGTGGCCAGCATGGTGTGATTTTGCGGTGTGTGACACCCGATGTTTTCATGAACTGTTTCCACTGAACACTTTGAAAAGGTGGTCCATTGTCAGTTTTGATCATCTCAGGGTATCCGAAAGTTGCAAAAACTCTGTCAACCACTGGAATGATGCATTCGGCAGAGGTACTACGAACTATTTCAACAACCGGATATCTTGAAAACTCATCAATGATGACCAGCAAATAGTCACCAGATGGTAACGGCCCACAAAAGTCAACGGATAGGTTTTGCCAGGGCCCTTTAGGGAGTTCGGACATGTTCAGGGGTTCTTTTATGCACCGGTTTGTGTTGGCTTGGCACGGTATGCATTTTTCCACTTCTTCTTCAACAGCTTTGTCCATGCCTGGAAACCAGACTTTACTTCGGATGAAGGATTTGGTTTTGGAGACACCTTGGTGTCCTTCATGTGCAAGCTTGATTACTTGTTTCTGCAGTTTAGCAGGTATGACAAGCTGTGTCCCTTTCAAAATTATGTTTTGCTCTGCGTTGACACAGAGTTCATCTTTAACATTTTTGAACGAGTGTAAAGCGGAAAGACTTGCATTCTCCAGCGCGCTTTCTGATACCGAGTGCCATCGGCCAGAGTTGACGAGTTTGATTACGGTTTGCAGAGTGGGATCATGCTCGGTTGCTGATTGAATATCTGCAAGAGTGATTGCGGATGGTGTATCAGAGTCAATGAAAAAATTGATATATTCTTCTGCAATCTGTTCATGTCTGCTTTGTCCATCTGTGTGTGTAACTGGGTGTCGAGACATGTAGTCGGCAGGATTATCTTTCCCAGCTTTGTATTCCAGTTTGAGTGTGTATGGTGTAAGGCGTAACGCCCAGCGCGCAATGCGTGTTGGTGGGTTCACTTTGTCCCAAATGCCTATCAATGGCTTGTGGTCGGTGACCACTGTGAAGTCAGAACCCATGACATACACATGAAAGTGTTCACATGCCCAGACAACTGCTAACGCTTCGCGTTCAGTTTGTGAATAACGTTGTTCGACATCAGAGAGTGACCTGCTGGCATAAGCGATAGGACATCCATCTTGAGAGAGTATGCCTGCAACGCCAACCGGACTGGCATCAACATGAATTGATGTGTGTTTCTTCGGGTCGAAATATGCCAGCGTTGTCTTCTCAGAAATTGCATCTTTGACAGCCTGGAACGCTGCATCCTCTTTCTCACCCCAAGACCACTGAATGTCTTGTTTGGTAAGTGCTCGAAGCGGTTCAGTCAAAGTCGCAAAATTGCTGATGAACCGAGCACTGTATTGAGCCATGCCCAGAAAAGAGCGGATCTCTGAAGGGTTTTGTGGTTTGGAAGCATCGCGGATGGCTTGAACCTTCTTTGGATCTGGGCGAAGCCCTTCTGATGAGAAAATGAAACCAAAGAATTCTATCTCAGATTTGTTAAATTCACACTTTTCAGCGTTGGCGGTGAGACCAGAAGTATGCAGCTGAGAAAGGGTGGCATGAAGTGCACGATCATGATCAGCCTGGTCCTTTCCAAAGCAAATGATATCATCGGAAACATTCCTAGATCCAGGAATGTCACTAAGTAGTTCTTGAATAGTATGCTGAAAGATTTCTGCAGCAGAGTTCAAGCCAAAGATGAGCCTTTTATACTGATAGAGACCGCAGTGGGTTGAGAAAGTGGTGATATACCTTGACTCAGGTTCAAGTTCAAGTTGGTGATAACCTGAACGTAAATCAATCTTGCTGAAAACGGATGCGCCGTTGAGGTCAGTAACCAGCTCTTCGATAGTCGGTGTAATGTGTCTTGTACGGATAACGGCTTTGTTAGCCTCACGCATGTCCACGCAAATACGGATTTCGGATGGATTTTTCGGTTTGGGCGGTGTGACGATGCGAGAGACCCATTCGGTAGGGCCAGTGACCTTTTCAATGATATCTTCTGTTTCAAGTCTTTTGAGCTCTTCCTCAACTTTGTCACGCAAATGAAAGGGAACTCTGCTGTGTTTGCGAGCTACCGGCGGAACCGATTTGTCAATATGAATCTTGACCTTGTGATTTTTCAGTTTTCCGACACCGCGTGAGAGACCAGTATACTGTTCCAAGATCTGATTTGGCGAGTGTGGCATAGAAACATGATTGATAACTTGCAACACACCTAACTGCAACGCAGTGTTTTTACCAAGTAATGATGGCTGCGAACCAGCTGTGACAACAAGAAATTCGGTCCGGACAGGTTCTGAATCACGGTGTTGAATGTCAGCAATTATGCTCTCTGTAACCTGAATAGGTGGGGACATGTATGGGTGAAGCAATCTGTTGCATTTTGTAGTTTTGACCCCTTTCAGTTTAAGTTTATTGGCATCATTGCCATTCAAAACATTGCATGATGCACCAGAATCGATCATCATGGATGTGTGTGCCTGATATGTTGAATGAGGTCATGCTGTGCCTATCAGCGCCAACGACAAAAATGCAATCAGAACAGCTACAGTCTCCATCATCTGAGGAACTATTTTGTTCTGCGCCTAGCTGCTCAACTTCATGAATACAATGAGCTGAGGAGTTCTGTGGTGATCTACACATAGATGCAAAATGGCCTACTTTGTTGCATTTGTAACATGTTTTGCCCTTTGTGCAACGGCATTCATGAGCTTTGTGGCCTTTTAGTCCACACCGCAAACAGACAATTTTCATCTTAGTTTCTGTGTCTGCAGCTTGGGGATGAAACTGTAGATTTTTGTGTGCAGGAGTATTCTTTGTTCTATGCTTGTGGTCTCGCTGTTTTGTACAAGTGCTCTGTGTATTTCTTGTCATGAATGCGCTTTCTTCGGCAATCTGAGATGCCTGAAACTCACTTGATTCCTTGGCCTGAGCTATTTCAAGTAGGCGTGTGAGAGTTAGGTCTTTTTCAGCTAGTAGCTTCTTGCGAAGGGAATTTGAGAGACATTTATCAACAACTTGATCTCGAATAAAATTGTCTTTTTCCGTTCCAAATGCACACGTTTCGGCAAGCTTCCTAAGCCTAATGACAAACTGACTAACGGTTTCAGACTCTTTCTGCATCTCCTTCCGGAATATGTGGCGCTGAAATGTCACGTTCATTTGTGGCTTGAAATGGCCCGTTAGTTTCTCTTTGGCATCATTGTACGAGTCTCCTACGGTAAAGGTTCCAAAAATCTCTTGAACCTCATCTCCAGCGCAGTGGAGAAGCAACGCGCGTTTTTGTGCGTCGTCGTCAATGCCAGACGCCTCAACATACATTTCAAATTTGCGGAGCCATGTGGTCCAACGGTCGGCCACACTATTGATGTCGCCTGAAGGAGAAAAGTACGGCGGCTGTGTGATAGAAATAGCTTTCGCCATGAGTACTTACGGCTGGGTTCTTTTGCTCGTCGCCAAAATGTTGTAATGCGTGTGTGTGTATATGTATATCTGCATGTACGGACAGGCAATTAATCAACGCGGCCACACTTTGGATAATTCGGCTGGTCTCTGCTTTTATTCCCAAAAGCATACATCCGGTATACCAATCAAAACAACCCAAATAAGAACAAGGCCAACACAGTGGCATAGGCACACAACAGTGCCATTGGCACATTATTACAAGGTCTAGAATAGGTATTTCCACGTCCACGAGGAACCTGATTGTTTTGAGCACCCTGTTGGGTATTCATGGTCTGATTTGCAAAACCCCTATTTGGAATAGGACCTGTGGGTCGGTAGTTTCCGCGCGGAGAGTCACGAAATCCAGATCCCCTGAAATTATTCCATCTTTGGCCAGTCCCACGAAATTGATTCTGAGTGGGTACATTCTGAGAAATCGACGCGGATGCAAAAATCGAGTCATCCGACTTCCGTGCCAGTTTCTTTTCCGGATGAGCCATGCGAAATGCTTCAGCACTGTCTATCAAAGCCGCGAATTTTGTCAAATTTCTTTCTTTCAAAAACACGGCGAGATCTCTCGAAACAGAAGCAATAAACTGCTCACACAAAATCAGATTCCATAGTCCATCAAAAGTCTTTTCACAATCTGATAGTTGGATCCATCTTTCCAACAAGTGAGAAAAACGCTTTGAAAAAGTTACAAAACTTTCCCCCACTTCAGGCCTAACTGATCTGAATTTTTCTCTGAATCCATCTGCAGTGCACTGAAATTTCTTAAGAAGTTCTTGCTTAAGATCATCATATGAAACTGTACCGGTAGCAGACAAAGAATGATACACAGCTAAAGCCGGGCCTTGTAGCAATGCAGTTAAGTAAACAACCCATTTACTGCTATCATAATTGAGAGCCTTAGCATGTGCCTCAAACCGGTACAAAAAAGAATCAATGTCATCCCTGTCTTCTTTGAAAACAGGTAGTTTGGGCAACTTTGGAAATAAAGGGTTATTGCTTCGAGTCCTAGGTGTAGTGGTATCGCTCTGCAGTTCAGCCTGTTTTAACTGAAGTTCAATCTCTTTTTCCTTTAGCTTAAGGCTTTGTCTATCAAGTTCCATCTGATAATCCATCTTCAACTTCCTTTCCTCTCTTTCCAGT
The DNA here is from genome assembly GCA_036898135.1 of Oncomelania hupensis. Classification (NCBI taxonomy): domain Eukaryota; kingdom Metazoa; phylum Mollusca; class Gastropoda; order Littorinimorpha; family Pomatiopsidae; genus Oncomelania; species Oncomelania hupensis. Next base: position 59,746,758 of record CM072521.1, read on the forward strand.
TCTTCTCTTTTAGCATTCTGTTCTAACTGAAATCGTTTCTCCTCCCTTTCCTGCTCTAATCTTTTAGCATCTCTTTCCAGTTCCTGTTTAACCTTTTCCTGTTCTCTTTCTTTGGCCCTATCATGTCTCTGAAAACACTGCTCAATGTACTGCTGCAGCTTTTCGTCAGAAAAACCTAACTTCTGAGCTTGAGTCAAAAATGAATTAAATAAAGTATCATATTCCTCAACCGAAGACATGGTCAGCTGAATTCAAAAGCAAATTACTCAAAGTAAGACAAAGCGAGTGACAAGTCCACGACTAACTTCAGGTTTGATACAAGTGTAAAAAAAAATTTTTTTTTAAAGTTTCACAAGGCCAGAAATAGTACAAAATCAAAAGCAAATTCAAGTTTGACAAAAGAAATTTATTCAAAATCGAAGCAAGCGAAGTTTTTCAGATGAAAAGTATTTCGAAATCAATGCAAGTTCAAGTTTGACAAAATAAAATTATTTCAAAATCGAAGCAAGGTAAGTGTAACATAAGAAAATTATTTCGAAATCAATACAAGTACCAGTTTAACATATCATAAAAGAAAAGAAACAATGTTTAGATTATATTCAGTCTAAGTACAAGCAAGCATCAGAAAACCATACTAAATGCAACAATTTATAACTGTCAACTACCAATATTTAAATCTAAATTATGACAAGTGAAATGTTATAAGTAATTTGTTTTGAAATGAAAACAAAACAAAACAAAACAATAATAATAATGAAACACTATACTAAATAAACAAACAACGACAACAACATCACAACACAACAAAGAGAGAACTAAAATTCTAAACTAATATCGGTACAATATAAGACAAGAAATCAATAGAAAAAACAACTAAGTTCCACTTCGGCTAGAAAACACCGGAAGTTCCGTTAAAATGCCAAAAATAAATCCTAAACACCTACAACAACTAAAATAGGGATGTGACAACTATAACTATACAAGACAGGATCCTAATAAGTATAGAAAGAAAAACAAAACAATACTGAAAAGCTGAACTAGAATTAGCAATATATATACAACAGGAAGAAAAATGAATCTAAGCCCTTTCTGATCCCAGAACTATACAAGGAATCAGACCCGTAAGGAAAGAATCGGAGACGGGGTATAATCTATATAAACACCCCCATACTACCCAAAAGAAATAAACAACAAAGGAACAAGTCAGTTACACAGTACACACTTGTACACCCAAGTTAGCACACCAAAGTTAACTACCCAAAATGTATACAAAACCCTTCTACTTATTCAAATCCCAATAACAACTCCAAACAAAATAATTAAATAATCTTACTCCCACTAACTAGCTACGGGTTTCAGGGTCACCACTGTAACGAAAGGGGTTATATCAAGAATTGCGTGTATGCGTGCGTAAATGATTTGCGTGTTCGCCCGTCTCACACTTCCTAACTCTCAAAACTTCTTTTGCTGTCACACCCCCTTCTATTACTAGAAAATAACAAGAATCAACAAAAGTTTACATAAGTACATATAACTCCATCAATAATATGAAAAACGTTTAAGTAGTTTTGTACTCACGTACTTGAAGCGATAATCCGTGAAAACACACTTTCACAAAAACCACAAATAAGTCCCATTCAGATAATCCAAATAACACCAGTCACCATAAACACCAATATCGATCTGGTCACTGTCGACAGAGAGAGAGAGTTTCCCCAATAGTCTCATGGAGGTTAGAATTTCACTGTGTCTTTCTTTGTCTCTAATCTCTGTCTCTGTCTATACACTGTCTTCCTTTCCTTATCCTTGGCCTTTCTATCTATCTATCCCTGGGGTTTCTCCCCTGTCTATCGTTGCTGTCGCTGCTGCTGTTGTGGCCGCTGCCGCCGTTGCTGCTGCTACTGCTGGGGTAGCGGTTGTTGCTGCTGCTGCTGCTGATGATGATGATGTGGTAGTGGTTGCTACTGCTGCTCATGTGGTAGCGGTTACTACTAGTGTGGCAGTGGTTGCTGCTGATGATGATGCAGCAGTGGTTGCTACTGATGATGATGATGCAGCAGTGGTTGCTACTGCCGCTGACGTAGCAGTGGTTGCTGCTGATGATGTAGCAGTGGTTGCTTCTCTCGTCTTCTTCTTCGTCTTCTTCTTTGGCTTCTTCTCTGGCCCCTTCTCGATACTTCCACCCTTCTTCTTCACGACTTCTTCTTCTTCTTCTCGTCTTCGTCTTCTTCTTCTTCTTCTTCTTCTTCTTCTTCTTCTTCTTCTTCTTCTTCTTCTCCTTCTCTTCTTCTTCTTCTTCTTCTTCTTCTTCCTCTTCTCGTCTTCGTCGTCTTCTTCTTCTTCTTCTTCTTCTTTCTTCTTCCTTCTTCTCCTTCTCTTCTGTCTTCCTTCTTCTCCCTTCTTCTTTCTCTTTCGCCTCGAGGCCCCTCAGCCGGAGACTTCTGAAAACATACAAGTTTTCCCCACTAAATATCTTGATACTGTATTTCCACATATACCTTTTCTCTCTCTGCGACAGGACCAGACCAGCAATATAATAATTCAAATCTCATATGTGTCGAACACAGTTCACACATACGCAAAAATTGTAACTCTAATTATAACACTAATTATTACATCTTGACGCTGACTACTTTCATTCACAAAAATAAATATAATACTATACATTGCAAGTTGATGTTTCAACCTCAAATCAAATACTAATCCAATTTCAATTCGTTACTCAAAAATAATATACAACGATCCACCATCTCCATCACCCCCCTTATCCATCCTTCATACTAATATCAAAATTATCTATTATTAATTCTTATTCCACAATAAGTAGAATATAATCATTGTTAAATTATTATTATGTTCATAATACAATATTTCAATGATAAACAATATATACCTGCAGACGCAGCTGCCAGAAGTACAAACACAACCACACCGTGGTACATACAAAAGAAGAATGCAAACATTTTTTTGAATACATGTAATTGGTGAACCGTCACATGACTAGCTCAACCAATCAGAAATTAGTAATCAATAAAAAAAATATTATGATTTATATCTTCTCACAGGAAGATACTACAAACAGTCATCGGACCGAAATATTATAAACCCGGTCCGTGACATACACCTTCCATATTTGCAGCCGCCGGAAGAGTGGCAGCGAGCTGAACACTAAATCTTTCCTTTTATTTGGGTGCCAGACTGACCCCTTGGCCCCAGCCACTCCAGGAAGTGAAAGCAGCAGTAGAGCTCTCTTAGCTAAGCTAAGGCTTGCTACTATTAGGCACTGTGGGATGGGACTGTACCTTGATAATTTAAGGTCAGTCTGGCAAATTGGCCCTTTATACAGCAGTGCCTATAGTTTTCTATGAAAAGTGTGCGTCTTGGAAAACCCGTATCATCGGAAGAAGAATAAGCAGCTTTCTGCCTCTTTGAGCAACATGGGTTTTGCACGACCCGTGCCATCGGTTAAGGAATAATCACATAGGACACTCTTTAATACGTATGGGTCCACAACGACCCAAATCGTCGGGAGTGTTATAATCAAATTAACCGCATTCATTAATCAAATACCTTTTTGATTAGATTAAATCCCTTTTGTGTACTGGTACATACCTAAAAGATTGGCACATTTCTCGAAGATCATTGATTTCTGTTCACTAATTTAGGGGAAATCATTGATTTTTAGTGTCTCTGGGTCCAGGATGACCCACAGGCAATTTTGTTTCCTAAGGCTGACGAGCGTTTTTGTTTTATCGGACATGGCATTTGGATTTATAGCTCTGATGGTCTGGAATAATTATATCTCTTATTGCTAATATGCAAAGCGTGCGGCAAATTACTGTGGAATGATATAACTTATAGGACATTGTTTACACACGCACACTCAGAGAGAGAGAGAGAGAGAGAGAGAGAGAGAGAGAGAGAGAGAGAGAGAGAGAGGCAGAGAGAGAGAGTACATTTAAATACATCCAATTACGCACACAACACACACACGTACGCAGACACACACATATGCACACGTAAACGCACACACACGCACGCACGCACGCACAAACTGTTGTTGACATGCACGTTTCCATTTGGTACCTTGCAGTCAGGGTTATGCTCTCTTTACATTGAAACACTTATTACACATAATTTAATTTAACATAAATGACTGTTTCATTGATTATGTTAATATTCGTTTGTCATTACGTTTACTTCAGACTGTAAATATTACCAAAGTTTCTCATATGCTATGTATTGTGGCTTGTGCAGTTGCCAAATGGAAGACTTCTGCATACCTTATGGTCAAAGGTCCACAATCATGCACTGTAACTGTATCAGCAACTATGGAATTCCTTTTGTATTGTGGCTTGTGCAGTTGCCAAATGGAAAACCTCTGCATATCTTATGGTCAAAGGTCCACAATCATGCACTGTAACTGTATCAACAACTATGGAATTCCTGCATACCTTATGGTCAAAGGTCCACAATCATGCACTGTAACTGTATCAGCAACTATGGAATTCCTTTTGTATTGTGGCTTGTGCAGTTGCCAAATGGAAGACTTCTGCATACCTTATGGTCAAAGGTCCACAATCATGCACTGTAACTGTATCAGCAACTATGGAATTCCTTTTGTATTGTGGCTTGTGCAGTTGCCAAATGGAAGACTTCTGCATACCTTATGGTCAAAGGTCCACAATCATGCACTGTAACTGTATCAGCAACTATGGAATTCCTTTTGTATTGTGGCTTGTGCAGTTGCCAAATGGAAGACTTCTGCATACCTTATGGTCAAAGGTCCACAATCATGCACTGTAACTGTATCAGCAACTATGGAGTTCCTTTTGTATTGTGGCTTGTGCAGTTGCCAAATGGAAGACTTCTGCATACCTTATGGTCAAAGGTCCACAATCATGCACTGTAACTGTATCAGCAACTATGGAATTCCTTTTGTATTGTGGCTTGTGCAGTTGCCAAATGGAAGACTTCTGCATACCTTATGGTCAAAGGTCCACAATCATGCACTGTAACTGTATCAGCAACTATGGAATTCCTTTTGTATTGTGGCTTGTGCAGTTGCCAAATGGAAGACTTCTGCATACCTTATGGTCAAAGGTCCACAATCATGCACTGTAACTGTATCAGCAACTATGGAATTCCTTTGGTCAAATATTCATTTTCAACACTTTCAGCTCAATAATTTTTATTAAGAAGCATATTTTCTAAATAATCATTTGTTTCCCAATAATGTAAGATTTCTCTAAACAATATATTTTCTCCGTAAATAACGTATTATTTACGTAAACAATGTACTGTTGACGTAAACAAATAATATAGGTAAATATGGCATTGTTGCTAAATAAGTAATTATTTACCAATATGGTGCATTATTTAGTAGATTGTGTTAAAAAATGTGTTAGTTAGAAATGTTTCTGTTTTACATACATGCATACATGCATACATGCATACACACATATATATTCAAACTACAAGAAGTTATATATATATATATATATATATATATATATATATATATATATATATATATATATATATATATATATATATATATATATATATATATATATATATATATATATATATATACTCCTACAACATTTGACACACACACACACACACACCTAACAACACAGTCGTATATGTTTCACTCCTCACTAATACTTTACACACACACCTAATTTTATATAACACAAGTTCACCAAATCTGAACTATAGGTACAGTTTTTAAACAGCAAGAAAGAACAAATAAAATTTAATGAAGAAAACAAATGCTTCTACGAAAAATTAGTTCTGTTGGAGAAAAGATTAGATCAGATCGAGGTCCATTATAACATACGTGCCACCCCCCCTTCCCCCTCCACTCCCCTTCCACATGTATGCCTCCTTCAATGAGAGCACCAATGTGGTGGTGGTGGATTATAAATAATAGTAACGCTATCTATATAGTGCTTTTCCCTATAAACACTCCTTCAACGAGATCACCAATGTGGTGGTGGTGGATTATAAATAATAATAACGCTATCTATATAGTGCTTTTCCCTATAAACACTCCTTCAATGAGATCACCAATGTGGTGGTGGTGGATTATAAATAATAATAACGCTATCTATATAGTGCTTTTCCCTATAAACACTCGGTTCAAAGTTCAGTTGTCACTCAATCACACACAAAAAGGAAAATCATTAGGATAAAAATAAAAAAGACAAAGGTTTGTATATCAAAGACAGCAAACCATTCAAACGTATTTCCACACACTCACAAACATAGCAGACAACATTAACAGGCATTTTCCAAAGTGTTGATGTTGTTGTTGGCGTTGTGACTGGCCTTTATCCAAGCCAAGTCAAAGTGTTGATGTTGTTGTTGGCATTGTGAATGGGCTTTATCCAAGCCAAAGTGTTGATGTTGTTGGCATTGTGAATGGCCTTTATCCAAGCCAAAGTGTTGATGTTGTTGTTGGCGTTGTGACTGGGCTTTATCCAAGCCAAAGTGTTGTTGTTGTTGTTGGCATTGTGACTGGGCTTTATCCAAGCCAAAGTGTTGATGTTGTTGGCGTTGTGACTGGCCTTTATCCAAGCCAAAGTGTTGATGTTGTTGTTGGCGTTGTGACTGGGCTTTATCCAAGCCAAAGTGTTGATGTTGTTGTTGGCGTTGTAACTGGGCTTTATCCAAGCCAAGCCAAAGTGTTGATGTTGTTGTTGGCGTTGTGACTGGCCTTTATCCAAGCCAAAGTGTTGTTGTTGTTGTTGTTGACGTTGTGACTGGCCTTTATCCAAGCCAAAGTGTTGATGTTGTTGTTGTGACTGGGCTTTATCCAAGCCAAGCCAAAGTGTTGATGTTGTTGTTGGCGTTGTGACTGGGCTTTATCCAAGCCAAAGTGTTGATGTTGTTGGCGTTGTGACTGGCCTTTATCCAAGCCAAAGTGTTGATGTTGTTGTGACTGGGCTTTATCCAAGCCAAGCCAAAGTGTTGATGTTGTTGTTGGCGTTGTGACTGGACTTTATCCAAGCCAAAGTGTTGATGTTGTTGTTGGTGTTGTGACTGGGCCTTATCCAAGCAAAAGTGTTGATGTTGTTGTTGGTGTTGTGACTGGGCCTTATCCAAGCAAAAGTGTTGATGTTGTTGTTGGCATTGTGACTGGCCTTTATCCAAGCCAAAGTGTTGATGTTGTTGTTGGCATTGTGACTGGGCTTTATCCAAGCAAAAGTGTTGGTGTTGTTGTTGGCATTGTGACTGGGCCTTATCCAAGCAAAAGTGTTGATGTTGTTGTCGGCATTGTGACTGGGCTTTATCCAAGCCAAGCCAAAGGAAAACGTGGAATGACAGGCTGAGCTATATCTGCAGCAAACAATTATCCAAATCGCCAGACCCAAGTTTTACATACAGTGCCAACCGTGTTCACAAAATGGTGAAGCACAATGACCTTGACCTTTGAGAAGTTCAAAAACAAATTATTTAACCTTGACCTTTGAGAAGTTCAAAAACAAATTATTAAACCTTGATCTTTGAGAAGTACAAAAACAAATTATTTAACCTTGACCTGTGAGAAGTTCAAAAACAAATTATTTAACCTTGACCTTTGAGAAGTTTAAATACAAATTATGTAACCTTGACCTTTAAGAAGTTCAAAAACAAATTATTTAACCTTGACCTTTGAGAAGTTCAAAAACAAATTATTTAATGTGTTTGGCAGTAGTTAAAGTATCCGCAATGGGAAAAATAATGAATTTCTGTTCAATTATTTATGTTTGAGATATTGAGCAAAACGTGTTTAGCAACAAATAAGACTCCAGTAACCTTGACCTGTGCGGTAGTACAAATATGAGTGGACGGGAGACAGGCCACTAACATAGGTAATGTTCCTCACAAGTTTGGTCAACATTCGTTCAGTGGTTCTTGACATAGGACTTCCAACAGACCGACAGACTAACAGACCAACATTTGGCTCTTCCCAATTCCCCCTGACTATTTGAAAGTTAACTCATTCTGGAAAAGCAAAAAATATGACAAACCAAATCTCTACAGGCTTTATACAAGATGTGGCAGGTGTGGTTGGTAGAGACCATGCGCGACAGACCATTGTTGTGGAAGATGGTTAATGAGCAACAGATCATTGTTGTGGAAGATGGTTAATGAGCAACAGACCATTGTTGTGGAAGATGGTTAATGAGCAACAGACCATTGTTGTGGAAGATGGTTAATGAGCAACAGACCATTGTTGTGGAAGATGGTTAATGAACAACAGACCATTGTTGTGGAAGATGGTTAATGAGCAAAAGAAGACGAGAAGAGACGAGATTTTAGGTTCTGTTTGAAGGAAGAGATTGGGGGTTTGAAGGAAGAGATTGGGGATTTGAAGGAAGAGATTGGGGATTTGAAGGAAGAGATTGGGGGTTTGAAGGAAGAGATTGGGGGTTTAAAGGAAGAGATTGGGGATTTGAAGGAAGAGATTGGGGGTTTGAAGGAAGAGATTGGGGGTTTAAAGGAAGAGATTGGGGGTTTGAAGGAAGAGATTGGGGGTTTGAAGGAAGAGATTGGGGGTTTAAAGGAAGAGATTGGGGGTTTGAAGGAAGAGATTGGGGGTTTGAAGGAAGAGATTGGGGGTTTGAAGGAAGAGATTGGGGGTTTGAAGGAAGAGATTGGGGATTTGCTGCGGAGTTGATTCCAAGCAGTCGGTCCAAAGGCATAGAAAGAGCGGGATCTGGCAGAAACACGTTTGATTGGAGGGACTTTAAGAGTCAGTGGATCAGAACATGAGCGGAGGTTGCTTGATGGTGTGTGTGATTAATTAAACAGCATTTATTCAATTCAAAATTAATTCATTAATTAAAATAAAAGCGAGCAATTAAGAAAATAAAAAAATCACCATCATCATTAAAAATTCAAACAAAACAAATGCATTGGAACTAAAGTATGTGGTTTTTATTTGTTAAATATATCAAAATCAAAATATTGACATCTAATCATGGTACAGTGTTGATACAATTCTTACTTTCAAATAAAAACTGAAATCATGATACAGGTGAAATCTATTTCTACTGGCCAATCAATGAACATCACAATCCATAAAATAGCAGTGTACTGATAAAGAGATCAAAATTATATTTACGATATGAACAAGTAATGTAGAATGAATGCTATATTATTAATGTTAGTTGTAGAGCTAATGTGAAGTCATAAGTCTGAAAAAGGTGAACATAGTGTGTCTATTTCTACTGGCTAACCATGATTGTATGAGCATCATTATCAATTGTACTTTGTCCTTGTATTAACACATAGTGTGTCTATTTCTACTGGCTAACCATGATTGTATGAACATCATTATCAATTGTACTTTGTCCTTGTATTAACACATAGTGTGTCTATTTCTACTGGCTAACCACGATTGCATGAACATCATTATCAATAATTGTATTTTGTCCTTGTATTAACACATAGTGTATCTACTTATACTGGCTAACCATGATTGCATGAACATCATTATCAATTGTACTTTGTCCTTGTATTAACAAAACACACAATGTTAAGATCAATACAGGCTGATAGCCCAGGAGGGGGGGGGAAGAGGGTGATGGAAGGGATCACAGACAGACATAGAAAAACAATGGACAGCACAAATACAGACTGCTCCACAGGCATCACAAAGTAAACCACAGAAATATCACACACAGACATAGAAAAACAATGGACAGCACAAATACAGACTGCACCACAGGCATCACAAAGTAAACCACAGAAATATCACACACAGACACAGAAAAACAATGGACAGTACAAATACAGACTGCACCACAGGCATCACAAAGTAAACCACAGAAATATCACACACAGACATAGAAAAACAATGGACAGCACAAATACAGACTGCTCCACAGGCATCACAAAGTCAATCACAGAAATATCACACACAGACATAGAAAAACAATGGACAGCACAAATACAGACTGCTCCACAGGCATCACAAAGTAAACCACAGAAATATCACACACAGACAGACAGAAAAACAATGGACAGCACAAATACAGACTGCTCCACAGGCATCACAAAGTAAACCACAGAAATATCACACACAGACATAGAAAAACAATGGACAGCACAAATACAGACTGCTCCACAGGCATCACAAAGTAAATCACAGAAATATCACAGACAGACATAGAAAAACAATGGACAGCACAAATACAGACTGCTCCACAGGCATCACAAAGTCAATCACAGAAATATCACACACAGACATAGAAAAACAATGGACAGCACAAATACAGACTGCTCCACAGGCATCACAAAGTCAATCACAGAAATATCACACACAGACATAGAAAAACAATGGACAGCACAAATACAGACTGCTCCACAGGCATCACAAAGTAAACCACAGAAATATCACTCACAGACATAGAAAAACAATGGACAGCACAAATACAGACTGCTCCACAGGCATCACAAAGTCAGTCACAGAAATATCACACACAGATATGTTACTAAGGTTACAGGAACATCTGTATTTAATCACAATGCTTAACATTGACAACTTAGAAAAAAGTTTACATATATCACACTAAATTAACAATCGCACAAAACATAATAATTGGGAAAAACAACACCAACAGTCTGGAGTCACCAGCAGGTCAGCTCCTACAAGACCAGGCAAGGAAATACAAATTATTTACATATTGACATCACAATTCCACAACCTGATCTTCCATTTAGTGTTCATCAATTGCTTACATTATACAATACAACACAACACATCTTTATTATAGGCTAGTGCTACTATTACTTGCAGCATTATTGACAGGCTGATACAGTAAACATAGCACTCATGTAAGGTGTTTGGATGATTCAAAAAGTATTTTGGTCTGTCAACACACAATGTTTGCACGTCAATAAGTAATGATAGCTGTCAGCAAGTTCAACAAAGTCACATATAGGGCATAATGGTTCTTCTCTAGGTATATTATTGTATCATACAATAGTATTAACACTAGTACTAACAATACCTGCAGTACTGCTGTTCAAATGTCCTGCAGTAATTACAGCACTAGATGTACACATCATTTGAAAGTCTGATACATGCGAGTTATAGCGTGACCATTTACAGGCTAAAAAAAAGGGGAAAGAGATTGCTCTTATATAGCACGCTTACAAGCTCAGAGAGCTTCTCAAAGCGCTGGCCACTGATATCCAGCAATCACACAATAGTTTGCTGAAGTCAAGATTTGAACCCACGTCGCCCGAGACGCACATTTACAAGTCGTGCGCTCTGACCACTGAGCTATTCCTGACCATAAACATCATGATAGGACACTCCAACAGAGTAACATAGTATTAGCGCTAATATCACTTGCAGCACTATTGAGAGGCTGATACATCAAAACGCAGCACTTATGACATTTCCATTGGCCAACAATGAAAATCATAATGCACCAAATGTCAATGTAATACAATCAGAATCAATCATTTTGTAATGATATAATTTACTCACAAAACTAGATTTAAAACTACCTGCAGCACTAGATTTCACATTGAAATGAAAGTCTGATGGTGGTAAATACTGCATGACCATTTGTAATGGTTAATGTTCACAATCACAATCACGGCTTTTACACTGGTATTATAGGTGGACATGATTGGTAGTAATATACTAACAATACTGCTATAGTGCACATTTCAAATCAAGATGTCTTTAACAAGGAATATTGAGCAAGGCTTTTCCAACATCAATGAAACAAGTCAAAGCTCAACAAATGCTATCACTAGGCACTCGGTGTTCAAAACAAAAAGTTTGTAATTGCTCATCACGTCTCAATGACAACAGCCTGCTACAGGTTAGTAAAACAAGACAATTTGTACTGGTTAACCAGCAGAACCAATCCTCTATGATGTGACACAGTCATGCTGTTAACATGATTAATAGTGAAATATGAACAACCCTATTATAACGCTACATTTCACATAAAGGTCTGAAACAAGATTAACAAATGTAACCCAAGTTTCAACTGCTTGGGTGACAAAATAATATTCTCCAAAATCCACATCCAACAATTACTAATATATTTTATAAAAATGCTAGATTTGAACTAAAAGACTGATGTGGGTGAACGTCCATTTTCACTGGCTAGCCATGACAGCCATAGTGATTATCTATGATTTGTCAGCCTAACACTTCTGGCCATCACCGTCAACAGCTCAAGCCTTGGCAGGCTGCTATGGAATGGGTCTTGGAGGTAACGCTGTGATCTGAAATCAAAGAAAGCACATTTGTTATGAATAGTGACTTTTCAGACCATATAGTTTCACCTATCCTATCCTATCCTATCCTATCCTATTCTATCCTATCCTATCCTATTCCGTAACTTGTAAGTCATTGAAGCACCAAAGATGATTGTTTAACCAGCGTATTCCATCTTTCTCTGTCCTCAGCAACCCTCATGCCTTCGCTCAGTGTCAAGACAGTCCATTCTCAAATGTTGTCCTCCCACCTCTTTTTCTGTCTACCGCTTCTTCTGCCTCTTTGCACCATGCCTTTCACATTATAATGAAATACATCACTTTAAAATAAATTTTAAAAAACACAATAAAAGAAGATTTTTGTTAAAAAATATAAAATATATTTATTAGATGTAGTGTTATATAATAAGTTTGATTTGAATTATAATTTCAACTGTGAGGGTGGAGTTGCAACATGAGCAAAATTCTTTATTGATCACTTCAGATTTATAGCACAGAATTATGTGCCAAGCAAGCGACTTGCATCATCATGCATGCGAAGTACCTAAACCTTGGTTTTAAATACAAAATTAGACTGAACAAAAATCATCAATAAAAATGTGACTACTAAGTAAAATAAATAAAGTTCACAAGTAAAATGATCAAAGCTCACATACAATAACATTGACATAAATATATTAATAAATAGTTTTTTGAAGAAAAAAAAATCATTTATATTATAGAAGAATAAATAAACCAAACAAATAAACAGATAAATTGATTAATTAAAAATATTAAAGGACAAAAGTACTTTTAATAAATATATACTCATAAATATAAAGTAAACCTTTGAGAAGTCGCAAAGTTCAAAGAAAGGATAGGATGGAGAAGGGACATCATCCACCATCACTCCCTGGTCTATTCCATCCTTGTACAGATGTAGCGCTCTGTTACCATCCACCAACACTCCAACACGCTGGCCTGGTTCTAAATAGTACACTAAATGTCCCACATCTTTCACCTGCAAAACAAAGATCACAGTGAAGTAAACTGTACACTAAATGTCCCACACCTTTCACCTGCCAAACAAAGAGCACAGTGAAGTAAATTGTACACGAAATCTCCCACATCTTTCACCTGCAAAACAAAGATCACAGTGAAGTAAACTGTACACTAAATGTCCCACATCTTTCACCTGCAAAACAAAGATCACAGTGAAGTAAACTGTACACTAAATGTCCCACATCTTTCACCTGCAAAACAAAGATCACAGTGAAGTAAACTGTACACTAAATGTCCCATACCTTTCACCTGCCAAACAAAGAGCACAGTGAAGTAAACTGTACACTAAATCTCCCACATCTTTCACCTGCAAAACAAAGATCACAGTGAAGTAAACTGTACACTAAATGTCCCACATCTTTCACCTGCCAAACAAAGATCACAGTGAAGTATACTGTACACTAAATGTCCCACATCTTTCACCTGCAAAACAAAGATCACAGTGAAGTAAACTGTACACTAAATGTCCCCCATCTTTCACCTGCCAAACAAAGATCACAGTGAAGTAAACTGTACACTAAATGTCCCCCATCTTTCACCTACAAAACAAAGATCACAGTGAAGTAAACTGTACACTAAATATCCCCCATCTTTCACCTACAAAACAAAGATCACAGTGAAGTAAACTGTACACTAAATGTTCCCCATCTTTCACCTGCCAAACAAAGATCACAGTGAAGTAAACTGTACACTAAATGTCCCACATCTTTCACCTGCCAAACAAAGATCACAGTGAAGTAAACTGTACACTAAATGTCCCACATCTTTCACCTGCAAAACAAAGATCACAGTGAAGTAAACTGTACATTAAATCTCCCACATCTTTCACCTGCCAAACAAAGATCACAGTGATGTAAAACTGTGGTCAGACTTGAAGTCCATTCAGGTCAAAGTAGCAACACTTTGTAGAAGGTCAATGTGTGGTCACAACAGTGGCTGGCATTGGGCTACCTAGTGTTACTCATACAGTCATTATCAACATCTTACCAGTGCTGCAGTAGTCTCAGCCACCTCACTCATGCATGGATTGAACAATTAGCACCCTGTGTTTCATCTCAACTTTGGTCCCAAACTAAGGCTAATGTTTGTGCCTGCTGATGTTTACAGTCATGTACCCTGTGCTTCATCTCAACTTTGGTCCCAAGCTACAGCTAATGTTTGTGCCTGCTGATGTTTAGTCATGTACCCTGTGCTGGTAACAGCTCTTTCAGCTGGAAAGTACGTAATAACATTGTTCACTTCAATTACAAGTGCAACAAAGAACTTCTGTTGACTGTCATTAGTTCCAAGTAATTGTACATTGTTGTGTGTGAATGTGTCTTCAGAAGATCTTTGACCTGCAAGTACACAACAGCCTTCAACACCTTTTACAACTAAAATAACCGTGCAAAACGTTTGCCCCAAACTGGAAATCAATCACTGGATCAGTATATTTTCAAAACTGAAAAGTTGAATTGACATTAATAATAATAATAATAATAATAATAATAATAATAATAATAATAATAATAATAATAATAATAATAATAACAATAATAATAATAATAATAATAATGTAACCCTGTGTAAATATTAGAAGGCCAGGACAGTTCCCACTGACTGACTGCAAACAAGTATAAATTAGAGTGAGAGAGAGAAAGCTAGTCAGAACTAGAACAGTAGAAGTAATTAAATGTATATTATAATAGTGAGTTCTTATCAAGGTAGCTCTTACTTTTGGTTAGCAGAAACAAATTAGTCACTTGTATTTTGGAATTCAGCAGAGAAAGTAATTCTTACTTTAGGGGTCTTTCGGAACGGGTAAAAGTGAAAGTGATTGTGTGTTCGTTTCGTCCAACGAGAGGCACGCCGGGAGATTCTTACGCCGCGTTACGAAACGAAACGAACGTGTTTCTGTGCGCTTTCGATTCCAGCACCTAGTTTCGTTGTGATTTTATTGAGCACACACGGGGCAGGCCCAGAGGCAGAGCACTATTATGCCTACGTAAGGCTTCTTCTAACAAATCATGATTTGACACGAATGTAACGATTAGGTTGAACTTTAAAGATGGATTAGTGCTCTAACATTGAAGATATTTTACATTCTAGCTTCGAGTTTCATTTTTGTCACATAAAACAGTTTTTGGACTGCTGATTGGTGATACAGAATAGATAGATTCTAGACAGCCATGACGGCTTTTCAGTAGCTCGTTTGAAAATACGTTTTAAGTCTGAGACCGAGTTTAGATCCCCATTATTCCTTCTAAAATGGTTGAGTAATGTACCATATACAAATTCAAATCATTTTTGGACATTTTACAAACGATTTAATAACCAAAATGTACTCACTAACATTAGTTCGTGGAAATCAGGTTTTCCACGAAGTTTTATTCCTTGTGGTAGGCAGACTTCGTGACCTTTCACCACGGGAAGTTAAAGCGTCACATAAATTGCTGACGTCACAACAATAAGTAGTCCCGATTCACATTCACTTTCACTTTCACCCGCTTTCGAAAGATCCCTATTGTTGCTTCATTTTCATTTTTCCAGGTGTATGTGATACTTAGTTGTTTTTCCAGAATATTTAGAATAGTAAGATAGTAAATAAAATCCCTATCCTATCCTATCCCGGAACTCGGAAGTCGTTGGGGAACCACAGATGATCGTTTAACCAGCGTACTCCATCTTTCACTGTCCTCAGCAACCCTAAGTAAATAATAGAATGTTATATAACAAGAGATGACTAATTATAAAGTACTTTAGGCTGTATAAATTTGAATAAGTGAATTTGTTGTAAATAGGTTTAATGAAAATTAAAGAGACTGGTATTTTGGAAGTCAGCAGAGAAAGTAATTGTCCCATCCTCATCACTTCACACGCACCCACACTTGATTCTTTACACACACCCCATCAAGTTTACATTAGCGCCCAACGTGGGGCTTTCCTTCCTCGTGAAGGAATATTAAGATGGAGACGATGGCAGAGCTGGTGGAAAGACTCAAGGGCTTATCAGATGAGGACAGAGCGACTGTTCTTCTAGCAGTGGCTCCTACTTCACAGCAAGAAATTCAGGAGGAAAATTCTTCACAGCAGAATGAAGCTCCTTCGACTGCAAGGGAGTCGGCTCCTGCCCCTTTTCCCCAAGTTTCCCAGACTTCCCCTGCAACCACCCTTATTTTCCCACCAAACTTGGCCCCTTTCTCCAGTGAGACCAACAAGGACGCCCGTTATCCTCAATGGAGAGCAGCGGTTGTTGGACTGATGAAGAGTCATGGTGAATCTGCCATTTTTCAAGCCAAGCGGCGATCGACAAAATCTCTGGCAGCCGACGTTTTGCTACATCTTCCAGCCTCAGCGTCTGTGGCTGTCATCGTGGCCAAGTTTTACCAGATGTTTGGCTGCGTTCAGCCTGCCAAGGTCCAGTATGAGCAATTCTACATATCCAGGCAACATGTGGGGAGACCGTAGTGGCATGGGCTTGTCGTTTGGAACAAATTGTCAGCGACCTGCGCTCAGCAGACAAGACACTGACATTCGACGCAACAAACAACATGCTCCGTAACAAACTTGGAGTGGCCTGTGTGCGTCTGCAGCTCGAGATGGACTGCGCCATCTTCGCGACAACACCACATTCAACAGCTTACTGGTTGCTGCCCGTCAGTTTGAGACAGAAGGTGCCAAGCTGGAACCAACTTGGTCTTCAGTACTTCAGGGCCAAGCTGCTTCTTCAGAGTTTGCAGAAGTCTTGAAGAGTATCAGAGAACTGAGTGAGCGAGTGGACACTATGGACAAGAAGAGTCGGTATCAACCATCATCTTTAGCGTTCCAGGGAAAATGCCATACATGTGGACAGCGGGGACACAAGAAGTTCCAGTGCAAGAAGTCAGGAAACGGGAAAGACCAGGCTTAGAGGGGGAAAGGTCTGGTCCACGTCAAGTCTCCAAACCCTCGACAACAGCATTGGTGGGAAACGCCAACACGGTTGACATTTTTGTGAGCGGTCGGCAAGTAAAAGCCTTACTGGACACAGGGTTGATGGTGTCGACCATCAGCAAGTCTATGGCTATGAAGATGGGATTGCCGTTTCAGCGTGTGACTGACCTAGTCACCGTACAGGGAGTGGGTGGTCACACTTTGCCATACAGAGGCTATGTGGAGGCAGACGTGAAGCTTGCTCAAAGCGGTACTATTGTAATCCCTACTTTATTTCTGGTGGTTGAAGAGGTAGACTATCATAATACTGTTCCTGTCTTACTCGGTACGAATTTCCTACAAGTCATAAACATGGAGCTGCAGATAAAGCAGAAGAAGAAAGAGTTTTCAACATTAGCACAGTCTTGGCAAATACGCCTTTCTGTATTGAAGAAACATCAGGAACTGAAAGACCGTCAAGAATCTTTAGGCCAGTTGAACTGCAAGCAGACAGTGACTGTTGCGCCTGGTCAGAGTGTACAAGTGGACACTGAAGCAAGACTTGGCAGTATATTGGTCATCAGTGACTTGATCATCGATGATGAAGACGTCGCTGTCCCAGAATGATTGGTCCTTACTCCAACTGTCATTAGAGTACAGCCAGGGAACACTGGGGTTCATCAGAAAGTGATTGTCTATAAACCGTCTAGCAAAACTGTGACTTTGTTAGCAGGAAACACCATCGCCAGTGTCTCGTTTGCTGGTTTCATAAATGCTGATACTGCAGCAGAACGTCCATAAATTTCTTCAGGTGATTTCATTGAGCAACTGCTGGAGAAAGTTCCTTCAGACATTCAGAACTCAGGCATACAAACTTTAAGCAAAATCCTCCAGAAGAGACAGAACACTTGGTCAAGGCATAATCTTGATTTGGGTCACACCAAACAAAGTCAGCACTACATCAAGTTCACCAGTGATGTTCATTTCAAGGAAGCTCCTCGCCGTATTCCTCCTGCTATGGTTGGAGAGGTCAAAAACATCTCAAGGAGATGCTGGGCCTCGGAGTCATTCGGAAGTCTGACAGTTGTTATTCTTCAGGCATTGCACTAGTGAGAACGAAAGATGGCCGATTGAGATTTTGTATAGATCTCCGTCGTCTCAACAATCTCACCATCAAAGACGCCTATGGCACATCCTCGTATTGAAGAGACTCTTGACACACTCAACGGGGCCCAGTGGTTCTCCAAGCTGGATCTTCGCAGTGGCTACTGGCAGAAGGAAGACAAACACAAAACAGAGTTTTCTGTCTGCAACCTTGGCTTCTACGAATGTAACAGGATGCCTATGGGTATGTCCAACGCTCCTGCAACATTTCAACGCCTGATGGAAAGCTGTATGGGTGATGCTCACCTGACTGCATGTTTTCTGTTCTTCGACGACATCTTGGTGTACAGCAAGACACTGGAGACTCACTTTGACAGACTGGATTTGGTACTAGGGAAGCTAGAACAGGCAGGACTGAAGGTCAGGCTGGATAAGACTGAACTACTGCAGCGTTCTGTGAAGTTTCTGGGCCATGTTGTCTCAGCAGAGGGAGTTCAGATTGACCCTGACAAGATCCGCTGTGTCCAGGAGTGGCCCATTCCCAAGTCTGTCAAGGAAGCTCAGAGCTTCTTAGGTTTTGCAGGTTTCTATCAACGGTTTGTCCCTAACTTTGCCAGCGTAGCAAGACCTCATCATGACGTTACTGCAGAGTCAACTACGGGCAGGAAAAGAAAGTCGACAATGCAAAATTTTTCTGGGGCGAAGACCTTTGATAAACTGAAGTCTCTGCTGGTCTCTGCACCGATCCTGACATATGCTGATTCTCAGAAACCCTTCATTCTCCATACGGACGAAAGTACAGAAGGTCTGGGTGCAGTTCTGCTTCAAGAACAAGGTGGTCAGGAGAGAGTGGTTGCCTACGCTAGTTGTGGCTTACCCAACGCTGAATGCCATTACCCTGCTCATAAACTTGAATTTCTGGCGTTAAAATGGTCAGAGACTGACAAGTTTCATGACTATCTCTATGGCAACAGGTTTGTTGTGAAGACCGACAATAATCCTCTCACTTACGTCTTTATGACCGCAAAGCTGGATGCAGCAGGCCACAGATGGGTCACACAACTAGCCAACTATGACTTCAGTCTACAGTACAAGAAAAGTAAGAGCTACCTTGAGAAGAACTCTCTATTATAATATACAATTAATTACTTCAACTGTTCTAGTTCAAATTAGCTTTCTCTCTCTCTCACTCTAATTTATACATGTTTGCAGTCAGTTAGTGGGAACTGACCTGGCCTTCTAATATTTACACAGGGTTACAATAATAATAATAATAATAATAATAATAATAATAATAATAATAATAATAATAATGATAATAAAGGATTGCTGACTACTACTAATAATAATAATAACATCACGAAGCCATAACATAAATAAACAAAATAAATGTATTTACAAAACTGCCCTTCTTGGTCACATTGTCACTGACAACCACAGCTTCAGTCCACCCACTGAAGGCTGACTCTGGCACTTCCAGGTTTTGTGGTGACTGAAGAGTCACACCACAAGGCATGTACCATCCATCTGTCCCCACCTCCACCTGTCCAACAATACAACAAACATCATTATCTTCTGCAACATCCACCTGTCCAACAATACAACAATCATCTTCTGCAACATCCACCTGTCCAACAATACAACAAACATCATTATCTTCTGCAACATCCACCAGTCCACCAATACAACGCACATCATTATCTTCTGCAACATCCACCAGTCCAACAATACAACAAACATCATTATCTTCTGCAACATCCACCAGTCCAACAATACAACAAACATCATTATCTTCTGCAACATCCACCAGTCCAACAATACAACAAACATCATTATCTTCTGCAACATCCACCTGTCCAACAATACAACAAACATCATTCTGCAACATCCACCAGTCCTATTATACACCTTTCATAAGAATGCCATTCTCCTCCCCAAACTTTAAAAAAGACCACTAGGAGACAAGTTGTAGTTAATAATAATAATAATAATAATAATAATAATAATAATAATAATAATAATAATAATAATAATAATAATAACGGATTTTTATATAGCGGGTACTCCAGCCTATGACCAGACTCACCACGCTTTACATAGTCATTACATATAAATATAATACGTGCACTCGATAAAACATCACTTTTGCTACAATACACCAAAGACGGAACGGTAAAGGTACAGACTATTTACAACTATGTACATAAATTACAAAAAAAAAGACCGAAATAGACTATTTACAACTATGTGCACAAATGACAAAAGAGACAGAAATAGATTAGCAAAAACCTATTCACAGATTATATGCCCGGTTAGGACCAGGAAGAAAAACAGTATAAATATTTACAGCCGTGTATACACTTACAGATCAGACATAGACAAAAGATGAGAGAATGGCAGCGGGATACAAATCAATCTGAATAATGCAGTTTGAAGAGGTGGGTTTTGAGGGCCTTTTTGAATGCTTGTGTTGATTGTATGTTGCGGATATGGGAGGGAAGGGAGTTCCACTGCTTAGGTGCGGAGTAAGCGAATGCACGTTGGCCGTATGTCTTAGTGCGGGTGACGGGAACCTTGAGTGTGCGAGTGTCAGCAGAAGATCTTAAAGTGCGTGAAGGGGAGTAGAAAGACAGTAGATCAGCAAGGTAGGAAGGACAAGAATCTGTGAAGAAGTTGTGACAGAGAACAGAGAGTTTGTACTCTATGCGTGCTTGCACAGGAAGCCAGTGAAGGGAATGTAGTAGAGGTGTGATGTGATCGCGTTTCTTAGCTCGGAATACTAGTCTAGCTGCTGAGTTCTGAACCTTTTGTAATTTGTCAATGATGTGTTTTGGGGAGCCAGCAAGGAGAGAGTTGCAATAGTCAAGACGAGAAAGGACGAGAGCGCAGACTAGGGTTTTGGTGGCAGGGACTGTAAGATAGTGGCGAAAGGAGCTGATTTGGCGTATGGCCGTGTATGCAGAGCGACAGACGTTGGAGATGTGGTTGTTGAGGGACAGGTCATCGGAGAGAATGTAGCCGAGATTTCTTGCTGAGGATGAGAACTGAATGTTTGTTGTCCCTACTGTAAGCGATGTTGGGAGAGGCGAGAGTGAGGAGGAGGTGTTGTGCTTGTGAATGAGGAGGCTTCGGTTTTATCGTCATTAAGCTTAAGCTTGTTGAGTGTCATCCATGACTTAATGTCTGTGATGCAGTTCTCCAAAGTCTGAACAGTGGAACTAATGAGAGAGGGGGCAGTGGATTTATACAGTTGTGTGTCGTCTGCAAATGACTGACTCTCAACAGCATGCTTTCTAAGCAGGAGAAGCAGTGGCTTGGTGTACAGAGTGAATAACACCGGCCCTAAAACGGAACCCTGAGGCACGCCGCACACCAAGTCTGCTGTGCTGGAGAAACAGCCATCGACGGTGACTGCTTGTGATCTGTCAGAAAGATATGAGTGGAACCAAGCCAGGACCAAGCCAGAGATTCCAAAGTAGTGATGAAGAGTGTTAAAGAGAATGTGATGGTCGACTGTGTCAAAGGCGGCTGAGAGGTCTAATAAGGTGAGAATAGAGACGTTACCATTATCTAAGGCAAGCAACAGATCATTGGTTACCTTTAGGAGGGCTGTCTCAGTGCTGTGGAAGGGTTGGTAGGCAGACTGGTTGGGGCAAAGTAAAGCGTTATCATATAGGTAGGCAAACAGTTGTTTGAGAACAATTTTTTCCATGACTTTGGACAGGAAGGAGAGGTTTGAAACAGGTCTATAGTTCTTTAGATTATTCTTGTCTAAACTTGGCTTTTTAAGGAGGGGTTTGATGACAGTTGTGGAACTGATTATCACACAACAGACATAATGCAGACCTGCCTACCTACAATTCTTTAAATCAGTAGCAAAAGGTTTAGTTTTCAGTAGCAAAGCCAGGTTTTCAGTAGCATGCACAACCGTCGATGTAGAACGCCACGACAAGTTAATTGTGTACTTAAAATATATATTTTAACATTGAAAACGTTTTGAGAAAGCACAAAATCAGTCTCTACCTGCCTCAGCACACATAATAAGAAATACAATACTTGGTGTCGGGGTTTACTGTTTACTTTCGCAGAGAGTCAGCATAACAGCTATTGAGTTTAACAAGGTCTTCTTTGGTCAGATGCCTGTTTAAAATGCCATCTGGCTGACTCTTCACCACCATCAGAGCCTCCATAGTGTCCTCTCCCAAGCTTGCTCTTTGGTCAGTTCTGTTCTTCCTCACACATGAGAAAACTCTTTCGCAGTGAGCACTTGAGTGTGGAATTGTGAGGATGGACACCACGTTTTAACAAAGGGAAATAGAAACGGAGCCGTCTGATTGGTCACGCCCTGGCTGCATCGTGTACGATGGACTTTAGAAATAGCGGAAGTTCTACTTTCTACGCGCACAATTGGCTGAGACAAACCCCAAATTAAAAAAAAATTAACCCTTTAATGGGCACACGTTTGTCAATTTTTTTTTTTTTTTAGCTCTAAACAGGCAAGAAATCTTATAATTGTATAGATATTTCGGAGTACATTAGTAGAAAAACCACATCTTAGGTATTAGTGCATAGATTTAAATGAAATAAAATGCAAAATGAACAGAAATAAATTCTCTTTTGATTATATACCTTTTTATTCTTCTCTTGTCATTTCTTGTTTTTTTTTATTACTCCATGTGTTTACAAAAATTGAAAAAAAATGTTTTAACAAGTCCAAACAAGCCTCCTCCTCATCTTCACTTCCCTGCCCATCTGAAAGATCTGATGCATGCATGCTACTGACACTAATGTCAGTACCGATCTCTTCCTCCAAGTCCATTTCTCTCACTGCAATGTCTAATAAATGGAAGCCTGTAAACTCTCCTTCATCAGTCGAAGAATCCAAACCATCCATTCTAGACACTTGCATTAAAAAAATTGGAGAAAAAAAAAATCGAAAAAACGAATGCATCAAAGAGAAAACTTGTGGAAATGCAGTTGATTGTTTTCACAACAGAATGAACCGGAAGTCAATTGCCGGAAGTCTCGCAATCTTTCAAACAACGCGAGAATATAACAGTGGTTGATACGGACGCTTTTGGGCGTTTTGCCTGTTTAGACCTTTGGCCGCTACGCCCGGTAAAGAGTTTTTTTTAAAAAAGTCGGATTTTTTTAAATTCCCGTAGCAATTTTATGTTTGCCGTAGCATCGTAGCAGAGCTTTATTTTTCGTAGCTGCTACGGCAAAATCGTAGCAGTAGGCAGGTCTGATAATGCACATGTATCAATGAACAAATTTACCTGATACTGGGAGGTGAGGCGAACATGGTGGTAAGCTTCTGCTTGTAGGCAAATGTGTGTGTGTTGATGATACAGTGAGTCACTGAATAATATAGTGTTCCAGCAATATAACAGAACGCAAGAAAAGCACGGGTAATCAAGTTAATATAGCGAGTCACATTCTCTTACAATTGTCTGTCGTTCAACTGAGTTGTGGTTGCAATCTGTTTTAGTTCAGCACACTTTCTCTATAGTCCAAAAATCTGTTTGTGCAACAGACCACAGCATATTATTTTGAGTGTGATAATTCTGTATGTGTAATACATGAACTTGCAGCAAACTACTTCTTAAGGAGCAGGAAACCTTCTTTGCCTGTTTTTTGAAGTGGCACAGTCTTGCTTTTTTGGCATTGGCCCGCATAACATCAATCGCCTTTCTTTTGGCAGCCACCCTGTTTCTCTGCAGCAACTGATGTGCTAGTTCTTCTTCAGTCCTCTGTCTTGCTTGTTGGAGATGTGTTTGGTAGGTCTTGTAAGCATCTTGAAGATTAGATGCTAGCCTTGCATTCACAGGTTCATGTGTTGCATTTGCTCTCTTGAAGAAATCCAGGGAGTCTTTGCCAGATGCCTTTAAACTGTATTTCACTGTTTGGTATGCAGCAAAAGTGTCAACCTGCATGCTGGCACTTCGATTGTCAAGGATGTCACCCATTAGGTTGAAACTGCTTTCAATGATAGGGCCGTGAAAACAGGACAGTGCAGCATTGACAACGTTTCTCAGGTGCTCAAAGTTTGTAGTTCCCAAAGCGTCTGTCCACAATACATCGATCCTTTGGTTGTCCATTTCTGGTAAGTCTTCAGCAAGAAATGATCGAACTTCTCTGTGTAGACAACTGTCTGCTTCTTCTTCTTTTTCCTCATCCCCAGGATAGTCGCAGAGAACTTTCTTTGGCAGCAAAGAGGCCAGTTGCGAGAGGCGTTTCGCAGCATCAACATGACGCAAGTTCAATGGGTCTAAACCACCTGCTGCATACAGAAAGCCATTCTGCAGTGGTAGTTTTCGTTGCAAGCACTGGGCACAAGCAACAAAAGCTTGTAAACAACTTTCCCTGAATTTCTCTTGAACTGATGGATGTTGTTTCTGTCACGTGGGGTTTATGGGCTCTGCACAATGGAATTATGGACCCTCACGTTTATTCGGTGGGAACTGCTAGTAAGTCACCCTATGAATTACTTTAATAAATTTATTTGTTTAGCTCGTTCCGTGTTAAGGTTGGGGTACAGAAATAGATAGAAAAATGGTAAAAGAATACTGTCACACTAGCTTTCACACGGCTATGAATCATATGTAGTCCAGCCACTTGATAACAGTTAAAATCACACATTTATTTCTTCTACTCTATACAAGGTTCTCTAAGTACTAATCTACTTTAAGAAGTCTCTTTCAATGCTAATAGTTCGATCGCTGATAGTCTAGGCAGCTGTTTTTTCTTCCTCGGGCACTGGCTATAATATCTCATGTAGATTTGGACTACTGTGGTCCGTTTTACAGTTTCTGAAGAGTTGGACTACTGTGGTCCTGTTATGATCAGTGTAAGTGCACCTTCGTGTTAGGCACTTAACTCATGAGTGGGGGTTCGAAGTCCTTCTGTGAGGTAGCTTCTGGTCCGCCTGTGTCGTTGTGTAGTTGGGTTCCCTTGCCACGCTGTGGGGTCTGACAGGGAGTTTTCCGGGTCGCTCTTTCCGTCTTGTGCGGTAGAGGATACTCCGCCAACTAGTCGTTTCTGTGGAGTGGTGCGCCCAGGATAGCTCGCCTGCTCGTCTGTAATATAAGAGACGAAAGTCTGCACAACCCTGAATAATCGGTTTGTGCAGAGCGTCTCACTGAAAGCCAAGTAGCCCTCAGTGATAGCTCCACATCTCTATACATAAGCGACGAACATTCTGCTACTTCCGGGTTCCACTGGAATTTCACTCTAAATTCCTATACATACATAAATATCAATCGTGGCTAACTATACACATACATAATTAATAATAATATAAACATTCAGTGGTACAGCCACTGGTCTGCAAACATACATATAAGTTAAACAACAGAGGTTCCGTACGGGATACAACATGGCGGCGTAACCGGTCGTGTTTCGCCTCGTGGTCGGCTCTTCCACGTGGTACGGCAATTTCGGATTAATAATTCACATTTATGCATAGCAAATTCCACAAACATAATTGCAACAATAATATAAATATATCACGATGAAACAGAAGGGTGTTCATTTACCTGTTTGACAAGTTCAGGCCCGTTGTGACTTGATAGAATTCTATGCTTCTAAGTCCTGCTTCCTGGTCTAAGTGTGTAGAGATTTCTCTAGCTATCTAGCTGTTCACACTTCGGTGTATTCCTCCCAACTGACCAAAACTGTGCGTGGTTTGGACCCAGTCAAACTGGCTCCAACCACTTTGCCTAAGCTCTCCCATTGGTTCCAATGTTTACGACTCTCGTAATTACGATGATGTCATGGCCTCAGCCAGCGTCAACTATCACTGTGTGTATGATCGGCAGTATGCTACCGCTACGCTTGATTACTTTCATCGTCTGCTCCTCACTTTGAAATTCTAATATTATATATACTAACCAAGCTAAATATTAAAATAAGCAGAGTTAATACTAGCCAGTTCGTGACAGGCTCCCTCAACTGAAAAAAGGCGATGACTACTGGATTCGACCTTTTTCTACTACAGTGCCTAGTTTAACGCTGCACTATCCTAGGGTCCTATTTACAAACTAAGTAAGTTGCTCTACCTGAGCTGCAATGCTGTGCCAGGTAGCTATGGACACTAGTGACAGGGTATTACTGGGCGGGGGACGAATTCTGGTGCTGTGGCCCTTAGTTGTGTTGGGTGGGCGACAGCTGCTGTGTCCTCCACGAGATGGCGACTGAGGTAGTCGGCTCCGTGGTTTTCCTTGCCGGGGATGTACTCGATTTGGAATGAGTATGCCTGAAGGGTGAGTGCCCATCTCATCAGGCGAGAGTTCAAAGACTTGGAGGCTGCCAGGAACGATAGTGGTTGGTGGTCCACCTGAACTGTGAAGTGGGTCCCATACAGGTAGAGTTGGAATTTCTGTATGGCCCAGACTAGTCCAAGGCATTCCTTCTCCGACGTGGCGTAGTGGGTCTCGGCGGGTCTCAATTTTCTGCTGGCGTAGGCGACAGGGAATAGCGTCTCCGCATTCTTGGGGTCGCGCTGTAGCAGTACTGCTCCGAGGCCTAAGTCGCTTGCGTCGGTGCGAAGAACGAATGGCTGAGTCAAATCGGGTAGATGGAGTACTGGCGCCGATGTCATTCTGTCCTTGAGTGTTTGGAAGGCTGTCTCGCATTCCGCTGTCCATACGACTTTGTCCGGGGCGATTTTCCGGGTTCCATTTGTCAGTGGTACGGCGATGCTGTTGTAGTTGGGGATGAACTTCTGGTAGAAGCCGCAGAGTCCTAGAAACGACTGCACTTCCTTCTTGGTCTTGGGCCTAGGAGCGTCGAGTAGGCGTTTCACT
The DNA here is from genome assembly GCA_036898135.1 of Oncomelania hupensis. Classification (NCBI taxonomy): domain Eukaryota; kingdom Metazoa; phylum Mollusca; class Gastropoda; order Littorinimorpha; family Pomatiopsidae; genus Oncomelania; species Oncomelania hupensis. Next base: position 59,773,841 of record CM072521.1, read on the forward strand.
GTCTTTTCTACCGGTCGCAGGCTTCCTTGACTGATGGTGTGTCCCAGAAATTCTAGTTCCGTGAATCCAATCTGACATTTGGTGGGTCTTGCCGTCAATCCCGTGTCTCTGAGGCGGGCGAGTAGTTGCTGTAGGAGCGTGACATGTTCCTCCCACGTAGGTGTTGCGATGAGGATGTCGTCCATAAACGAATGTAGGTGCTCGCTGCTCAGGGGTGCCAGGAGTTTTCGCATCATGGCGCTGAAGATGCTGGGTGCGTTGTGGAGTCCGAATGGAAGCACGTTGAATTCGAAGTGTCCTTCCATAGTGCTGAAAGCTAGGTACTTTCGGACTTGTGGTTGTACTGGTATCTGATAGTATCCTTTGCTGAGGTCGATGCGTGAGAAGTACTTCGCTCGCTGTAGCTTGGCAAATAGGTCTGTCTGGTCCGGGAGTGGCTCTGGCTGGAACTGCGTTACGGCATTCAGGAGTCTGAAGTCGATGCACAGTCGATGCTCTCCGTTGGGTTTTCGCAACAATACCGTGCCTGCGCTGTAGGGTGAAGTAGACTCTGAGATGATTCCGGCTGCCAGTAGGGTGTCTATCTCTTCCTTGATGGCTCGCTGCTGAGACAGTGGCATCGGGTAGAGCTTCTGGCGGACGGGTGTTGGGTCGGTCACCGTTAAGGTTACTTCGACGAGGTCTGTCCTCCAGGGTCGGTCTGTGAGCACAGTCTGATGTTGGCGAATGACCTGTAGTACTTGCTGTCGCTGATTAGCGGCTAGGTCTCCGTTGAGTATCACGTCTTTGTAGGTTTCCTTGGAGTGCAGGGGATACTCTACTGCATTGGTCTCCATGCTTTCTCCTTCTTCCGCGATGGCGATGGCTAGCAAGTTGTGCGTGCTGGGGGTCGCTGGTCGGTCCGTGTATTTCTTGAGGAGATTGATGTGGTGGTATCGGGCTCTCCCGTTCACCTCTACTTGGTAGACTGTCTTGGATTTCTTGGCAGTCACCCGGTACGGTCCTCTCCAAGCGATGTCCAGCTTGTTGGTTCCACTTGGAAGTAAGAGTAGCACTTGATCGCCGACTTGCAGTTCTCTGTCCTTCGCGTGGCGGTTGTAGTACTTCGCCTGACGGGCTCTTGCCTTCTTCAGTGCTTCACCAGCTTTCTTCCACGTTGCTTTGAGGGTTTCCTGCAGGTCTGCGACGTACTTGGTGGCACCTCTTGGTGTGTCGTCTATCTTGGCTTCCGTCCAACTTCTGCGTAGGGCTTCTAGCGGTCCTGCTAGAGGTCTGCCGAATAGCAATGTTGACGGGGTGTAGCCTGTGGCTGCATGGGGCGTTTCTCTGTATGCGAACAGTGCCGCATTCACGTAGGTGTCCCACGCTTCTGGATTGTCGTCGGCGACTTTCCTGAGGATGGTGAGAAGGGTTCCATTCAGTCTTTCTACTTGTCCGTTGCTGGCTGGGTGGTATGGTGGTGTGCGAATGTGATGAACTTGTATCAACTCGAACACGTCTTGCATCAGGCGGCCGGTGAACTGAGATCCGTTGTCCGTTCTAATGCTGTCCGGGAATCCGACTCTGGTAAAGATGGCGATGAGTGCATCTGCAATCTTCTTGGTGTCTATCGCTGGCAACGGGACTGCTTCGCACCACATCGTACATGCGTCGACGAGTGTGAGTAGAAATCTGTTCCGCTTCTTGGTCATGGGCAGTGGTCCTACTATGTCTACTGAGACTTGTTGGAATGGCACGCCGACTACTACCGATGGTCCTAAGGTAACTGGTACGGTGTGATGTCGCGGGGAATATCGTTGACATTGGTGGCAAGATTTCACGTAGCGCTTGACATCCTCCGTGATTCCTGGCCAATAGTAGTGTGCGCTGATTCTCTGCACTGTGGCTCCAATTCCCATGTGTCCGCTGAGTGGCATGCTGTGGCCTAATTCTAGTACTTGGGCTCGAAGGGTGGCTGGTAGTACTAGTTGGGTGTGATCTCCATCTCCTTGACGATGTAGAACTCCCTCTTCCATGTAGAAGTCTCCCTTGTGCGGGGGTGTGTGCGCCTTGGGTAGCTTCTGGAAGCACTTCGCTATCGAGGCGTCTTCTTTCTGTGCTGTTTTGATCTCTTCGAGTCCTGGATTCGGAGCGAACTCGGGCTGGGGTGGTTGGGGTTTTAGCTTGGGCCCTGGTTTGCACTGCAGCTATCTCTACAGTTTTAGGGGGCGTGCCTAAGAACACATACCTACAACCTAGCACTAGATCATACAGGGGTTTCTGTAAAACAGCTGCTTGGATTCGTCCTGTGACGTACCTACTCTCTACTTCGATCCATGCTATTGGGCAAGTAGTCGTCGGTTTCGTCAAGTCTGCTCCTTGTAAGTCGACTGTCTTGTCTGTCAAGTCCGCGCGCGATACAAGAGATTCGCTAACTATCGCGTCGTATGATAGACCTGTGTCATACAGACAGTTCGCTTCTTTTCCGTTGACCTTGACAGTGTCTGTCACCGATGGGTGATCTCCGATAGTGTGTGGCTTGTTACCGCTGCTTTGAGTTAGAACTCTGTGCGCTGGCCGGCTTTCGCGCTCTTCCCTACGTTGTGCGGCCAACTTGAAACATTCTGCGGTGGAGTGATTGTTTCTATTGCAGAACGAACAATACCGTCTCTGTTCTGCGGGACCTCTTTTCCCGAATTCCGCGTTGGGTCCTTTATTTTGCCCAGGTCTGGGGTTATTCGGCTTATTCGCGGTGCGCTCTTCCCGGTTAGGGCTTCGTTTCTGTGCCTCTTTCCCGTTAGGCTTTAGGTCTCGCCTGAAGCTCTTGGCTTCTCCGTGTGCGGCCACGTACCTATCTGCGACCTTGACCAGATCTTCTAGTCTTTCCGCGCCCTGCTCTACTGAGAATGTTCTCAGCTCGGGGGTCATGGTTTCCCGTAGCTGTTCCCATACTAACAGTTCTGTCAGTCCATCATACGTTTTAGCCGTGGCTGACTGGCTAATCCACTTATCCAGCGTTGTGGACAACCGATCCGCGAACTGCGCATAGCTCTCTCCTTTCACTCTCCGGTTGGTGCGGAACTTTTGCCGATAGCATTCTCCTGTCAGTTCGAATCCCGTTAGGAGTGCCTCTTTTACTTTGTGATAGTCAGTCACTCTGTCAGTCGGTAGCTTACTGTAGATGTCATAAGCCTTTCCTCTAAGCCCTTGACTAAGCTTAAAAGACCAATGAGTGGGATCTAGTTTGTACTCTGTTGCTAGACGCTCAAACCTAGTCAGATAGAGATCTAGACCTTCTTCTCTCTCATTGAATGTTCCCAGTGGAAATGACATTCCTTGTACAGGGTTGGATGCTACCTCTAGCTGATCTGAGTGGGAAGGGGTTGAGGAAGAACTTGAAGCTCCTGATCCCAGTCTTCTTAGCTCTAACTCATGCTGTCTTTCTTTTTCCTTTTCTTCCCTCTCTTTTTCTTTTTCTGCCCGCTCTTTTTCTTTTTCTGCCCGCTCATACTCCCATCTCCTAACTTCTGCATCTCTCTCTGCTGCTAATGCTGCCTTCTTTTGTTCTACTTCTAACTCTGCTTTCTTTGCTCTGCTTCTAATGCTAGTTTCTTCTGTTCTGCTTCTAATTCTAATTTCTTTTGCTCTGCTTCTAAGGCTAGTTTCTTCGCCTCCCTTTCTGCTGCTCTCTCTGCCTTAGCCTCCTGTTTCTCTACCTCTGCATTGATATACGCAATTAGGTCTCCCCCTGCTAAGTGTAAAGCTTCCCCTAATTCCTTGAAACGCAATCTCAAGGCCACTGGGTCCGACATTGCCAAACGTGTCTATGAACACCCTCTGAATCAAGTGGAATACCAAAACACTAGCAATATTGCAATTCAATAAAAACAATGCAAAGACCATAAAATTCGTAATCAATAATAGAATAAAACAAGAGTCAAATGGCATACAACAGTTATTTAAGCAAAACCTGCAAAAGAACAATGCAACATACAGGCACAAAAATATTTGAAGCAACAAAGTTTTTAACTAAAGAATAGTGCACCCAACTGATCAGTGTTATACCCTTACACTATTCTAAGTTATTCTACTTCTACTGTTATCTAATTTTATTGTACTTAGGTCTGGTTATACCCAATTCCAATTATACACAGATCCTGGCTAGGCTCGCCAATTAAAGTGTCACGTGGGGTTTATGGGCTCTGCACAATGGAATTATGGACCCTCACGTTTATTCGGTGGGAACTGCTAGTAAGTCACCCTATGAATTACTTTAATAAATTTATTTGTTTAGCTCGTTCCGTGTTAAGGTTGGGGTACAGAAATAGATAGAAAAATGGTAAAAGAATACTGTCACACTAGCTTTCACACGGCTATGAATCATATGTAGTCCAGCCACTTGATAACAGTTAAAATCACACATTTATTTCTTCTACTCTATACAAGGTTCTCTAAGTACTAATCTACTTTAAGAAGTCTCTTTCAATGCTAATAGTTCGATCGCTGATAGTCTAGGCAGCTGTTTTTTCTTCCTCGGGCACTGGCTATAATATCTCATGTAGATTTGGACTACTGTGGTCCGTTTTACAGTTTCTGAAGAGTTGGACTACTGTGGTCCTGTTATGATCAGTGTAAGTGCACCTTCGTGTTAGGCACTTAACTCATGAGTGGGGGTTCGAAGTCCTTCTGTGAGGTAGCTTCTGGTCCGCCTGTGTCGTTGTGTAGTTGGGTTCCCTTGCCACGCTGTGGGGTCTGACAGGGAGTTTTCCGGGTCGCTCTTTCCGTCTTGTGCGGTAGAGGATACTCCGCCAACTAGTCGTTTCTGTGGAGTGGTGCGCCAGGATAGCTCGCCTGCTCGTCTGTAATATAAGAGACGAAAGTCTGCACAACCCTGAATAATCGGTTTGTGCAGAGCGTCTCACTGAAAGCCAAGTAGCCCTCAGTGATAGCTCCACATCTCTATACATAAGCGACGAACATTCTGCTACTTCCGGGTTCCACTGGAATTTCACTCTAAATTCCTATACATACATAAATATCAATCGTGGCTAACTATACACATACATAATTAATAATAATATAAACATTCAGTGGTACAGCCACTGGTCTGCAAACATACATATAAGTTAAACAACAGAGGTTCCGTACGGGATACAACATGGCGGCGTAACCGGTCGTGTTTCGCCTCGTGGTCGGCTCTTCCACGTGGTACGGCAATTTCGGATTAATAATTCACATTTATGCATAGCAAATTCCACAAACATAATTGCAACAATAATATAAATATATCACGATGAAACAGAAGGGTGTTCATTTACCTGTTTGACAAGTTCAGGCCCGTTGTGACTTGATAGAATTCTATGCTTCTAAGTCCTGCTTCCTGGTCTAAGTGTGTAGAGATTTCTCTAGCTATCTAGCTGTTCACACTTCGGTGTATTCCTCCCAACTGACCAAAACTGTGCGTGGTTTGGACCCAGTCAAACTGGCTCCAACCACTTTGCCTAAGCTCTCCCATTGGTTCCAATGTTTACGACTCTCGTTATTACGATGATGTCATGGCCTCAGCCAGCGTCAACTATCACTGTGTGTATGATCGGCAGTATGCTACCGCTACGCTTGATTACTTTCATCGTCTGCTCCTCACTTTGAAATTCTAATATTATATATACTAACCAAGCTAAATATTAAAATAAGCAGAGTTAATACTAGCCAGTTCGTGACAGTTTCTCTAACAATATCCTGGCTTTCCCCAGGAAAACTTCAGAATGGTTGCTTGGCCTTTTTACATCAATTGTCAACAGCCTTTCTGCATCTGTCTGCTGTGGAATTCCTTATTTTTTATTTGGACGCAACTTCAACGGATCCATGAAGCAAAGCAGAAACTGCTTCAACAGGCTGACTTGCTCATAGTACAGCTTATGTATTTGGGGGTCTTGTTTCTGGAAATGAAGGACAAAATCTTTCAAGAGCGGAAGAGTAGATGACCAGAACTTCATAGTCAGAAGTGTATCAGTTCTGGTGTAGAAGAGCCTTTTCACAATTCTCTGCCGTCTTTGTTTCGTTTCTTTTGTGGACTGTATTTTCCGTAGCTCTCCACATTTCTGTCTTTGCCTTTGCACTGATTCTTGGTTCAGAGATGAACACATTTCTGTAACAACTTCCTGACAGGTCCAGCACTGTGCGCGCCTTCATGTCAAAGGTTGGTATTCATACTACACTCGTCTATCAGGGACCTCATATTCACACACATAAGCGATAATGCGCACTAGTCTTGAAAGTTATAGGATGACCTTTAATTTTGAAAGCATGACATGATAATCACTTTACGTTTAACTAAAGGCAGGTTTCACAGTATTCAGTTCAGCCATTTACTATTTGCCCATAAGATCATGCAAAAATAAACTTCAACACAGAAGCCAAAATCCACTTGTTTTCCACACATTGGTTGTATTTCAACATAAAACTGTTAAAAAAAATTATAGTCACCATAATAGATTTAAAGAAAATGAAGGGTAAACATGTGTACCCCCAAATGTCAAATAAATGTCATATTGATTCTACAATAATGGCAGAATAAAACAAACTCATTAAAACAGTCATAAATGTCATGATCTGGATATATATGTGACTATACCATATGCTATTTATTAACATTTGTATTAAAATAGGCATTTCAATATATATGAAGTCACTTATTTTAAATGGTGTCATTTTGAAAGACATTTTCCCTCTTCAGCTTTAGTCTGAGGCTAATTATCTTTTACAACTAATGCAAAAGTTGCCTACAAGTAAACAATAGTCTTGTGTGAATGTTACAACAACATTTATTACATACAACATTACTACATTTGATATAAATGGCCCAAACCTACCCCTACCCCTTAAATATTTTCATAGCGTCAATTAGACATCATTTCCGTCTGAGATCTATACGCATACAACTAATCCAAAAGTTATCAACAAGTAAATTAGATTGATGTGTGGATGCTAAAACATAATTTTTGGTGACAGTCAACATTACTACTGTTGATATAAATGGCCCAAACTTACCCTTACCCCTTACATTTTCTCATAACATCATTTAGACGTTTCAGTCTGAGATGTATATACATCTACAACTTATTCAAAAGTTATCAACAAGTAAACTAGAGTGATGTGTAGATGCTAAAACATAATTTTATGACAATAAACATTACTGAACATTGATATAAATGGCCCTACCCTTTAAATCTTCTCATCTAGCATCATTAAGACATTGCTTTAGTTTGAGGTTTATATACACACCTACAATCCTAAGATTAACAGCACTGTGTGGATGGTTTTATCTTCTGATGTTTTCATCAATTGATAATCAGTCATCCATGCACTGGTGACAAATATTAATAATGTAGTCACAAACGGCAGAAGAGGGTAACTAATCTTTTTTTTTTTTTTTAAAAAGTGGTTTCCACGACTGTTGATAGTTGGGGGTGGAACTTTCCTGACTTCATGACAGGGTACTGGCCACTTGTTATCAACATCAGGAAATACATAGATTTCCCACTGGTGATGGATTTCAAAACACTACACTTCATTTTCTCCCACAGTTGTGTTGAGTGGAGGAGGGATAACCGAGGCATAGAACTGCTTTAATTTACCATCCGCTGTGATGACATTTGCTAGAACAAAGTCCCAAACTCTTGGCGTTGTCTGGGAAGAACAACTGTCCTTGACAACAGGAACAAAATGGTTGGCAATCCACTCCGGTGTGATCTGCTCCATGTCATCCCTATTGGATGTCCACTGAACATACACAGGAAAGTTCTCAACTGTGTCTGGCACACAACACCGGTTGAAGTCAGCCACTGGAAGAGGATATATATCTTTATCAGTGGCAAACAATAACATTTTAAATTCATAAGTTAATTACTTATTGTCAACATTTCAAAGTTAAAGTCTCATACTTGTAAGTTTACACAAAAAATTTTCCTTTTAATTGTGTTTTATTTATGTTTTCTTATTAATATATTAAAGCATTTACTGTTTTACAGAAATTATGGAATTTGTAAATTTTTGTGATTAGTAATAATGTTCCATTCTCCCATCAATTGAGAATTATTTTTTTTACATGGAGTTTACTTTCTCATTCAAAACTTTAGTCTTTAGTCTATTCACCACCTTCTCACCCCACACCCCACCCTCCCAACTCCCCCAACTGTATTACTAGCAAGATTTGTGTTTTCAAAGCAAAGTACATTTGCAATGTTATGTGGCAACAAACTAACGATTGCTGTGTTCATCAGTCATTAACTAACGATCGAACTTTACCGTCAGTCAGTGATCGAACATTTTCATTGAATCACAGGCTAGGAAGTCTCGTCTTTCGTAGGCCTCAATTACATACTACGTACGTGTGTAGGAGGCCCACGAGTTTACAAAGGCGAAAGAAAAGACTTCAGAGCCTGTGATTGAATCAGCATCACTAGCGTCAGTCAGCATCACTAGCGTCAGTCAGCATCACTAGCGATCGCTTTGTCCGTCAGTCGCCAACACTAACGATCACACAAAAATTACGTTTTATCATCGGAGCAGGTCTGGCGACATGTAGCCATCAACCGTTCACAACACTGCGTTTGCACCATCATCAACTTTCTCAAAGTCAAGTAAAACGTTGCCAGATAAAGCCACAACTGACAAAAAACCCAACATTTTTACGGTCTATGACGCAAAGGCGATCGCTAGCGTGCCGATCGTTAGGCGACTGACGCTATAAAAAACCAGCAAAACATAAAAGTCAAGCCTTGATCATACCTTGAAACACGTGGAAAATCACAATCAAATCACGATACATGTTGTTGAAACATCACAACGCTATTTCCGGTGTTGAACTCTGGGAAATTTGTTAAAAATAAAAAGTGTCGACTGCTAGTTCTTGACGACTGACAGCTCACGTGTTCCGACATCAAGGACTACTACATTTTATTCCGAGACATTCTGACTCGCAAAATACCATAGCTGCTTAGAAAAATCGCCGTACTTCAATTTCCAATGCCTAAAGATGCAATATGTACTAGCCCTTTCATCAAACATAACTTTTTCTGAAGCCATAGTGCAGTTACGTTTCGGCGACTGACAAGATTGCACTCTGACGATTCGACATGTTTTTAACGCTTCAAATGCGTAACGGTGCATAATTTTTATAATATTTGATATGCTGACATGCAGTAACTTATATATTTTAAATATCAGTCGACCTCAGTCAGATTTCATCTGCCAAGACGAAAATATTAGACTATCAAAATCGTGAGCTTGGTGCCAAAAGTAAACGCCGTCAGTCTCTAAACTAATGATCGCAACCTGTTACGTTGAAACGCGAATGATAATATGGCTGAAGCGTGTACGATAGATCTAATCGTTTCGATTTGCAAAGTATTCAATAATGGAGTTTATTTACCTTTGATTTGAGTTTGCATTGTTGTTAGGAGAGGCTTTGTATAACGTTGATAATTTGCGTTAGTCGATATTATTTGAGAATCTTCTGGATCTGCGTGTTTACTCTTGATAGAAATTTCCGGATGGACATCGAAGGTCGTGAATGTTCCCGGAAGTAGAGAAAATGTGAATGACGTAAGTCAGTGATGACGATCTTTAGTTCGATTGGTGGCAGTGCGTCATTTCTACCACGTACCAAATCGTTCCAGAAAAGAGAGAGGTTATTTAATCGTGAGCCGAGTCGCTGTTGAGAGAGTAAAGTTGTTGATAGTGATTTGGAAAGTTGCTGTGAAAGTTGTTGAGTTGAATTGAGAATTGTATGCAGTTGTTGATGTGTGCTGAATAAAAGTGGAAAACTTCATACGTCGACTTTGTGACTTGTATGCTGTTTGGACGGGCTGTGTGAATAAACGAATCTGAGTTACACAACTATCAGGAATTCAAGCATCGGGGCTGAATCAGATACTGATAGAAAACACCAACATCAAACTGAGTGTAACATTTTGGGGGTCAAGCCGCGATTCACGCCATAGCCAAGGGTTCAACTGCTACAACAAGCGAGTCAACGTTACGAGAGGCAGTCATCGAGGGTAGCCGCCAACGAGTTGCGTCGAGAGGGGCCAACATACTGGGACTACATCCGATAGGTTCGGGTTGACTGCAAGGGCGTGTAGTCGCTGAAGAGTTGCTTCGTGAGCGAACAACAGATCGGGACTACGTGGCTGCCGTAAGACTACGTCGAGGGACAGTCTCGGAGCTACATCGCCAGTGTTACAGAGAGCGGCGAGCGGACGTCGCGTCTACTTCAGCACAGGAGCGTATACATCAACACCAGCGTGGTGCAGCGTCGCATACGACGAGGACAGCGGGGCCTGCGTCAGCGAAGGCGACTAGTGACAAGCATCAGCGCTACTGCAGAAAGAGTGCTGTTCTAGAACAGTCTAGAAAGGTACAGCACAGTCAAGAACTTTCCAGAAAAAGAACTTTTCCAGTCAAGAACTTTCCAGAAGCATCAAGATGGCTGACTTCTGGCAGAAAGGGATTCAACTGAATCTAAAAGGGAAACAGTTGACGGAGTACGTCAAATCCCAGGAGAGAATACAAGAACGAGAATTAGAAGAGCAGCGTCGCCGCGAAGAAAGAGAATTGGAAGAGAAGCGTCTAGAAAAAGAAATAGAATTAGAACAGAAGCGTCTAGAAATTGAACAGCAGCGGCAAGAAAAAGACAGAGAATTCGAGCTGAAGCGTCTTGAGTTCCAGCTAGAAATGGCGCGTATCCAGCAACAGCAGAATGCGCCACAAGTTATCAGTGACAACACGGCTCCAAAATTGCCAGCTTTCGTCGACGGGAAGGACCAGATCGACAGCTATCTGGCGAGATTCGAAAGGTTCGCCGAAAGCTCCAATTGGCAACCTCGAGACTGGGCGATTCGACTAAGTGCACTTCTGACGGGCAAGCGCTCGAAGTTTACACCAGACTGTCGAACGATGACGCCAAAAAGACTACGACGTCTTGAAAGAGGCCCTATTGCAGTGCTACAACTTTACAGAGAAGGGCTACCGTAAACGCTTCCGTGAATGCCGGCCTAAGTCAGACGAGACGCCAAAGCAGTTTGTGGAGCGCCTGTCGTCATATCTACACAAGTGGGTGGAGTTATCAGGCGAAATGAAGTCTTACGACAGTCTCCATGACCTGATCGTGAAGGAACAATTTCTCAATGCCTGTCACAAGGACCTAGCGACCCACTTAGAAGAACAAAAGCTGCAGACGCTTAAAGATGTGACTGAGGCTGCTGAAAGATATCTCATCGCTCATGGGAAAACCCTGGGGCCACCCAGCGCGACGAAACATTTTCAGAAGACTGGAAACCATGGGAACCAGATCCAAGGGAAGCCAGACGAGCCAGAGACAGACAGACTCCACGCCTCCTCCCAGGGAAGGGCATTCAAGAGGCTGTTTCACCTGCAACGCTACAGACCACAGAGCTAACTGTCCTCAAAACAAAAGTAGCGGACAGCGGAGCAGTACGGACAACGCAGCGGCGGGCAACCGGCAGAGGCGGTTCTCCAATCAACGGCAAACAGTAGATCTGACCATCAAGTGTGCGGCGGGAGCGTCATTCTTCCGAGTGAGACCAAGCGCACAGCTACCCCTGCGGACGTGCAAGAGTGCATGACCGATGGCCAACTTCTCCTTGCCAACGGAAAATCCATCCCCGTCGTCGCCAGCGCAGCTGTGACCGTCCAGAACATGCCTGTTTCCAAGGGACGCGTCGGAAATCATGAAGTGACTGTTTAAGAGACTCTGGCTGCAGTGGGGTCATCGTCAGAGAAGACCTAATCGCTAAAGAACAGTTCACTGGCGATTCTAAATGGACACTTATGGCCGACAGCAAATGTGTGAGAGCGCCAGTTGCAAAGATTCAAGTCAACACCCCTTTCTACGTAGGCGAAGTCGAAGCGGTTTGCCTGAAGAAGCCGCTATACGATTTGATGATCGGGAATATCGACGGCGCGAGACGACCCGACGACCCCGATTCAGAATGGAGTCCTGCCTCAACCCAACATGTCGAAGTTGCGGAGGAGGATCCGTTGCCATTTCCCGATGGAGACCTTTCAGAGCTGCTACGGGACAATGTGGTTACTCCGGCTCAGCCCTGCCGACCAGAGATCGTCGGTGCCGTTACAACCAGGGCCCAGGCCAAGAGAGACAAGACGTCTACGCCACTGAAGGTCGCCGACAACTCCAAAGCTGCCATCGTGGACAGAGATAAGCTGATCCAGCTCCAGGAAGATGATAGTACTTTAAACAAGTACAGGAACCGCCAAGACCACGTGACCAAAGGCAGTGGTACGGTCTATTTTGAGGTGAAGGCCAAGATCCTGTATCGAATCTTCCAGCACCCGAGGGTCAACGGAGGGAAACCACTACGTCAAGTCTTGGTACCGTTACCCCTAAGGCGCCAGGTGATGGAAGTAGCGCATGACTCAATCATGGGAGGTCACCTAGGCATCAAGAAGACGTCAGACAGAATCCAGGCGGTGTTCTACTGGCCAGGACTTCATGCGGACGTCAGCCGTTTCTGTCGATCATGTGACATTTGCCAGAAGACCATACCTCGAGGAAGGGTCCCTAAAGTGCCAATGCAGAGAATGCCTTTGATCGACCGACCTTTCAAGAGGGTGGCCTTAGACTTAATCGGCGAAATAAGACCTCCGAGTGAAGAAGGTCATCGGTGGGTACTGACTTTAGTGGACTATGCGACTCGGTACCCAGAAGCAGTGCCACTGAAGAAGATTGACACTGAAACTGTAGCAGAGGCACTAGTGGACATGTTCAGTAGGCTTGGAGTGCCTGAAGAAATTCTGACAGGCCTCGGGACGCAGTTCGTCTCTGACTGCATGAAGGAGGTCAACAGACTGCTGAGCATCCGGCATTTGACTACGACACCCTACCATCCAATGTGCAACGGGCTCGTCGAAAAGTTCAATGCTACGCTGAAGTCCACCCTGAAGAAACTGTGCAGCGAGCAGCCCAGACAATGGCATCGCTACATCAACGCCCTACTTTTCGCCTACAGAGAAGTACCGCAGGAGTCCACCGGCTTTTCTCCGTTCGAGCTGCTGTACGGAAGAACCATCCGAGGGCCGATGCACATCCTAAAAGAACTGTGGACGAAAGAAGTAGACACCCCAGAGGTGAAGAACAGCTACCAGTACGTGTTTGAGCTACGGAGAAGCTGGAGCAGACTCTCGAGATAGCCAGAGAAAACCTGAAGAAGTCCCAGGACTGTGGAAAGCACTACTATGATCGTAGGGCTGTGAACAGGAAGTTTAAACCTGGCAACAAAGTGCTGGTGCTGCTACCTACTGATCATAATAAGTTGCTGATGCAGTGGAAAGGCCCGTACGAAGTGGAGACCGTGGTGGGGATCAACGACTACAAGGTGAAGGTCGGTCAGCATTCCAAGATATACCACGCCAACCTCCTTAAGCTGTACGTGGAAAGGCCATCAGAGACTGTGCACGCAGCCACAGCAGCTGTGACCGACAACAGCTTTGACAGCGAAGAACTGTTGGAACTGGGAGACTTCCACAGCAAAGAAGGCATCGATGATGTTAAGCTACGACCGAGCTTGACGGAAGGTCAAAAGATGGAGCTCAAGGACCTTATGGGCGAGTTTCCCCACAACTTCAGCGATGTCCCTGGCTCTACGACTTTGGTCGAACATGAAGTCCACACCCAGACCTGGAAGGAGCATCTGCAGACCTTGAGGGAGCTGTTCCACCGTCCCGCAGAAGCCAACCTGACCGTGAGACCCAGCGAATGCATCCTGGGAGCTGACAACGTCGACTGCGTCGGACATCCGATGGAAGAAGGAGACAACGGAGGACGCACTGATTCCAGGGAAGCCCACGTGATCATCGTCTTTGACCCTGGGCCGATGACGACCGCAACTGACGAGGGCGTCGATTCCTTGCGAACGAAAGAACACTGACTGTGTGGACGAACTAAGAATATTGGTAATGACAGACTTGAAAATGAAAAACGTTGACTGGGTAGATAAACTGTGAACATTGACAGTACCCAGAAAGACTTGCAGATGAGAAACTTTGAATCTGTGTGAATGAACTGAGAACGTTGATAGTGTTCAGACAGTCTGAAATAAGTTTTAATTCTGAACTTTGTTTGTGCATTACGTTTCAACGTTGTTGAAAGAAATTAGGTAAATTTCTTCTTGAGTGGGGGGTTATGTTACGTTGAAACGCGAATGATAATATGGCTGAAGCGTGTACGATAGATCTAATCGTTTCGATTTGCAAAGTATTCAATAATGGAGTTTATTTACCTTTGATTTGAGTTTGCATTGTTGTTAGGAGAGGCTTTGTATAACGTTGATAATTTGCGTTAGTCGATATTATTTGAGAATCTTCTGGATCTGCGTGTTTACTCTTGATAGAAATTTCCGGATGGACATCGAAGGTCGTGAATGTTCCCGGAAGTAGAGAAAATGTGAATGACGTAAGTCAGTGATGACGATCTTTAGTTCGATTGGTGGCAGTGCGTCATTTCTACCACGTACCAAATCGTTCCAGAAAAGAGAGAGGTTATTTAATCGTGAGCCGAGTCGCTGTTGAGAGAGTAAAGTTGTTGATAGTGATTTGGAAAGTTGCTGTGAAAGTTGTTGAGTTGAATTGAGAATTGTATGCAGTTGTTGATGTATGCTGAATAAAAGCGGAAAACTTCATACGTGGACTTTGTGACTTGTACGCTGTTTGGACGGGTTGCGTGAATAAACGAATCTGAGTTACACAACTATCAGGAATTCAAGCATCGGGGCTGAATCAGATACTGATAGAAAACACCAACATCAAACTGAGTGTAACACAACCATTCACACGCATGTATTTTATTTAGGATAACACAATATTAGGTTGTTCTTATGAATTTTTATTCATTTTGCTATATACTTCAACAGTGCACACCAAAAAACATAAAACATGTATTGTCAAATTAAAATTACCACCAGAAAGATTGTGCAGTGACCTATGTCTTAATACCGTGAAACCTGCCTAAAAATTCATGCTAAAACAAACATACACCGTAGTCCCCTAAAACAATCGTGACCATCAATGTGCGGTAAAAAACTAGGTCAAGGAAGAAAAACAAAATCATAAGACATTGTATACAAAAATAACAAACATTATCATAAACATCCATCTTTACCATAATATCTTCCTTTAACTACAACACACAAATTCAAGACTAACATACTAACACGTTCCGAGCTATAATCAGAAACCTATGCAATGAACAACTGCTTGTCAGAACAAAACATAAACGTTTAAACAAAACATTTAGACAGCCCCAGACAAGGAAACGTTAAGCCTACAGTATTCCTAACTTTAATACTGCATGCTAGACAAAGGCACACACACTCAGCAGCTAAGCACTCAAATGACCCTGGGCACAACACACGCTAGGTGCTGTGCCTGTCATGCTTAAACAACTGAAACAAACAAAACGTTATAATACACAAAGACAAAGACACACACACTCAGCATCTAAGCACTCAAATGACCCTGGGCACAACACACTCTAGGTGCTGTGCCTGTCATGCTTAAACAACTGAAACAAACAAAACGTTATAATACACAAAGACAAAGACACACACACTCAGCATCTAAGCACTCAAATGACCCTGGGCACAACACACTCTAGGTGCTGTGCCTGTCATGCTTAAACAACTGAACAAACAAAACGTTATAATACACAAAGACAAAGACACACCCCCTTATTATTCACATCGTTAACGGGTTACATTTAACATTGACACTAAACAGTCTAATAAACCTTAGCACTAAATAAACCTTTCCAATCCAAGTTGGCTACTTTTACAAAACTTAATAGTATTGGCCCAAAAGAACACTAATAGAGACAAAAAATGACAAACTGATAATGACTCTACTCATATGATAAAAAACACATCACACAGTTATCCACAATGGTCAAATTGAAATAGAAAAAGACAACGTAAAAGAAAGAAAAACAAATTTACCTTATGCGCTGTATGGTTTGACCAGGAATACCAAAAGTTGCCTCACATGAAGACATACATCACGGTCAACAAAAGGTGGAGAAAATGTCTTTTGGAAACAATACTTCACGTATCAATTCTAAACACTAAAAATATTCAAGGTTAGCTAAAACAACTGAACTTTGGCCTAATAACTTCAACGTCTTTAAAAATTGCCCTCAGATCCTCCTACTCTCTCTTCTAACTATTTTTCTATCTACCTCGTATTCCTGTCTTGCACCAGCCTTTATTCTCCCCATCCCAAAGCAGTTCAGCTTTACAAACTTGACTATTGGTCACACACTAGTTCTCTCCTCCCCCTTTCTGTCATTCAAACTTTGTCTCTTCTAAATAATGTATCCTGTTAGACCCATCTATAATAGTAATTCTCTCTCCCAGCTTCCCTTCAAACTCCGCCCCTAGTATTCTCTCTCTTAAAACACACAAACAAATGAAACATAACTATAACCATAGGCATCTGCATGACACGTAGTCTACTCGTTGACAGCATTAACCTCTGAAATGCAAATTGCCTTTGAGTCTGGCACTTGAGGACGCCAACTCTCCCACCGTCTTTCCCAGACCTTCCCATCGGCTATGGTATTTATTCTATCCTTCTTTTACCCATTCTGACAGGTCATGTATGACACCCTCATATACTTCTGGTACCCTGCTACAAACTCTCCTCTACTGACTGCACTTTATGACCTGTGTGTACCATTTGGTGCTGACACTACGAACAAGTACAGCACTGGGAATCACACGCATAGTCTAAATGAAAAATGGACAGAAACTCATACCCTTCATAAGATATGTGATAGAGTCACAGAAAGAATACAGAATATGCTTCACATCAACTACATTCACTATAATACAATATAGCTTACATACATCTTCATAGCTTGCACAATAATTACATTCCTAACAAAAGAATATCAATTACTGGGTAAGAAAACTCTATAAACTTAGTAACTAAACATATCTCTTCATTCATTATTATCATTTTATAACTAAGGCTATGCACCGAATGCTCAGAGTGAGTCTAATGTGAACATCACTGTTGGTATGAACGTCTGTCAACTTATATTTGCGGTACCCTAAGCTTGCCGTACCACGCCTTGCCATTCGACATTTTACACATTCTCTGGACTTCCAGTTTCCACGGCAGCTGCTAATCTGCTGTCTACCTCTATTTACTGAAATGTGAAAGACATAGTTGAAACCAGTACTACTCTTGTGTCCCTCTCTAGTCTAATTATCATCTACGGGACCCTCAGACCCGCACTGCAGTTTATAAAATAAATAATTATCAAAACCCGGCAGCGTTTATTCAGATGTACAAACACGTGTCTCAAGGAAATAACATCAGTGATCACGCAAACATGCTTAATAATCAAGGCTAGGTCACTTGATTACAAAATTATTCACCCCAATATCTGATACATCAGCTTCCAGACTTGGTTACCTCCCCCTCTCCCAACCGTTATTCCATCAGCGTCCTCGCTGATGCAAACGTTGGTGCTAAGCCTATTAAAATTTAGCTTTAAATCAAAACAACACCAAACAAACAAACAAACAAAAACAATTGGGTGAATGCACGCCAGAACGGCGTGCACAAGCACTGACAACCATCGATAAGTCAAAAACCTTTGAGGCATTGTGTATTTAACGTCAAACAAGACACAGAGTCCCTCCAGACATTTCCTGAACAGCTCAGTCCACTTAAAGTCAGAGTAGATGTCCTTGAAGAGTTGCTCAACTGAACCTCCCATTACAGCTGTGAACTTTTTGGAAGCGTTGTGGATATGATGGCAGCTTTCCCCATCAATATCAATCAGATGCTTGGCTACCTGATCTCGCAACTGCGCTTCAACTCCACTCTTCTTCCCTCTCATGGTATTGCAGGAATCCATTAACACAGATAGGCAGAAATCCCAGTTCAAGCCTTTGTCAGCCATGATGTTTTTGAGACCTTTCACTATCTCTGTACTGGTAGCTCTGACGAGGGAAAATGACCCTAGATGATGAACAACAACTTGTTTGTTTGTGAAAATGCAATACGCCGACAAGTTGACGTCACCGGAGTGGAGATGCATTTCCACATATAAGAACATTGTCCATTTTCAGATCTATTTCGATGACGTCATTCTCAACGTCGGCGTGATATGATGTGTCCACGTTCAAAAGTGCCTTTAAATAATCGAACATATGTCATATCCATGTCTGAATAATACACATTTAAGCAGAAACTCACCTTTCCTGGAATTGATAGTTTTTCAAAACAACTGCCGAGGATTTCGACCTTCGCGGCTTTCTTCTTCTCTGGTACTCCTTCTTCTGTCTGCACTTCCACGTGCAGCCATTCCCATCACCACGCATTTTTAACGCCCTTCTCAATTTCAGAGGTGTCCTAGGAACGTGCGACTATGTCACGCCTTGTGACAGACATTTTGAAGTCCAATGAGTCTGATGACGTCCACAAATCCACAACTTGAACGGCGAAAATATATACACAGAAACAGTCAACGCTGCACCACTATTCCAAAATAAAGTATGGCACCGCAAAACTGGAAGCGAGTAAAGTAACTTTCGTCTTCCGATACAAAACAACAACAAAAAAAAAACAAAAAAATTTTAAGTGTCCGCGGATTGTTTCGCATTTCCTTTTTTTTGTGTGTTTTTGTTTTTTTTGTTTTCGTTTTTGTTTTTGCGGATTTCCGCGATTTCGCGGATAACTATCAGGTCTGATTATCTTCTGCAACATCCACCTGTCCAACAATACAACAAACATCATTATCTTCTGCAACATCCACCTGTCCAACAATACAACAAACATCATTATCTTCTGCAACATCCACCTGTCCAACAATACAACAAACATCATTATCTTCTGCAACATCCACCTGTCCAAAAATACAACAAACATCATTATCTTCTGCAACAATGTCAATGAAGGCAGGAACATCATAGTTATGACATTACACTGTTCTGATGCAGCACTTGACAATGACACAACTCCTGACGTCACACAAGTGGTCCTGGTATGGAAAGGACAGCAGGGGAGACAACTTGTGTTTTACACCCATTTGTTGACTCCACAGCACAGCAGTTATTCCCCCACAAAAGTCAGCATTATTTTGAAAGGCGTTTAATCCCGAAGGTGTACATTGAACTATGTTTCAAACCACTCACCAAATTATTATCTTCCATTTTCTTTTCATCCTAGAGAGAAAAGGTCTATAAAATGAACACAAAACACAACAGCAGTCTAAATATGACTAATTCAAAATACCAATCAGGAAAATGCACAAATGTTGCATATTAATTATAATTCTACAACAACTACATTGAGGAATGCGCATGTTAATTATAATTCTACAACAACTACATTGAGGAGTGCGCATGCGCCGAAAGAAACATGTTTCTGAACATCGCCAAGATTTTAACCCTGGACCCACTAACCATAGTGCCTATCCATGCGACCTATGCGACATTGACATGAAGTGGTCAGACTGTGTGGGTTGTGATGGCTGCAGCGTGTGATACCACAGGTCTTGCCTCGAGCTTTCCGCTGATGGCTTTGACAAATTACAGCACCCCAATTTTCAGTGGCTGAATTTTAAATGTGACAGTGTTAACTGTGGGCCATTTTACGTTTCTCTTGTGAGCTGAGTAACTAATACTCTCCACTGGCAGACCTAGATGGTAGTATTCCATCAGTGGACAGTAACCAGCATTTCAGCCCGTTAAGAGCAAGTAGCCCTCAGTGCCAGCATAGTAGCCACTTAGACCCAAGTACTGATAGAAAACCTCCCTCAGGGGACAGCGCCACCTCAGCTCACTCTAAGCACCCGGCTTTTCACCAAACGTCCACCAAAATGCCTCAGTGCCCCACCGCATGACAGACCATCCATTGGACCAGAAAGCCTCAGAGACAGGCAACTGAAGCAGGGACAATCCCTTCTCCTTTCCCATAAGGCATGGCCTCAGAATAATGACAGTAAATTGCCAGAACATTGTAAACAAGAAGGAAGAATTTGCAGCAACCATACACTACTTTAAACCAGATATCATCTGCGGGTCACAATCACGGCTGCAATGCGAAATCCTAAACAGTGACATTTCCCCAGACAACTATATGTGCCACAGGAGAGATAGGTGTAGCCACGCAATGGGAGTTTTCATCCTCACACATAAAAGCCTAACGGCTGCCGCATGCCCAGACCTAAATGGTGATACAAAACTGATATGGGTCCGAGTGAACACCGCAAGAACCAAGAGCATACATGTAGGCTGCTTCTAAATGCCCCACAGAAGTATGAAAGATGTCACAGAACTTGAGAAGTCCCTCAGTCTATCACAACAAAGGAAAGAAACCATCTTCCTGGCAGGTGACTTTAACAGTACAGACATAGACTAGGACAGCGGAGCTGTGGACAGGGGGGCACCATATAGAATGGTACAGCAGGCGGTAGTGGATGTGACATCGGCAGCCTTCCTGACTCAGATTCATGGACAACCAACCAAAGAAGATAATATTCTGGACTTGGTTTTCACGTCAAACCCCACTCTCAGCAAGAGCTCAGTGTCCATACCTGGCCATAGCATAGTGGTGTCAGATTTCAAACTGAAGCCCCAGCTAGTCAAGAATCCAAGGAAACGCTTTATATACGCCCAGGCCAAGTGGGGGGGAGCTAAATGACAGCCTGTACCTCCTGACCAGCGAGATTACGGCTATGTGGACCCCCAATTCAAGACATCCCTAATGTCCACCATAAACCGACACATCCCCTCTAGCCTCCAAAGAAGCTCAAGAAACCTACCTTGGATTATGAGGAAGATAGAACACTGCTACAGCGTAAGAAGAGGCCGTATATATATAACCAAGAAAACAACACACCAAACTGGAGCAACTACAAGTTTATGCACAAGAAATGCAGGCGAGTCATGAGGCAGGTGGAATCTCGCTTCATCAACTCCACCATTGAAAATGGCCTGAGGGACAATAGCACGAAACCCTTCTGGAAGTACCTCAAATCGAGACAGCAGGACAATACAGGCGTCACCCCACTACGGAAAGAAACCTCCATGTTCAGCGACACAGCCTCTAAAGCCAAGATCCTGCTGGAGCAGTTCCAGTCTGTTTTCACTCCCCATGACGGATCATTACCCACAGACATCATAGGAAACTTTTTCCCAGACCTAGACAGACTGACCATTACAGAAGAAGGAGTAGCTAAACTACTATGGAATCGAAACCATTTTAAAGCAGTAGGACCCAATGGCATCCCAAATCAGATCCTCAAGATGCATGCAGATTCTATCGCTCCTTCACTCACAGCAATCTTCCACGCATCAGTGGAGTCAGGAAAACTGTCAACCTACTGGTTATCTGCAAACATCTCGTCAATATTCAAGAAAGGTGATGGCCACAAAGCACAAAACTACCACCTGTCTCACTCACTTCTCTTTCTTGCCAGCTCCTTGAGCACATCATCTGCCCACATCTTCACCTCCACTTTGATAAACATACAATCCTTACAAGCAGAAACTTTCGGTTCTATATTTACCACTCCTGTGAAAACCATGAACGAACTCATGAAATCACATGATGTTAGGATCCAGACAGATATTGCAATCCTAGACTTCAATAAAGCGTTCGACACTGTCCCACATCACAAGTTACTTCACAAAATGAAACACTACGGTATTAGTGGACCCATTCACACCTGGCTTTCAAACTTTCTCACCCAAAGCAGCATGAGAGTGGTCTTGGAGGGAAAAGCTTCCAAGAAGGTGGCAAGTCCTGTCCGGCGTCCCACAAGGTACAGTGTTTGGGTCTTTGCTATTCCTGTGCCACATCATTAACCTGCCGAACACTGTGAAGACAACAGTTCAGCTCTTTGCAGACGACTGCACCCTTTACAGAGAGATCCATTCCTTCCAGGATCACCTCACTCTACAGTCTGACCTGAGAAACCTCAGAAGTGGACATCAACATGGGGGATGAAATTCAACACTCAGAAGTGCTACATCCTCTCCACCAAACCTAAAACAAGCTACTTCTACAGCGCCCCAATTTTCAGTGGCTGCATTTCAAATGTGATAGTGTAAACTGTGGGTCATTCACATTTCGGAGTTTCTCTTGCGAGCTGAGTAACTATTACTCTCGCTGGCAGACCTGGATGGTAGTATTCCATCAGTGGACAGTAACCAGCATTTCAGCCTGTTAAGAGCAAGTAGTCCTCGGTGCCAGCATGGCAGCCACTTAGACCCAAGTACTGATAGCAAACCTCCCTCAGGGGACAGCGCCACCTCAGCTCACTCTAAGCACCCCTTTTTACCAAACGTCCACCAAAATGCCTCAATGCCCCACCGCATGACAGACCATCCATTGGACCAGAAAGCCTCAGAGACAGGCAACAGTAGCAGGGACAATCCCTTCTCCCTTCCCACAAGGCATTCCCAGAGCATTGTAAACAAGAAGGAAGAATTTGCAGCAACCATATGTTACATTAAACCAGAGATCATTTGCGGGTCACAATCATGGCGGTAAGGCGACATTCTTAACAGGGAAATTTTCCCATGTGTGCCACAGGAGAGATATGGGTAGCCACGCAGGGGAAGTCTTCACCCTGCCGCATATCCAGGGTCCGAGTCAACACCGCAAGAAACAAGAGCATAGATGTAGCTGCTTTTGAATGCCCCACAGAAGTATGAAAGATGTCACAGAACTTGAGAAGTCCCTCATTCTATCACAACAAAGGAAAGAACTACGGCTTAAGAAGAGACCATATATATATATATATATATATATATATATATATATATATATATAACCAAGCAAACAACATACCAAACTGGAGCAACTACAAGTTTATGCAGTAGGAATGCAGGCAAGCCATGAGGCAGGTGGAATCTCGCTTCATCAACTCCACCATTGAAAACAGCCTGAGGGACAATAGCTCGAAACCCTTCTGGAAGAACCTCAAATCGAGACGGCAGGACAATACAGGTGTCGCCCTTCTACGGAATGGAACTTCCATGTTCAGCGACACAGCCTCTAAAGCCAAGATCCTGCTAGAGCAGTTCCAGTCTGTTTTCACTCCCCATGACGGATCATTACCCACAGACATCACAGGAAACTTTTTCCCAGACCTAGACAGACTGACCATTACAGAAGAAGGAGTAGCTAAACTACTATGGGATCAAAACCATTTCAAAGCAGTAGGACCCGATGGCATCCCAAACCAGATCCTCAAGATGCGTGCAGATTCTATCGCACCTTCACTCCTTCACTCACAGCAATCTTCCGCACATCAGTGGAGTCAGGAAAACTGCCAACCTACTGGTTATCTGCAAACATCTAATCAATATTCAAGAAAGGTGATGGCCACAAAGCACAAAACTACCACCTGTCTCACTCACTTCCCTTTCTTGCAAGCTCCTTGAGAACATCATCTGCCCACATCTTCACCTCCACTTTGAAAAACATACAATCCTTACAAGCAAAATCCATGGGTTCCGTACTGGCCACTCCTGTGAAACCCAGCTACTAACAAATATGAACATCATAAAGTCACATCATGCTGGGATCCAGACAGATGTTGCAATCCTAGACTTCAGTAAAGTGTTCAACACTGTCCCACATCACAAGTTACTTCACAAAATGAAACACTACGGCATTAGTGGACCCATTCACACCTGGCTTTCAAACTTTCTCAACCAACGCAGCATGAGAGTGGTCTTGGAGGGAAAAGCTTCCAAGGAGGTGGCAGTCCTGTCCGGCGTCCTACAAGTGTTTGCTGCAAATTCTTCCTTCTTACGTACAGTGTTTGGGCCTTTGCTATTCCTGTGCCACATCATTGACCTGCCGAACACCGTGAAGTGAACAGTACAGCTCTTTGCAGACGACTGCACCCTTTACAGAGAGATCCACTCCTTCCAGGATCACCTCACCCTACAGTCTGACCTGAGAAACCACAGAATTGGACATCATAGTGGGGGATGAAATTCAACACTTAGAAGTGCTACATCCTCTCCACCAAAACTAAATCAAGCTACTTCTACAGCGCCCCAATTTACAGTGGCTGCGTTTCAAATGTGATACTGATAGTGTTAACTGTGGGTCATTCACATTTTGGAGTTTCTCTTGCGAGCTGAGTAACTATTACTCTCTGGCAGACCTAAATGGTTGCATTCCACCAATGGTCAGTAACCAGCATTCCAGCCTGTTAAGAGCAAGTAGCCCTCGGTGCCAGCATGGCAGCCACTTAGACTCAAGTACTGATAGCAAACCTCCCTCAGGGGACAGCACCGCCTCAGCTCACTCTAAGCACCCCTTTTTACCAAACGTCCACCAAAATGCCTCAGTGCCCCACCGCATGACAGACCATCCATTGGACCAGAAAGCCTCAGAGACAGGCAACAGTAGCAGGGAAAATCCCTTCTCCCTTTCCACAAGGCATTCCCAAAGCATTGTAAAGAAGAAGGAAGAATTTGCAGCAACCATACGTTACATTAAACCAGATATCATCTGCGGGTCACAATCATGGCTGCAAGGCAACATTCTTAACAGTGAAATTTTCCCAGACAACTATGTGTGCCACAGGAGAGATAGGGGTAGCCACGCAGGGGGAGTTTTCATCCTCACACATAAAAGCTGCCGCATGTCCAGACCTAAACGCTGATACAGAAATGATATGGGTCCGAGTCAACACCGCAAGAACCAAGAGCATACATGTAGGCTGCTTCTAAATGCCCCACAGAAATATGAAAGATGTCACAGAACTTGAGAAGTCCCTCAGTCTATCACAACACAGGAAAGAACTACAGCTTAAGAAAAGGCCATATATATATATATATATATATATATATATATATATATATATATATATATATATATATATATATATATATATATATATATATATATATATATATATATATATATATATATATATATATATATATATATAATATATCTTATCTTATATATATATATATATAAGATAAGATAAGAATATTTATTAACCAAGTAAAAACGTTATATTATGGCTAAACTACACACCTGGAGAAGTAATTAATACTATATATATATATCGCGGGTCTAGAGGAAAACTATTCTAAGTGACTTTTTTGAAATGTTACAGGAGAAGCAAAAAATCTTCCTATTTCAATAAAAAGTAATTTTATGGTCTGAAACCCATATATGTAGGAGATAAATGGATCGTGGTCTGTTTTTGACAATACTTTTCTCAAAAATCTTGTCTAATATGATTTTAATTATTTTATGTTAATGGTACTTTGGAAAATGAAGATAAGGTTACGGTTTTGTATTTGGTTTGAATAAAATTGGGAACTCGTTTTTGAGGATGAATATACAGTGTTGCTTTCTCGTTCTTTTGTTTGTTACAGAAAACTATTGTAAGTGTATCATGTGTAAGTTGTTTTTTTTCCTCAGTTTTCATAATTTTTCGAGAGGAAAAGTATGCTATTTGACACTTACAAAAATTTTCTTTTCTTTTCTTTTCTCAGCAATGGAGGAAAACTATTCTTTCTGACAAATAAAATAGTTTTCCATTAATTTTTTCAACATTTTCAATGGAAAACTATTCTATGTGGCAGATAGAGTAGTTTTACTCATACTATTTTAAAGAAGGAAAATATTCTAAGTGGCATTTTGTTTATTTTAACAAGATAGGAAAAGATTTTTGAGAAAAGTATTGTCAAAAACAGACCACGATCCATTTATCTCCTACATATATGGGTTTCAGACCATAAAAGCTAAGTCCATAGAAACCGTGCACCAAAACTGCTCTAGACGGACTGAGCCATAGTCCACTCTTCCAGAAAACTGAAAAGTAGGACAGAAAGCACTATTAGCCCAATGATGAGACAGTAGCAGCATAGAACCATCAAGGAGCGAACTATTCGAAGTGATACTTGGACATTTAAGTTAGCATAGTGATTAGAAGATTTTGTATAGAGTAGAGGAACTAAATGTGTGATATTTACTGTTAACAAGTGGCTGGACTACCTATGTTTCATAGCCGTGTGAGAGCTAGTGTGTCATTGAATCTTTTACCATTTTCTCCCTATCCCTGTAACCCCAGCCTAAAACAGACCGAGCTAAACTTATAAATGTATTAAGATTAGTCACCGGGCGATTAACTAGCCAATCCCCACAGACGAAAGACGAATGGGTAATAGCATTCCATTGTGCAGAGCCCAGCCACACTAGACCCACAGTCACAGTAGCGATGGTGATGGTGAAGTGTGATTGCCAAGTTGATCACTGATCGTTTGTGGTTGTAGCAGTGGTAATGGTGAAGTGTGATCGCCAAGTTGATCACTGATCGTTGGTAGTTGTAGCAGCGGTGATGATGAAGTGTGATCGCCAGGTTGATCACTGATCGTTGGCGGTTGTAGTAGCGGCGACGGTGATGATGAAGTATGATCACCAGGTTGATCACTGATCGTTGGTGGTTGTAGTAGCGGTGATGATGAAGTATGAATAATAATCCAAGCACACTAACAAGGCATAAACCCAAAGTGAGTCAAATGAGAAAGAGGGAGCGCTAAAATATGAAATAACAGCTACATAATCAGAGTTAGAATTATGCTTTAAAACAAACCATTAAAACAGTCAACCTCGAACAGGTATTCTATGTTTCAAATTGCTGTCAAGTCATTCCTCTCGTTAAAACCCGAGATAAGGACCTGCCAAAACAAACTCTCTCTCCAAGAGCTTCAGCTTCTGGAGCTTGGGCTCACATTTTACTATTTAAATCGGAATGATCACCAAGAATGATACTGTTTGGTCATTTGGATGTGGTTGCACATTTACATGAGCAGAAACTTGTAATTTTGTGATCTTTCCAATCAGAATATTAGTTTTGTGATTTGCCCATCTCTGTTTGAGATGAACATTTGAACCTACGTAAAACCATTTAGGATGACATTTGCACAACATCGGATAAATCAGGTTCAGAGTAGTGCATGTTAAGTGATCCCTAATGTTCCATGTTCTACCATCCCAGAGAGAGACAAATGATGTGAGTTCCTCAGAGTGAGCGCACGTATCATATCGCTTGGCTTTGCATCAAAAGTTCCCCTTTAATACTTAGGACCATGCTCCACAAAACGTTTGAGGATGGTAGGTTTGTACATGCCTTCAATATTCTTTTCTTCTTCTATCAGCTGCAATCATTTTCTTTTGGGGGGAATAATTTCTTGTTTTCCGGATTTTTGTGCAAAATATGTTAGTGGTCTCTGGTTATTTTACATGTACCATTGTCTGGTACCCTAGGGTCATTTGATGTTACCCAGGCGATTTTCTTCCCTTCTTCTGTTGCTGTTGTTTCTCCTGTTCTGTCATCTTGCAGAGCAAAGCGTTTCTTAGTGTGGCAGCTCCTGCTTTAATGCCATCCAATGCTTTGTTCCACTCCCACACTGACGTCACCAAATGTTTGGCATACTGCTGCACTCTCTCCTCCACGGACCAGTACGTTATCATCACAACAACTCACCCAAAGGCGTGTTCCAATTGTAAGCGTTAAATCCCTTAAACACCGCAGGTGAGTGACAAGATTTGGGGGTGGAGGAGGGGGAAGTTGGGGGTGAAAGGGGGGGGGGGGTTAGTAACTGTGGGAGCTTTTTGAGAATATATGTCTGTGGTTAGTTTACCCTCCTCAGTACCCAGCACGCAATATTACACAAATGGACCCAAAACCACTTAGGCGGACAAAACCAAGCCTAGAAAGACTGTCTCTAATCTATTAAAGCGTGACGGCACACTGACTTAGACAGACATAGAGAAAACAGAGATCCTAAATGAGTTTTTTGCTAGGGTGTTTACACAGGAAGATGGAAAAAATGTGCCGGGCTTTGACTGTGATATGAATCTAAAACTGGATAATATTAATGTTAGTGAAGAGCAGATGAGTTAGGCCCTGTTGCAGTTGAAAATTAGCAAGTCACCGGGACCAGATGAAATTAATCCTCGAGTGCTGAAAGAACTATAGCGAATACATTGGTTAGCTTCTCATTTTGACTTGATACAATTTGTATGATCCTTTAACCACTTGTTCTCTTTTAAATGTTAATGACGTTGGTTTAACACGAGGCCACAAATTTAAACTTACTAAAACTTTTAATAATACTCACAAATAGTATTTTACTAATAGAGTCGTAACCCCTGACTGCCGAGGCTGTGGATGCTAAATCACTCAATGTGTTCAAGAATAGTATGGACAAGTTATTTAAGGATAGCATCTACTCCCCCAAATTGGAGTCTAAAACATTCTAAATTGGTATAGTCACTGAGGCCAGGGGCTAATTGGTCTTGGGACCCTCATCAAGGTGGAATATGAGGGCCAAAGGCTTTTAGCCTGCATGCCGAACTATGCTATGCTAATTATCTCCCTTCACTAGGCAATCGCCACCACCACTACCACCCAGCGCCCGCAAATGCACACACACATATATGCACAGACATATATACACACACATATACACAGACATATATACACACACATATACACCGACATATATACACACACATATACACACAAATATATATACACCCAAGTTCACCAAATCTGAACTAGCTACAGTTTTTAAACACCAAGAAAGAAAAACTGAAATTTAATGAAGAAAAAAATGCTTCTTCGATAAATGTGTTGTGTTGGAGACAAGGTCAGACCAGATCAGAGGTCCATTATAACATACCCCACTTCCCCTCCCACTTGTATACCTCCTTCAATGAGATCACCAATGTGGTGGTGGTGGATTATAAATAATAATAACGCTATCAATATAGTGCTTTTCTCTATAAACACTCCTTCAATGAGATCACCAATGTCGTGGTGGTGGATTATAAATAATAATAACGGTATCTATATAGTGCTTTTCCCTATAAACACTCGGTTCAAAGTTCAATTGTCACTCAATCACACACAAAAAGGAAAATCATTAGGATAAAAATAAAGAAGACAAAGATTTGTATATCAAAGACAGCAAACCATTCAAATGTATTTCCAGACATTCACAAACATAGCAGACAACAGGCATCTTCCAAAGTGTTGATGTTGTTGGCATCATGACTGGGTTTTATCCAAGCCAAAGTGTTGATGTTGTTGTTGGCGTTGTGACTGGGATTTATCCAAGCCAAGCCAAAGTGTTGATGTTGTTGGCGTTGTGACTGGGCTTTATCCAAGCCAAGCCAAAGTGTTGATGTTGTTGTTGGCGTTGTGACTGGGCTTTATCATAGCCAAGCCAAAGTGTTGATGTTGTTGTTGGCGTTGTGACTGGGCTTTATCCAAACCAAAGTGTTGATGTTGTTGGCATTGTGACTGGACTTTATCCAAGCCAAAGTGTTGATGTTGTTGTTGGCGTTGTGACTGGGTTTTATCATAGCCAAGCCAAAGTGTTGATGTTGCTGTTGGCGTTGTGACTGGGCTTTATCCAAGCCAAAGTGTTGATGTTGTTGTTGGCGTTGTGACTGGGCTTTATCTAAGCCAAGCCAAAGTGTTGATGTTGTTGTTGGCGTTGTGACTGGGCTTTATGCAAGCCAAAGTGTTGA
The DNA here is from genome assembly GCA_036898135.1 of Oncomelania hupensis. Lineage (NCBI taxonomy): Eukaryota > Metazoa > Mollusca > Gastropoda > Littorinimorpha > Pomatiopsidae > Oncomelania > Oncomelania hupensis. Next base: position 59,803,454 of record CM072521.1, read on the forward strand.
TGTTGTTGTTGGCGTTGTGACTGGACTTTATCCAAGCCAAAGTGTTGATGTTTTTGTTGGCGTTATGACTGGCCTTTATCCAAGACAAAGTGTTGATGTTGTTGTTGGTGTTGTGACTGGACTTTATCCAAGCCAAAATGTTGATGTTGTTGTTGGCGTTGTGACTGGACTTCATCCAAGCCAAGCCAAAGTGTTGATGTTGTTGTTGGCGTTGTGACTGGACTTCATCCAAGACAAGCCAAAGTGTTGATGTTGTTGTTGGCGTTGTGACTGGACTTCATCCAAGACAAGCCAAAGTGTTGATGTTGTTGTTGGCGTTGTGACTGGACTTTATCCAATCCAAAGTGTTGATGTTGTTGTTGGCGTTGTGACTGGACTTTATCCAAGCCAAAGTGTTGATGTTTTTGTTGGCGTCGTTGTGACTGGGCTTTATCCAAGCCAAAGTGTTGATGTTTGTCACCGCCACGACTCCCCCTGGGCAGACGCCACAAACAGACAACTTCCACACGCAGACAACCCAGAAAGAATGGCGATTTCCCGCAGACGGAAGTGGATGAAAACACAACGAATATATATACAACTTTCAAGCTATTTATTCATTCATACCACACAATCATACACATACAACATTTACACATGAAACGAGAAAAATGGTGATGGAACAATCAATGAGCAATGAAATGGAAATGTCAGATGAACGGGGGTTGCTGATCAACCACGTCTAACTAACGACTGTGCAACGCCAATGTCCGGGCACAGAGGGGGCAAGTGTCAAGAGGGGGACAAATAAAGAACGAGCCGACCTGATAGTAGGGTGTCCCCGTTGATGCCTCCGAAAGGTAGCTGCCTCCTCGTTGTGGTTGACGCTGGACTGTCGCTGTTAAGTCCGGCGTAGTGGTGTAGTCACTCCCTCCGCCGCCGACGATGACGATGATGATGATGATGACGCTGTAGTTGCGGCAGCCCTGCCGCCGTCGACGCCTCTCAGCCTGACTCCTCCTGTCGACTACCTTGCAACGTCGAGGCTAGGTCCCGCAACAGACGTCACGATCACGCAGGAAAGATGGGGTGGTGGAATAATGAGGATGTCAACAAACGTGGACGTGGACGAATGGGTGGTGATGATGATGTGGGTCCAACGACCGGATGTCGTCGTCGTCGTCGCGCTGAAGAGTTCGACGAACTTCCGAGCGACGAACAAAGACTTTCGAGCGACGATCGAAGACTTTCGAACCTGCAACATGCTTGCCGTATTGTTAATGTCAAGTCCACCCGATTCTGTCCCCCTCCCTCCTCACACTCTCCCCCCTTACTACACTAACTAATTCCTGTGCCTTGAGGAAACGCCACTGCTGTTCATCTCACTTCCCTTGACTACTTTTACTGTCTCTTGTAATCAAACACATAATTCAAAAACTAAATGACATTATGAAAGCATGAAATGAACAATGCTGCAAATGAATACATGAAATCATCAACACATCATCCATCTTGAGCAACCGCAACCTCAACAACAGCAACCACTTCCATCCTACCTTCATCACACTTCACCCCCATTCTCCTCCCTCATTCTCCCTCCTTCAGTCGCACCCTTCCTCTCCTCAGTGCAACCATACTTCCCCCAGCCTCACGCACAGCTATCGTTCAACACCCCAAACAGCCGGCCATTGGTCATTAGCACAGTAAAGGAAAATCACCATCACACTCACCCAACGGTTCGCATGTAATAGTACCTGTAGCTAGCCACTTTCTCACCGCTTGCCTACACAGTACTCCAAGTAAGGTATCCAAAGCGTAGTAGTTTCCGTTAGTGGACAATGACCTCGACACTAACCTACCACAAACTCACAAACTTAGTTATTTGCTCACACTTTTCCTTGAGCTTGCTACTACCACAGTAACATTTCCAAACTAGGCTTTCCCTAGAACCAATTATCATTTACGTTAATAATCGTTCCAACCTTACTTCCCAGAACAAACACCCAGAGAAAACAAGACCGCACGTCTCTCCGTGTCTCTGCCAAAACCTGTTCTGACTAACAGTGAACACATTCCCCAAAACTGGCTGGCCAAACTATGCTGTTCAAAAATCACGCTTTCCACGCATAACCATACAACGACTTCGCGCAGTTACTACCCCAACTCATTAACTCTCCACCCACACTTACTACCTGATTTCACCACAGGCTGCCCTGTGACAATGTTGTTGTTGGTGTTGTGACTGGCCTTTATCCAAGCCAAACCAAAGTGTTGATGTTGTTGTTAGCGTTGTGACTGGGCTTTATCCAAGCCAAACCAAAGTGTTGATGTTGTTGTTGGTGTTGTGACTGGCCTTTATCCAAGCCAAAGTGTTGATGTTGTTGGTGGCATTGTGACTGGCCTTTATCCAAGCCAAAGTGTTGATGTTGTTGTTGTTGTGACTGGGCTTTATCCAAGCCAAAGTGTTGATGTTGTTGTTGGCATTGTGACGGGGCTTTATCCAAGCCAAAGTGTTGATGTTGTTGTTGGTGTTGTGACTGGCCTTTATTCAAGCCAAACCAAAGTGTTGATGTTGTTGTTGGCGTTGTGACTGGGCTTTATCCAAGCCAAGCCAAAGTGTTGATGTTGTTGTTGGCATTGTGACTGGCCTTTATCCAAGACAAAGTGTTGATGTTGTTGTTGGCGTTGTGACTGGGCTTTATCCAAGCCAAGCCAAAGTGTTGATGTTGTTGTTGGCATTGTGACTGGCCTTTATCCAAGCCAAAGTGTTGATGTTGTTGTTGGCGTTGTGACTGGGCTTTATCCAAGCCAAGCCAAAGTGTTGATGTTGTTGTTGGCGTTGTGACTGGGCTTTATCCAAGCCAAAGTGTTGATGTTGTTGGCATTGTGACTGGGCTTTATCCAAGCCAAAGTGTTCATGTTGTTGTTGGCATTGTGACTGGGCTTTATCCAAGCCAAACCAAAATGTTGATGTTGTTGTTGGCGTTGTGACTGGGCTTTATCCAAGCCAAGCCAAAATGTTGATGTTGTTGGCGTTGTAACTGGGCTTTATCCAAGCCAAAGTGTTGATGTTGTTGGTGTTGTGACTGGGCTTTATCCAAGCCAAAGTGTTGATGTTGTTGTTGGCGTTGTGACTGGGCTTTATCCAAGCCAAAGTGTTGACGTTGTTGTTGGCGTTGTGACTGGGCTTTATTCAAGCCAAGCCAAAGTGTTGATGTTGTTGTTGGCGTTGTGACTGCTTTATCCAAACCAAGCCAAAGTGTTGATGTTGTTGGCGTTGTGACTGGGCTTTATCCAAGCCAAAGTGTTGATGTTGTTGTTGGTGTTGTGACTGGACTTTATCCAAGCCAAAGTGTTGATGTTGTTGTTGGCATTGTGACTGGGCTTTATTCAAGCCAAGCCAAAGGAAAACGTGGAATGACAGGCTGAGCTATATATATCTGCAGCAAACAATTATTCAAATCGCCAGACCCAAGTTTTACATACAGTGCCAACCCTGTTCAGAAAATGGTGAAGCACACTGACCATGACCTTTCAGAAGTAGTACTACAAAAGCAAATTATTTAACCTTGACCTTTAAGAAGTTCAAAAGCAAATTATTTAACCTTGACGTTTAAGAAGTTCAAAAACAAATTATTTAACATTGACCTTTGAGAAGTTCAAAAACAAATTATTTAACGTGCTTGGCAGTAGTTAAAGTATCCGCAATGGGAAAAATAATGAATTTCTGTTCAATTATTCATGTTTGAGATATTGAGCAAAACGTGTTTAGCAACAAATAAGACTCCAGTAACCTTGACCTTTGCGGTAGTGCAAATATGAGGGGACGGAAGACAGACCACTAACATAGGTAATGATCCTCACAAGTTTGGTCAACATTCGTTCACTGGTTCTTGAAATATGACTTCCAACAGACCGACAGACTAACAGACCAACATTTGGCTCTTCCCAATTCCCCCTGACCATTTGAAAGTTAACTCATTCTGGAAAAGCAAAAAATATGACAAACAAAATCTCTACAGGCTTTATACAAGATGTGGCAGATGTGGGTTGGTAGAGACTGTGATGATATTCTGGGGAAGATACGTTTATCTTACTAGGGGGTAAGACTTATTGATAGATGGGCGATGCGCTACCACTATCGATCGTTCTTTTACCAGACGTCCTAAAGTGGTGTGAGAGACAGATCACGGTACTTTGGTCACATAAAATTTATATTTGTTCTCGGGAATTTTAGTATCATTTGGCTCAACTTGAGAACTGGTGATGACTAATCAAAAGACTAGATTATTATGTCTCAAGAGAAGAAAACTAATAACTACACAACAATACAAATAGAATGACACCAGTCGTATGTATGTAACTTCACTTTTTATATATTCAACACAAACTTTAACATTTCTGCATTAATCGGTAAATTAATAAGTAATATAGTTCCAAGTGCTGGGAAAATGTTTTAACAGGTTTCTTTCGTCATTTGCTACCTGCGGTTACGATTTTCACTGTTCGTAAGTTTCAAAGGTTCTAGTTTCTCGAGGGTATGACTCAGTTGTTGTGGGTGACTTAGCTAAGGTAAGTCGGGTCGCCCTTGAAGCTGTGGGGTTTGGACGTGGTCAGGTAGAATCGTGGTAGTTCTCCTTGGTTCCACGGGAGCGACGGTCAGGCGTTCGTCTCCACAAACGTGATGATCCCAGGTCCGACCTGTAAAAGTCGGAGCCCTGGCTACAGTATTCTCGTTAGCTATAAGTGTGCTGTCCCCTCTGCAAAGTGTCTATAGCATCAGACACCTGCAGGGTTCCCATATGCACAATTCAATTCGAATCTTAAGGCTAAGGTACATCAAACCACATGCATACTGTCTCAGAAACAATAATCTGTTTCTGTAACTATATATCAAGAACATATTATTTATACATGGCAATCAATATACAATAAACATACACATATCAAAACTATTAGTGTTATCTTACTTGTAGACTCTGGGACTCGTGAAATCGTCTTTTACGTCTCTAGCACCCTCTTGATGAGATGGAGATAGACGAACACTGCAGTTTGTTCCTTTGGTCGACCCTCACAGCCTAACAGTTCTTTTGCGACTGATCAGTTGAGATTTGGTCCCCAAAGGTATGCAAAAGTTCCCAATAGTCTTCTGACCAATCGTTTTTAGCTCTTGTTTTCGATAATCTCGCCTCTACAGAATTATGGTTCTAATTTGAATAGTTCCTCCCCTTCTCTCTCGTCACTGGACACGCATAATCACTTTTCAAGTGGAGTATCAGGGATAGAGTGAAGAACAGATGCCATAACGATAAGCGGTGCCTGCCCAATACGGGTGACATCATCTTGGTAACTTTTGGCTGGAGTGAGCTACTTAGTGTCTCATGGTGCAGTAAGTTAGTTAATCGAAGACAACGCTATGGTTAGTTTTTGACTAAAGTATGCTATTTAGAATTCTTGGTCGCCAAGCCTGTTGATGGTATCGGTAGCTATTGGCGGTGTGACTGTCTCAAGGAAATTAATTTGCCATGTGTGGGCTGCTTGTTAGCTAACTGTTGTATTACCGTCCAGTTTCGTTCGATGGTATCTCTGTTTCGCTAAGCTAATTTACTACATGTTTGTCGTCAATAGTTCTGCTGTCACAGAGACCATGAGCAACAGACCATTGTTGTGGATGATGGTTAATCTGCAAAAGAAGACGAGAAGAGAAGAGCTTTTAGGTTCTGTTTGAAGGAAGAGATTGGGGATTTGCTGCGGAGTTGATTCCAAGCAGTTGGTCCAAAAGCATAGAAAGAGCGGGATGTGGCAGAAATAAGTTTGATTGGAGGGACTTTAGGAGTCAGTGGATCAGAACATGAGCGGAGGTTGCTTGATGGTGTGTGATTAATTAAAGGTCAACATCATTGAAATATAAAATTAAGCACAAAATATCTACATAATAAAAGAAGTCACATGCCAAACAACTTTTTTTCCGAAAAATACTGCCTTTTTTAAATATTTAATAAAATCTACTTCGAATAAACTTTTGCACCTTCGAAAAGCCCACTCACGTGACCACATGGCTCGTGACGTCAATTCAACTGCTGTAGACAATATAGAGTCCGATAGTGCCCCTTCTCTACCAGGGGCCGGGTAGCTCAGTTGGTAAGAGCGTCTTGCTAGTAACCGAAAGGTCGCTGGTTCGAATCCCGGATTGGTCAACGTGTGATCTTTTTATTTTCCCCTTTACCAACAACTGGCCCGCTGGTGTCAGTATAAATCGGTCCAGTAGTCACCTATATGCGAAAGTGTCGTGTGACTATAATCTACATACAAACAAAAAACTTCTCTACCAAAACGCAGGAAAACGAAGAGCAGTGGCCTATATTGTGCCGTTGGAGGTTGTACAAACAAACAAGCGAATGGGATAACATTGCATAGGTTTCCAAAAAAACGAAGAAGTGCGAAATAAGTGGGTGAGATTTGTGCGTCGTCAGCAATTTGCGCAAAACACTTCGCTGAAGACTGCTACCCCCAAGTGCCACTTTTATGCGGAGCTTTGGGATGAAAACAATACAGACATTAAAGCCTATCTCTGTTCCAACGATCCAAAGTCCGTGTGCCATTGCAACGAGCGCCTCAACAACAGCAACAGTGATTCAAGTTACTAGTAGTAGGCCTACTAGTACTGCTTCAACTTCAACGACAGTCACAGTGGCTACTACACATCCATCGTCTGCTATCACTTGCCGGGTGTCAGGAAAGTCAGAGGAGCTTTTCAGAAAAGGGAACGCAAGAGGTTATGTATTCACGGGTCTAGCTCGTATAATTATTTGTTTATTATTACAATTAGTACTCGGGTGTCGAATTCGTTTCTAACAGAAGAAAGCACTGCTGTAACACGACAGATCGAGTGAAGAAACACTGCTTGTCTCGCTTGTAACTTCTTCGCAGTCGGCCATTGTCTACAGCTGCTGACGTCACTGCGAGGGGAGATCAGCGATAGCTTAGTTTTAGAGTATTACTTCCCTTACCCTTAATTACAGGTAGGAAATCCCACTTTCAGTGATCGATATTTATTAAACGATAGAGCTTTGCTTACCGAATTTTTTGCATCTGGTATTATTTAGTAAAGTTCTTTCAGCAGAAACTTTTTGACCGAGCACTGTGGTTGACCTTTAAACAGCATTTATTCCATTCAAAATTAATTCATTAATTAAAATAAAAGCAAGCAATTAAGAAAATAAAACCATCACCATCACCATTAAAAATTCAAACATAACAAATGCATTGGAACTAAAGTATGTGGTTTTTATTTGTTAAATATATCAAAATCAAAATATTGACATCTAGTCATGGTACAGTGTTGATACAATTCTTACTTTCAAATAAAAACTGAAATCATGATACAAGTGAATGCAGCAAATCTATTTCTACTGGCCAATCAATGAACATCACAATCCATAAAATAGCAGTGTACTGATAAAGAGATCAAAATTATATTTACGATATGAACAAGTAATGCAGAATGAATGCTATATTAATGTTAGTTGTAGAGCTAATGTGAAGTCAAAGTCTGAAAAAGGTGAACATAGTGTGTCTATTTCTACTGGCTAACCATGATTGTATGAACATCATTATCAATTGTACTTTGTCCTTGTATTAACACATAGTGTGTCTATTTCTACTGGCTAACCATGATTCATGAACATCATTATCAATTGTACTTTGTCCTTGTATTAACACATAGTGTGTCTATTTTTACTGGCTAACCATTATTGTATGAACATCATTATCAATTGTACTTTGTCCTTGTATTAACACATAGTGTGTCTATTTCTACTGGCTAACCATTATTGCATCAACATCATTATCAATTGTACGTTGTCCTTGTATTAACAGATAGTGTGTCTACATCTACTGGCTAACAATGATTGCATGAACATCATTATCAATTGTACGTTGTCCTTGTATTAACACATAGTGTGTCTATTTCTGCTGGCTAACCATGATTGCATGAATATCATTATCAATTGTATTTTGTCCTTGTATTAACAAAACACACAATGTTAAGATCAATACAGGCTGACAGCCCAGGAGGGGGGAAGAGGGTGATGGAAGAAATCGCAGACAGACATAGAAAAACAATGGACAGCACAAATACAGACTGCTCCACAGGCATCACAAAGTAAACCACAGAAATATCACACACAGACATAGAAAAACAATGGACAGCACAAATACAGACTGCTCCACAGGCATCACAAAGTCACTCACAGAAATATTACACACAGATATGTTACAGGAACATCTGTATTTAATCACAATGCTTAACATTGACAACTTACCCAGCTAACCACAATTTCGGGGCCCGATGGGGCCCGCATCGGGCAGCCCGATGGGGCCCGGATCGGGCTACCGATCGGGGCCCGATCGGGCAAATGGAAATTGGAACCGACTCGGGCCCGATTCGGGCAAAGATCGGGCGATCGTCGGGCTACCCGAAACTTACCCGATCGTAACCCCACGTTCGCCAAACAGTAGCCCGACTTTCGATAAAGATTGGGCGATCGTCGGGGTACCCAAAACTTACCCGACCGTAACCCAACCTTTGCCGAACGGTAACCCGATTCCGGCAAAGATCGGGCATACGTCAGGATACCCAACACCAACCCTATTGTAACCCAACTTAAACCAGAAACAACCCCGATAATGCCCAATCCCTGGCCAATGCTGATTTACCCTAAAATCATATCCCACATATTGTTTATGATATGTGATTGCATGAAGAATGAATTGAGATGTCTGGTGTTAATAGGGACTGTCGGCACAGGCGTTTTTGTTTTCGGAAGTCCTTGGTGTGTCCCCACTTAAGTATTTACACACCATTTCGATAACGATAGCCTATAGCCTATATATATTAACGTGATCTTCGTCGCTATCGAAATCGTGTGTAAATACATAAACGAAAGGCAAAGCACCCAAAAAACATCCACAGTGAAATAGGTTTTCGCAGGCAAACACAAATATCCGAGCACATGCAACTGTAGAACTTAGAAGAAAACTGTAGAAAATTGGCGCCTAAGTACAACCGGAAAAGACCAGCAGTAATGGGCACGGAAATTTACCCTTGACTTATAATGTATAAATAAATACAGTAGTTAAAAGAAACACTTTAACAATATTTTACATATTGTATGATAAAAATTAAGAATTATAAGCACAATTAAATAATTATATCTTGCTGAATTGATTTTGTATAAATATTTTCCACATACATACGCCGCAGCATATGTGAAGCAGACGAAACATTTCAGACAGTTTAGCCAATGAGAAGCGAGAGTAGGCCTATGTTAGCGTGTGCGCAGCGTGGCTTTGTGGTGGGCAGAATCGGGCTGCAGACGGGAGGGCGAATCGTTACATTTCTAGACTCCGCTACGCATCGGGTTTTTGTAGGGCTATGTGGGTCCCTACTAAAACCCGACAAAAGTCGGGATGCCCTATGCGGCCCCAGTGGGGCCCCGATCGGGCTGGTTTGCTGGGTAGAAAAACGTTTACATATATCACACTAAATTAACAATCGCACAAAACAGAATAATTGGGAAAAACAACACCAACAGTCTGGAGTCACCAGCAGTTCAGCCCCTACAAGACCAGACAAGGAAATACTCCTTCGGATGAAAGTATAAACCGAGGTCTTGTCTGTGTCGCATACATTCCATAATAACGGACTTTAAAGATCCTGACGCTCATGTCCTAGAAGGGTGAGTGCCGGTGACAAGAACACACCCAGCATGCACTTAGGTCCTTCTCCCCCATCCCTGGCTGCCCAGGATTGTGCTCAGTTGTACTGACGTCAGACCATGCGCCCAAAGGCTGCGGGTGGGCGTCTCGGGCCGATTTAGTTAGATCCTGTATCGGCCAGCGCCTTGAGCAGCTCTTGAGCTGGTAAAACGCTATATAAGAACGATTAAATAAATAAATAAAATAAAATACAAATTGTTTACATATTGACATCACAATTCCACAACCTGATCTCCCATTTAGTGTTCATCAATTGCTTACATATTACAATACAACACAACCCATCTTTATTATAGGCTAGTGCTACTATTACTTGCAGCACTATTGACAGGCTGATACAGTAAACATAGCACTCATGTAAGGTGTTTGGATGATTCAAAACGTATTTTGGTCTATCAACACACAATGTTTGCACGTCAATAAGTAATGATAGCTGTCAGCAAGTTCAACAAAGTCACATATAGTGCATAATGGTTCTTCTCTATGTATATTATTGTAATTAACACTAGTACTAACAATACCTGCAGTACTGCTGTTCAAATGTAATGCAGTAATTACAGCACTAGATGTACACATCATTTGAAAGTCTGATACATGTGAGTTATAGCGTGACCATTTACTGGCTAAAAAAAAAGAGAAAGAAATTGCTCTTATATAGCGTGCTTACAAGCTCAGAGAGCTTCTTAAAGCGCTGGCCACAGATCCAGCAATCACACAATAGTTTACTGAAGTCAAGATTTGAACCCACGTCGCCCGAGACGCACGTATACAAGTCGTGCGCTCTGACCACTGAGCTATTCCTGACCATAAACACCATAATCCATGATAGGACACTCCAACAGCGTAACATAGTATTAGCGCTAATATCACTTGCAGCACTATTGAGAGGCTGATACATCAAAACGCAGCACTTATGACATTTCCATTTGCCAACAATGAAAATCATAATGCACCAAATGTCAATGTAATACAATCACAATCAATCATTTTGTAATGATATAATTTACTCACAAAACTAGATTTAAAACTACCTGCAGCACTAGACTTGACATTGAAATGAAAGTCTGATGGTGGTAAATACTGCATGACCATTTGTAATGGTTAATGTTCACAATCACAATCTAGGCTTTCACACTGGTATTATAGATGGACATGATTGGTAGTAATTAATATACTAACAATACCGCTATAGCGCACATTTCAAATCAAGATGTCTTCAACAAGGAATATTGAGCAAGGCTTTTCCAACATCAATGAAACAAGTCAAAGCTCAACAAATGCTATCACTAGGCACTCGGTGTTCAAAACAAAAAGTTTTTAATTGTTCTTCACGTCTCAATGACAACAGCCTGATACAGGTTAGTAAAACACGACAATTTGTACTGGTTAACCAGCAGAACCAATCCTCTATGATGTGACACAGTCATGCTGTTAACATGATTAGTAGTGAAATATGAACAACCCCATTATAACGCTACATTTCACATGAAGGTCTGAAACAAGATTAACAAATGTAACCCGAGTTTCAACTGCTTGGGTGACAAAATAATATTCTCCAAAATCCACATCCAACAATTACTAATATATTTTATAACAATGCTAGATTTGAACTAAAAGACTGATGTGGGTGAATGTCCATTTTCACTGGCTAGCCATGACAGCCATAGTGATAATCTATGATTTGTCAGCCTAACACTTCTGGCCATCACCGTCAACAGCTGAAGCCTTGGTAGGCTGCTATGGAATGGGTCTTGGACGTAACGCTGTGATCTGAAATCAAAGAAAGCACATTTGTTATGAATAGTGACATTTCAGACCATATAGTTTCACCTATCCTATCCTATCCTATCCTATCCTATCCCGTAACTTGTAAGTCATTGGAGCACCAAAGATGATCGTTTAACCAGCATATTCCATCTTTCTCTGTCCTCAGCAACACTCATGCCTTCGCTCAGTGTCAAGACAGTCCATTCTCAAATGTTGTCCTCCCACCTCTTTTTCTGTCTACCGCTTTTTCTGCCTCTTTGCACCGTGCCTTTCACATTATAATGAAATACATCACTTTAAAATAAATTTTAAAAAACACAATAAAAGAAGATTTTTGTTAAAAAGATAAAATATATTTATTAGATGTAGTGTTATAAAATAAGTTTGATTTGAATTATAATTTCAACTGTGAGGGTGGAGTTGCAGCACAAGCAAAATTCTTTCTTGATCACTTCAGATTTATAGCACAAAATTATGTGCCAAGCAAGCGACTTGCATCATCATGCCTGCGAAGTACCTAAACCTTAGTTTTAAATACAAAATTAGACTGAACAAAAATCATCAATAAAAATGTGACTACAAATAAACGGATAAGTAAAATAAATAAAGTTCACAAGTAAAATGATCAAAGCTCACATACAATAACAATGACATAAAAACATTAATATACATAGTTTTTTTTTAAATCATTTACATTATATTAGAAATAGAAGAATAAATAAATCAAACAAATAAACAGATAAATTAATTAAAAATGCTAAAGGATAAAATTACTTTTAATAAATGTATACTCATAAATATAAAGTAAACCTTTCTGTAGCCGTAAAGTTCAAAGAAAGGATAGGATGGAGAAGGGACATCATCCACCATCACTCCCTGGTCTATTCCATCCTTGTACAGATGTAGCGCTCTGTTACCATCCACCAACACTCCAACACGCTGGCCTGGGTTTAAATTGCGCACTAAATTTCCCACATGTTTCACCTGCCAAACAAAGATCACAGTACAGTAAACTGTACACTAAATGTCCCACATCTTTCACCTGCAAAACAAAGATCAAAGTGAAGTAAACTGTACACTAAATGTCCTACATCTTTCACCTGCAAAACAAAGATCACAGTGAAGTAAACTGTACACTAAATGTCCCCCATCTTTCACCTGCCAAACAAAGATCACAGTAAAGTAAACTGTACACTAAATGTCCCCCATCTTTCACCTGCCAAACAAAGATCACAGTGAAGTAAATTGTACACTAAATGTCCCACATCTTTCACCTGCAAAACAAAGATCACAGTGAAGTAAACTGTACACTAAATGTCCCACATATTTCACCTGCCAAACAAAGATCACAGTGAAGTAAACTGTACACTAAATGTCCCACATCTTTCACCTGCAAAACAAAGAGCACAGTGATGTAAAACTGTGGTCAGACTTGAAGTCAATTCAGGTCAAAGTAGCAACACCTTGTAGAAGGTCAACGTGTGGTCACAACAGTGGCTGGCATTGGGCTACCTAGTGTTACTCACACAGTCATTATCAACATCTTACCAGTGCTGCTGTGGTCTCAGCCACCTCACTCATGCTTGGATTGAACAATTACTGAATTAGCACCCTGTGCTTCATCTCAACTTTGGTCCCAAACTAAGGCTAATGTTTGTGCCTGCTGATGTTTACAGTCATGTACCCTGTGCTTCATCTCAACTTTGGTCCCAAGCTACAGCTAATGTTTGTGCCTGCTGATGTTTACAGTCATGTACCCTGTGCTTCATCTCAACTTTGGTCCCAAGCTACAGCTAATGTTTGTGCCTGCTGATGTTTACAGTCATGTACCCTGTGCTTTATCTCAACTTCGGTCCCAAGCTACAGCTAATGTTTGTGCCTGCTGATGTTTACAGTCATGCAACCTGTGCTTCATCTCAACTTTGGTCCCAAGCTACAGCTAATGTTTGTGCCTGCTGATGTTTACAGTCATGTACCCTGTGCTTCATCTCAACTTTGGTCCCAAGCTACGGCTAATGTTTGTGCCTGCTGATGTTTAGTCATGCACCCTGTGCTGGTAGCAGCTCTTTCAGCTGGAAAGTGCGCTATAACATTGTTCACTTCAATTACAAGTGCAACAAAGTACTTCTGTTGACTGTCATTAGTTCCAAGCAATTGTACATTGTTGTGTCTGATTGATTGATTGATTGTTGCTTTAGGTCCAGCAGACTCTTCCGAGCCAAATCAGGACCGGACAACCCCCGATCCGCATAAAAGATCTGCTGAAACAACCCTAGTGGGAAAACTGAACGCCCTCCACCGGCCAGTCACTTTACAATAAAGACATCCCACGCAGGGGACGGCTGAGGCTTTACCCCAACTAATTGAACCCCCGGTTACAAAAACAAAATAGAATACAAACATCATTATAAATTATCAACAAAACACATACATATAAAATGCCTATATTGCTAAATAATAACATCATAGGAAGCCCTATAGTTGTGTGTGAATGTGTCTTCAGAACTAGAAGATCTTTGATCTGCAAGTACACAATAGCCTTCAAAACTTTTTACAACTAAAATAACCCCACAAAACGATTGACCCAAACTGGAAATCAATCACTGAAAAGTTAAATTGACAATAATAATAACAATAATAACAATAACAATAATAATAATAATAATAATAATAAATAATAACAATAATAATAATAATAACAATAATAATAATAATAATAATAATAATAATACAGGAGTGAGATTTAGCGGTCGCCCAGTTGCCCGAGGCGACTTAAAACCGGCTCGGGCGACCTCACTTCATAATTGAGGCAGCCCGCCTGGCGACCTAAATAAAATGATACTGCTTGCAGACTTTTAGAAGTCCGGTCCGAAGCGAGATCGAGCGTTTTTAGGTCACTATTCGTCTCCTACGAATATGAAGCATACGCGAGCGTTATTTCCCTTTGCCTACTTCTCTTTCGTGCCAAGCGCGCTGTCTGCTTTGTTTGTGAAAAAGACACTCACTCAGACATGCCTACCCCCCAAAACGTGAAAGAGGGACATTGGCACCAAAAAAGAGGGACATGGCTTGATTAGGAGGGACACCGCAACTGGATGATTTCAACACAAAAAAATGTCATGCATATTTTTGCCAAATGATTTGACTTTCAGGCGAGCAGCTATGATCGTTGAAGAAGTTTTGAAATGTAAAATAAAAAATAAATAAATTAAAAAATTGAGTCACACTGAAACTCACCTTTGTTTATGAATCTGTTGTTATTGATACTGTTAATGATGAAGTAACAAATAAAACACAGAAACTTTAGTTCATGATTCCGTTTTACTAATCTGCATACTGCCACTGAAGGTAAAATCCAATAAACGTAGTGTCACTGTCACATACACTACCATTACATGAGAAACTATTATTCCTGTACAGATTATGTGCATGCTGCCACTGAAGGTAAAATCCAATAAACACATGAACTGGCAGCCGCCTTCTGCTTTTGAATTCTTTCATTGCAATTATGTTTGTCGGTTTTAATGTGCCGTTCAATATCGTTTCCGCCGCCGGACCTGATGGAGAAATCTACAGAACAAATGGCACAATGCGCCCATGATTCTCCTTTGCCCTCCCTAATAAAAGAATATTTCTCTGTATATTCTTTTCTGAATGTCTGGTATCAGGACCATCGTCTGCTCGTGAATTTGATTTTGACGCCATAACTTCTGTCGAAACAATCGCGGCAACTTGTCAGTAGCCTAGGCCTACCACTAGCAGGTTGCGCTGAAGAAAGTCACGTGACTCTGTGTTTGAAACTGTACGCGCGTCATTAGTCCGCGCAATAACCGGATCAGACCACCGATATTGCATCAGCCGACGCGCTAAAAATAAACTTCTACCGGGGTTTTAAAAAAAAAAAATTTTTTTTTTTTTTTTTTTTTTTTGGCGGGACGTAAACTTAAAAAGCGGAATCGCGGAACACAGCTCGTTTTTTCACCTGAAATCGGGACGATTCCGCCTACAGCGGGACGGTAGGCAACTCTGCTCACTACAAATTACGTGTATTGTCAAAGTGACGGTTGTTGATCCGAAAATTTGGAACTTTATTTCTGGGGTCAACGAACCTCCGCCAAAGAAGGCGAAATCTACATGTAGTTCGGAGAAGAAAGAGCGTGACAAAGAGCATGGCCGGACCCAGGGGGGGGGGGGGGGGGGGGGGGGGGGGTTACCTGGGTTCCAAACCCCCCCCCCCTCCAAACTAAAAAAAAAAAAAAAATTGAAATTTTGTTTAATGCAAAGAGTTTTAATTTTTTTAAAAATTGTTTTTAAAACATTGCAGTTTTCAGAATAATCTGTGAGAAATACCTACAGCACCAACAACATCTATATCATGTGTTCATAGACTTCAAGAAGGCGTTTGACCGAGTCTGGTATGCAGCTCTATGGGCAACGATGAAAGTGTACAACATCAGCCCTAAAATTATTGAAGTCATCAAAAGCCTGTATGATAAGGCTACCAGTGCAGTCCTCCATAACAGCGTCATCGGGAACTGGTTCAGAACACCAATCGGTGTGCGTCAAGGATGCCTACTCTCTCCAACACTCTTCAACATCTTCCTAGAGCGCCCCTTGTCAGATGCCCTTGCACACTCAGCATAGGGGGTAGAGCAATCTCCAATCTTCGTTTTGCTGATGACATTGATGGAGAGGAACAAGAACTTGAATAGTTGGTACAGAGGCTTGACACCACCTCCAGAGCTTATGGAATGGAAATAAGTGCAGAGAAGACAAAAATGATGACCAACAACACCAATGGCATCAACACGAACATCAAAGTCCAAGGCCAATCCCTCAACACAATGCATTGCTTCAAATATTTAGGAGTTATTGTATCAGACAATGGGCCCCGACAGGAAGTCCTCTCCAGGAACACACAATCAACTGCTGCCCTGACTAGGTTGAAGCCCATTTGGAAAGACAGGAACATCAGTCTACTTTCCAAAGTATGACTGCTGCGCTCCCTTGTCATCTCCATCTTCCTATATGCTTGCGAAGCATGGACCCTCACAGCAGATCTACAATGAAGAATACAAAGCATGGAGATGAGGTGCTACAGAAGACTTCTGGGCATTTCCTATACCCAACACATCACCAATGACGAAGTCCGACAGACCATCACACAACACGATGACCTGCTCACAGTGGTGAAGAAACGGAAACTCCGATGTCACCAGATCATCAGGCCTTGCAAAGACCATTCTGCAAGGCACAGTGCAAGGAGGTAGAAGAAGGGGGAGACCGAAAAAGAGGTGGGAGGACAACATTCGAGAATGGACTGGTTTGATCATCTGTGGTGCCCCTACGACCTCCGAGTTACGGGACAGGATAGGATAGGATAGTTTTCAGTCACCTTTGGAGTTAGTTATAGACAATTCAACGGAAATCCATTTCAAGGGATCCGTTGAAACGTCCAAAGCGTTTTCCCGTTGAAACGACCAAGTAACCCAACCCCTAAGCCTAAATTAGTAAATGCAGCCATATTTTCTTGTTCTGGCCGCACAGCTTTTCTATTCGCATTTTTTATATATTAATTTTAGAAATAGATTTCTTGGTGAACTCAGCACTTGACTACACATGGTCACATGACAAACAGACACAGTCTCAGAATAAAAGCGACATGTTCTCCAGCATAAACAGAATAGCTGACCCAAAATTAACACCATGTTTCACTGGGCCAGAACAAAACTGACCAAACCGAGTTCAAACCTCAAGAAAAGACTTTGATACAACCAGACTTCAACAAGAAGGAAGAACGATTGAACAGACAGCATGCTGAAACATACAGGTGTTTGCAGAAAGAACCTTAGGCCTGTCACACGGCATCAATGAAACTATTTTAATGTTTATACAGTTTGATTTGAAAAGCATTTTGCCTGTGTTCTCAGTCACTGGCAAATGATAGAAAACTATACTCTAATCATTAAGGATTATGATAACCAAAGAGCGTTGAAGATATTTCACAAATTACATTGCCAAGGAACATGCAAAAAACTATAGTTCATAAAAAAAGTATACTTAATTCGTCCGGTGAAGATTTAATAAACAGGATTATATTGTGGTCCAAAAAAAAAAATCCACAGAGTTTGTCAGTTGTTAAAAAGCTCAAAGTTTGATGCATCATATGCGTTTTTCAAATCAGAGTCACAGATGCAATATCATAAGCAAAAAAAAAACCGTCATGGATTTTTTACCAATGTTCATCTAGATTTTTGTATGAATACAACCCCCCTTCAATTTCCGTTGGCAGTGTAGTAGAATTGAGAAAAAAAAATTTCAACACATGGCTGACATAGATCGATCTTGGCTCATTTCGAAGTGCTATGTTGTGTAACTTTAATACGTTCAATAGCCTGTACATCAGAAATAATTACAAATTACTAATAATGCGGCGATTTTACTAGCTCCGGCGGTTAAATCTCCTGTAATAATAATAATAATAATAAAAAATAATATAATAATAATAATAAAAAAAATCTCTGCGTAAAAAATGAGTGTGTGTAGTTGTATAATAAGAGCAGAAAGAAAAATTAGTAGAGTTTGAAGTCTAGTAAAAAAGTAAAGTATAATAAAATGGTTTTTTCAAGGTTACTTTTTAGCATAATAGCACTTGATTTTGTATCCTGGAAAAAACAAATTTGGGGCATACCCCCCTGGGAGGCTCGGCGCTTCGCTGAATCCATAACCCCCCCTTCACTTTTCCCAGGTCCGGCCCTGAAGAGTATGAATTGAAGAGAAAAATTAATTTTCAGACTGCATGGCTGAAACGTTCAGATGGCGAAGATCGATCTTGGCTCATTTCCGATAAAGAAGTTGGTCTAATGCACTGTACACATTGTTGTAAATACTCGATTGTCGGGCTGCCTAAAAACCATGCGGGCTACCTCACTTTACTTACTAGCTAGCCCGGCGGGCTAGTTAGTCTCCTGGGTTAAATCTCACCCCTGTAATAATAATAATAATAATAATAATAATAATAATAATAATAATAATAATGTAACCCTGCGTAAATATTAGAAGGCCAGGACAGTTCCCACTAACTGACTGCAAACATGTATAAATTAGAGTGAGAGAGAGAGAAAGCTAGTCAGAAATAGAACAGTAGAAGTAATTAAATGTATATCATAATAGTGAGTTTTTATCAAGGTAGCTCTTACTTTTGGTTAGCAGAAAGAAATTAATCACTTGTATTTTGGAAGTCAGCAGAGAAAGTAATTCTTTTTTTGTTGCTTCATTTTCATTTTTTCAGCTGTGTGTGATACTAAGTTGTTTCTCCAGAATATTTAGAATAGTCGTAAAGTAAATAAAATCCCTATCCTATCCTATCCCGGAACTCGGAAGTCGTTGGGGCACCACAGATGATTGTTTAACCAGCGTACTCCATCTTTCACTGTCCTCAGCAACCCTAAGTAAATAATAGAATGTTAGATAACAAGAGATGACTAATTATAAAGTAATTTAGGATGTATAAATTTGAACAAGTGAATTTGTTGTAAATATGTTTAATGAAAATTAAAGAGACTGGTATTTTGGAAGTCAGCAGAGAAAGTCATTGTCCCATCCTCATCACTTCACACACACCTACACTTGATTCTTTACACACACCCCATCAAGTTTACATTGGCGCCCAACGTGGGGCTTTCCTTCCTCGTAAAGGAATATTAAGATGGAGACGATGGCAGAGCTGGTGGAAAGACTCAAGGGCTTATCAGATCAGGACAGAGCGACTGTTCTTCTAGCAGTGGCTCCTACTTCACAGCAAGAAATTCAGGAGGAAAATTCTTCACAGCAGAATGAAGCTCCTTCGACTGCAAGAGAGTCGGCTCCTGCTCCTTCTCCCCAGGTTTCCCAGACTTCCCCTGCAACCATCTTTATTTTCCCACCAAACTTGGCCCCTTTCTCCAGTGAGACCGACAAGGACGCCCGTTATCCTCAATGGAGAGCAGCGGTTGTTGGACTGATGAAGAGTCATGGTGAATCTGCCATTTTTCAAGCCATGCGGGGATCGACAAAATCTCTGGCAGCCGACGTTTTGCTACATCTTCCGGCCTCAGCGTCTGTGGCTCTCATCGTGGCCAAGTTTGACCAGATGTTTGGCTACGTTCAGCATGCGGAGGTCCAGTATGAGCAATTCTACACAGCCAGGCAACATGTGGGCGAGACCGTAGTGGCATGGGCTTGTCGTTTGGAACAAATTGTCAGCGGCCTGCGGTCAACAGACAAGACGCTGACATTCCACGCAACAAACAACATGCTGTGTAACAAGTTTTGGAATGGCCTGTACTCAACAGACAAGATGCTGACATTGGACGCAACAAACAACATGCTGTGCAACAAGTTTTGGAGTGGCCTGTCCTCAACAGACAAGATGCTGACATTGGACGCAACAAACAACATGCTGTGTAACAAGTTTTGGAGTGGCCTGCGCTCAACAGACAAGATGCTGACATTGGACGCAACAAACAACATGCTGTGCAACAAGTTTTGGAGTGGCCTGCGCTCAATAGACAAGACGCTGACATTAGACGCAACAAACAACATGCTGTGTAACAAGTTTTGGAGTGGCCTGCGCTCAACAGAGAAGACGCTGACATTGGACGCAACAAACAACATGCTGTGTAACAAGTTTTGGAGTGGCCTGCGCTCAACAGACAAGACGCTGACATTGGACGCAACAAACAACATGCTGTGTAACAAGTTTTGGAGTGGCCTGCGCTCAACAGACAAGACGCTGACATTGGACGCAACAAGCAACATGCTGTGTAACAAGTTTTGGAGTGGCCTGTGCTCAACAGACAAGACGCTGACATTGGACGCAACAAACAACATGCTGTGTAACAAGTTTTGGAGTGACCTGTACTCAACAGACAAGACTCTGACATTGGACGCAACAAACAACATGCTGTGTAACAAGTTTTGGAATGGCCTGTCCTCAACAGACAAGACGCTGACATTGGACACAACAAACAACATGCTGTGTAACAAGTTTTGGAATGGCCTGTACTCAACAGACAAGACGCTGACATTGGACGCAACAAACAACATGCTGTGTATAAAGTTTTGGAATGGCCTGTACTCAACAGACAAGACGCTGACATTGGACGCAACAAACAACATGCTGTGTATAAAGTTTTGGAATGGCCTGTACTCAACAGACAAGACGCTACCATTGGACACAACAAACAACATGCTGTGTAACAAGTTTTGGAATGGTGTAACGGCAGAAATATTGACGACAAACATGAAGGAAATTAGCTTAGCGAAACAGAGATACCATCGAACGAAACTGGACATTAATACGACAGTTAGCCAACAAGCAGCCCACACATGGCAAATTAACTTCCTTGAAACAGTCACACCGCCGCCAGCTATTGATACCATCAACAGGCTTGGCGACCAAGAATTCTAAATAGCATACTTTAGTCAAAAACTAACCATAGCGTTGTCTTCAATTAACTACCTTACTGCACCATGAGACACTAAGTAGCTCACTCCAGCCAAAAGTTACCAAGATGATGTCACCCGTATTGGGCAGGCTCAGCTTATCGCTATTGCATCTGTTCTTCACTCTATCCCTGGTACTCCACGTTAAAGATAATTATGCGTGGCCAGTGACAAGAGGGAGGGGGAGAAAATATTCAAAATAAAACGATTGGTCAGAAGACTCCTAGGGACTTTTGCATACCTTTGGGGACCAAATCTCAGCTAGTCAGTCGCAAAAGAACTGTTAAGCTGTGAGGGTCGACCAAAGGAACAAACTGCAGTGTTCGTCTATCTCCATCTCATCAAGAGGGTGCTAGAGACGTAAAAGACGATTTCACGAGTCCCAGAGTCTACAAGTAAGATAACACTAATAGTTTTGATATGTGTATGTTTAGTGTATATTGATTGCCATGTATAAATAATATGTTCTTGATATATAGTTACAGAAACAGATTATTGTTTCTGAGACAGTATGCATGTGGTTGATGTACCTTAGCCTTAAGATTCGAATTGAATTGTGCATATGGGAACCCGGCAGGTGTCTGATGCTATAGACACTTTGCAGAGGGGACCGCACACTTATAGCTAACGAGAATACTGTAGCCAGAGCTCCGACTTTTACAGGTCGGACCTGGGATCATCACGTTTGTGGAGACGAACGCCTGACCGTCGCTCCCGTGGAACCAAGGAGAACTACCACGATTCTACCTGACCACGTCCAAACCCCACAGCTTCAAGAGCGACCCGACTTACCTTAGCTAAGTGACCCACAAGAACTGAGTCATACCCTCGAGAAACTAGAACCTTTGAAACTTACGAACAGTGAAAATCGTGACCGCAGGTAGCAAATGACGAAAGAAACCTGTTAAGACATTTTCCCAGCACTTGGAACTATATTACTTATTAATTTACCGATTAATGCAGACATGTTAAAGTTTGTGTTGAATATATAAAAAGTGAAATTACATACATACGACTGGTGTCATTCTATTTGTATTGTTGTGTAGTTATTAGTTTTCTTCTCTTGAGACATAATAATCTAGTCTTTTGATTAGTCATCACCGGTTCTCAAGTTGAGCCAAATGATACTAAAATTCCCGAGAACAAATATAAATTTTATGTGACCAAAGTACCGTGATCTGTCTCTCACACCACTTTAGGACTTCTGGTAAAAGAACGATCGATAGTGGTAGCGCATCGCCCATCTATCAATAAGTCTTACCCCCTAGTAAGATAAACGTATCTTTCCCAGAATATCATCACAAATGGCCTGTACTCAACAGACAAGACGCTGACATTGGACACAACAAACAACATGCTGTGTAACAAACAACATGCTGTGTAACAAACAACATGCTGTGTAACAAACAACATGCTGTGTAACAAACAACATGCTGTGTAACAAACAACATGTTGTGTAACAAGTTTTGGAGTGGCCTGTACTCAACAGACACCGACATTGGACACAACAAACAACATGCTCCCTAACAAGTTTTGGAGTGACCTGTACTCAACAGACACTGACATTGGACACAACAAACAACATGCTGTGTAACAAGTTTTGGAGTGGCCTGTACTCAACAGACACTGACATTGGACACAACAAACAACATGCTGTGTAACAAGTTTTGGAGTGACCTGTACTCAACAGACACTGACATTGGACACAACAAACAACATGCTGTGTAACAAGTTTTGGAGTGGCCTGTACTCAACAGACAAGACGCTGACATTGGACACAACAAACAACATGCTCCCTAACAAGTTTTGGAGTGACCTGTACTCAACAGACAAGACGCTGACATTGGACGCAACAAACAACATGCTGTGTAACAAGTTTTGGAGTGGCCTGCGCTCAACAGACAAGACGCTGACATTGGACGCAACAAACAACATGCTCCCTAACAAGTTTTGGAAAGGCCTGTGTGCGCCTGCAGCTCGAGACGCACTGCGCCATCTTCACGACAAAAACACCACATTCAACGGCTTACTGGTTGCTGCCCGTCAGTTTGAGACAGAAGGTGCCAAGCTGGAACCAACTCGGTCTTCAGTACTTCAGGACCAAGCTGCTTTTTCAGAGCTTGCAGAAGTCTTGAAGAGCATCAGAGAACTGAGTGAGCGAGTGGACACTATGGACAAGAAGAGTCAGTATCAACCATCATCTTTAGCGTTCCAGGGGAAATGCCATACATGTGGACAGTGGGGACACAAGCAGTTCCAGTGCAAGAAGTCGGGAAACAGGAAAGACCAGGCTTAGAGGGGGAAAGGTCTGGTCCATGTCAAGTCTCCAAACCCCCGACAACAGCGTTGGTGGGAAACGCCAACACAGTTGACAATTTTGTGAGCGGTCGGCAAGTGAAAGCCTTACTGGACACAGGGTCGATGGTGTCGACCATCAGCAAGTCTATGGCTATAAAGATGGGATTGCCGTTTCAGCGTGTGACTGACCTAGTCACCATACAGGGAGTGGGTGGTCACACTTTGCCATACAGAGGCTATGTGGAGGCAGACGTGAAGCTTGCTCAAAGCGGTACCATTGTAATGCCTACTTTATTTCTGGTGGTTGAAGACATAGACTATCATAATACTGTTCCTGTCTTGCTCCGTACGAATTTCCTACAAGTCGTAAACATGAAGCTGCAGATAAAGCAGCAGAAGAAAGTTTTCAACATTAGCATAGTCTTGTCAAATAACCCTTTCGGTAATGAAGAAACATCAGGAACTGAAAGACCATCAAGAATCTTTAGGTCAGTTGAACTGCAAGCAGACAGTGACTGTTGCGCCCGGTCAGAGTGTACAAGTGGACACTGAAGCAAGACTTGGCAGTACATTGGTCATCACTGACTTGATCATCGATGATGAAGACGTCGCTGTCCCAGGAGGATTGGTCCTTACTCCAACTGTCATAAGAGTACAGCCAGGGAACACTGGGGTTCATCAGAAAGTGATTGTGTATAACCCGTCTAGCAAAACTGTGACTTTGTCAGCAGGAACCACCATCGCCAGTGTCTCGTTTGCTGGTGTCATAAATGCTGATACTGCAGCAGGACGTCCAGAAAGTTCTTCAGGTGATTTCATTGAGCAACTGTTGGAGAAATTCCTTCAGACATTCAGAACTCAGACATACAAACTTTACGCAAAATCCTCCAGAAGAGACAGAACACTTGGTCAAGGCATGATCTTGATTTGGGTCACACCAAACAAAGTCAGCACTTCATCAAGCTCACCAGTGATGTTCTTTCAAGGAAGCTCCTCGCGGTAGTCCTCCTGCTATGGCTGAAGAGGTCAAAAACATCTCAAGGAGATGCTGGGCCTCGGAGTCATTCGGAAGTCTGACAGTTGTTATTCTTCAGGCGTCGTACTAGTGAGAACGAAAGATGGGCGATTGAGATTTTGTATAGAACTCCGTCGTCTCAACAATCATACCATCAAAGACGCCTATGCACTTCCTAGTATTGAAGAGACTCTTGACACACTCAACGGGGCCCAGTAGTTCTTCAAGCTGGATCTTCGCAGTGGCTACTGGCAGGTGGAACTGGCAGAGGAAGACAAACACAAAACAGCGTTTTCTGTCTGCAACCTTGGCTTCTACGAATGAAACAGGATGCCTATGGGTCTGTCCAACGCTCCGAAAACATTTCAACGCCTGATGGAAAGCTGTATGGGTGATGCTCACCTGATTGCATGTTTTCTGTTCTTCGACGACATCTTGGTGTACAGCAAGACACTGGAGACTCACTTTGACAGACTGGATTTGGTACTAGGGAAGCTAGAACAGGCAGGACTGAAAGTCAGGCTGGATAAGACTGAAATACTGCAGCGTTCTGTGAAGTTTCTGGGCCATGTTGTCTCAGCTGAGGGAGTTCAGACTGGTCCTGACAAGATCCGCTGTGTCCAGGAGTGGCCCATTCCCAAGTCTGTCAAGGAAGTTCAGAGCTTCTTAGGTTTTGCAGGTTTCTATCGACGATTTGTCCCTAACTTTGCCAGCGTAGCAAGACCTCATCATGACGTTACTGCAGAGTCAACTACGGGCAGGAAAGGAAAGTCGACAATGCAAAGTTCTTCTGGGGCGAAGACCAACAGACGGCCTTTGATAAACTGAAGTCTCTGCTGGTCTCAGCACCGACCCTGACATATGCTGATTCTCAGAAACCCTTCATTCTCCATACGGATGAAAGTACAGAAGGTCTGGGTGCAATTCTGCTTCAAGAACAAGGCGGTCAGGAGAGAGTGGTTGCCTACACCAGTCGTGGCTTGTCCAACGCTGAATGCCATTACCCTGCTCATAAACTTGAATTTCTGGCGTTAAAATGGTCAGTGACTGACAAGTTTCATGACTATCTCTATGGCAACAGGTTTGTTGTGAAGACCGACAATAATCCTCTCACTTACGTCTTGGTGACCGCAAAGCTGGATGCAACAGGCCACAGATGGGTCACACAACTAGCCAGCTATGACTTCAGTCTACAGTACAAGAAAAGTAAGAGCTACCTTGAGAAGAACTCTCTATTATAATATACATTTAATTACTTCAACTATTCTAGTTCTAATAAGCTTTCTCTCTTTCACTCTTAATTTATACATGTTTGCAGTCAGTTAATGGGAACTGACCTGGCCTTCTAATATTTACACAGGGTTACAATAATAATAATAATAATAATAATAATAATAATAATAATAATAATAATAATAATAATAAAGGATTGCTGACTACTACTACTATTACTACTACTCAAGGATTGCTGACTACTACTACTACTACTACTACTACTAATAATAATAATAATAATAATAACATCACGAAGCCATAACATAAATAAACAAAATAAATGTATTTACAAAATTGCCCTTCTTGGTCACTTGGTGACTGACAACCACAGCTTCAGTCCACCCAGAGAAGGCTGACTCTGGCACTTCCAGGTTTTGTGGTGACTGAAGAGTCACACCACAAGGCAGCAACCCTCTACCTGTCACCACCTCCACCTGTCCAACAATACAACAAACATCATTATCTTCTGCAACATCCACCAGTCCAACAATACAACAAACATCATTATCTTCTGCAACATCCACCTGTCCAACAATACAACAAACATCATTATCTTCTGCAACAATGTCAATGAATGCAGGAACATCATAGTTATAACATTACACTGTTCTGATGCAGCACTTCGCAATGACACAACTCGGGACGTCACACAAATGGTCCTGGAACGGAAAGGACAGCAGGGGAGACAACTTGTATTTGTTGACGCCACAGCACAGCAGTTATTCCCCCACAAAAGTCAGCATTATTTTGAAAGGAGTTTGATCTTCAGAAGGTTTACACTGAACTATGTTTCACACCACTCACCAAATTATTATCATCAATTTTCTTTTCATCCTAGAGAGAAAAGGTCTGTAAAATGAACACAAACACAACAACAGTCTAAATATGACCAAAGAGCTTAATTATAGAAAGATACAGAACCGCGAGACGGAAGATATGAGTTACCCGCCCTTGTCGACATGCTGAGAATGGCTCGTGGCAGAAAGATAAAAGGCGACCGAGTGAAACGGGGTGGTGACTTTTGCACAGCCATCAATTGCTGTAATGCCAGATACAAGAAAAGTTGTGATGTCAAGTTCTTTTTCCAAGAGACAAAGAAAGGTAAATTGCAATAGAAAAACTTATCTTTTTTTGGTGTTTATATAGGCCTAAACCAAGACTGGTGCAGTGTTGTTAAAACAATCGGGGAGAGGCTTCAGTGATTCATGTTATATCTATTCTATGCTACTACCAAAACTGTTTGCTTGCTGACAGTTTACGTTCCAACAGGTCGCTCACTGTTTACCTTGTTTCTAGGTTGTTTAACTATTATATTTGTGCTTACATTTCAAAAGTAAATATTGTCAGATGGCAGTTTGGCTTTGTCAAACTGCTTATGTTAACAAGTTAAATTAGACTAAGTCTGTTTTCTCCTCCTAATCGAATACTGTGCAAGATAACCCCTAAGTACAAAAATGGTCCTTGATCTTTTGTAATCTCTTTTTGTTCAAGTGTAAACGGAAAAAAATGTAATGTAGAAACTCAGTCCTTGTTCTGATCTCTGAATATCTGCGCATTAGATCTATATTGAGCGGAATGTTGTAGTCTAGGTTCTTATCGTTCTGTTTGATTAATTAATTATTTTCTATCAACAGATGCAAAAAGTGGATCCAGCTTTGCAGGCGAAAGTTCCAGAAAGGTCTTGAACTTGAGGATTTCAACAAAAAAGGCTACAAGTTCTGTAGTGATCATTTCGAGGCTTGTCAGTTCAATTACCCCCAAGAAAGGAAGCGGCTGGTGTGGAATGCTGTCCCTACCGTATTTCAAATCCCCAATCCTCCACCACTGGTATGTAAGCCAGTGATCTAGACATTAAAAATCAAGATGTACATGCTACCCCCAAATGCTTTGACTGTCCAGTTCAGTTGTCTTGTTTGACAGCTGGAAAAAAAGTTTGTCTTTGTCTTATTTTGTGTTCTATCAGTGATGTCCCGAGGCCTCGGACATCGGTCATGGTCCGATTCGTTTGGAAAATGACCAACTGCAAACACCTGTGTCCTGTCAAATGTCCGATTCTATTGCGAAGTTAGCGGTCATTGTCCGATAGTATTATGACTAGAGCGGTCACTGCAAGAAACATCTGTACAAACTGGAATGTCAAAGCCGTTAAAACGAGTTTGAATAGTGGACAATGCTAGACTATAATCACTCTTTAGTACAATCCGTCAAACAACAAAAGGGCATTTTTAAACTGTTTACACAACAGAGTTTTTGTTTTACTTTATTCATATTTATTCTCAGTCACTGTCTTCTAAAGAAGCACCATTAATCGGTTCGCTTCACAATCTGAATGTCCTATTGCTTTTATGTAGTCAGGACATGATGTCCGATTAGTTTTATGATTTAGGACATTTTGTCCTATTGCCCTCTAATCCTAGGAACACCACTGTTCTATATTCAAAATACTACTACTACTACTACTACTAATAATAATAATACATGCCGAGTCTAACGGCATAAATGCAGTATTATGACAGATCTATATATGTCACTTCGTCAGAAAGATTTCACTTCTTCTGAAGAATCTGTAACTGAGACGTGAGAGAAAAAAACCCATTGATTATGAAGTGACTGATGTTATCAAGCCAGTGATGTGGGAGGTAAGAGTTAATCATGAAGTGACTGATGTTATCAAGCCAGTGATGTGGGAGGTAAGAGTTAATCATGAAGTGACTGATGTTATCAAGCCATGCAGTGATGTGGGAGGTAAGAGTTAATCATGAAGTGACTGATGTTATCAAGCCAGCGATGTGGGAGGAGGTGAGATCGAGAGGGTTGGGTGGGAGGGGGCACCTGATATAAATTAAATTCACACTATTAGTGAAACATTTTGTTATTGTGCTTTATTGTGATTAATTGATTGAATGACAGAGCTCTCTCTTCCCCTTTTCTGTGTCTCTCTCTCTCCCTCTCTCTGTCTCTGTCTCTGTCTCTGTCTCTCTCTCTCTCTCTCTCTCTCTTACGATTACGGATTTACACAGTTTCGAATAAATGAAGCAGTCTGTCATGCATATTTTAATTTTAAAATATCTGTCGTTTATTAAAAAATAATAAATTCAAGGGCAGAAAACGAACTTATGACATACACACATAAGCAGCATAAAAGCACCAAATAAATGTCAACAAGTAAACATAAACCCCAAAAAGTAAGACAGCAGTAGTGGAATGTTAATTGGTTTCTGCAAACGTTGCCATAGAAATGTTCTTTTGCAATGGCATAGGCTCAATAAGTGACCAAGCATAGTTCATTCATATAGCAGATGATGAATTAAAGCTATCCCGAGCAAAGGAAAATAACCCGTAAGAGCGTCTCACATTTTTGTATATGACGTAATGGGAGTTCCCTCTCGTTCCGTAATAAGCTCTTTGATATGACCAATTCAAAATACCAATCAGGAAAATGCGCAAATGTTGCATGTTAATTATAATCCTACAACAACTACATTGAGGAGTGCGCATGCGCCGAAAGAAACATGTTTCTGAACATCGCAGAGATTTGAACCCTGGACCCACCAAACGTAGTGCCTATCCATGCGGCCTATGTGACATTGACATGAAGTGGTCAGATTGTGTGGGTTGTGATGGCTGCAGCGTGTGGTACCACAGGTCTTGTCTTGAACTTTCCGCAGATGGCTTAAAAAAATTACAGCACCCCAATTTCCAGTGGCTGCATTTCAAATGTGACAGTGTTAACTGTGGGCCATTTCACGTTTCTCTTGTGAGCTGAGTAACTAATAGTAATACTCTCCGCTGGCAGACCTAGATGGTAGTATTCCATCAGTGGACAGTAACCAGCATTTCAGCCCGTTAAGAGCAAGTAGCCCTTGGTGCCAGCATGGCAGCCACTTAGACCCAAGTACTGATAGCAAACCTCCCTCAGGGGACAGTGCCACCTCAGCTCACTCTAAGCACCCATTTTCACCAAACGTCCACCAAATTGCCTCAGCGCCCCACCGCATGAAAGACCATCCATTGGACCAGAAAGCCTCAGAGACATGCAACAGTAGCAGGGAAAATACCTTCTCCCTTCCCACAAGGCATTCCCAGAATAATGACAGTAAATTGCCAGAGCATTGTAAAGAAGAAAGAATTTGCAGCAACTATATGCTACTTTTAACCAGATATCATCTGCGGGTTACAATCATGGCTGCAATGCGAAATCCTAAACAGTGACATTTTCCCAGACAACTACGTGTGCCACAGGAGAGATAGGGGTAGTCTTCATCCTCACACATAAAAGCCTAACAGCTGCCGCATGCCCAGACCTAAATGGTGATACAAAACTGATATGGGTCCGAGTGAACACCGCAAGAACCAAGAGCATACATGTAGGCTGCTTCTAACTGCCCCACAGAAGTATGAAAGATGTCACAGAACTTGAGAAGTCCCTCAGTCTATCACAACAAAGGAAAGAAACCATCTTCCTGGCAGGTGACTTTAACAGTACAGACATAGACTGGGACAGCGGAGCTGTGGACAGGGGGGCACCACATAGAATGGTACAGCAGGCGGTAGTGGATGTGACATCGGCAGCCTTCCTGACTCAGATCCATGGACAACCAACCAGAGAAGATAATATTCTGGACTTGGTTTTCACGTCAAACCCCACTCTCAGCAAGAGCTCAGTGTCCATACCTGGCCATAGCATAGTGGTTCAGATTTCAACCTGAAGCCCCAGCGAGTCAAGAATCCAAGGAAACGCTTCATATACGCCCAGGCCAAGTGGGGGGAGCTAAATGACAGCCTGTACCTCCTGACCAGCGAGATTACGGCTATGAGAAAGAGAGACACTGATGTCAACACGATGTGGACCCCCAATTCAAGACATCCCTAATGTCCACCGTAAACCGACACATCCCCTCTAGCCTCCAAAGAAGCTCAAGAAACCTACCTTGGATTACAAAGAAGACTAGAACACTGCTACATCGTAAGAAGAGGCCATATATATATAACCAAGCAAACAACACACCAAACTGGAGCAACTACAAGTTTATGCACAAGAAATGCAGGCGAGTCATGAGGCAGGTGGAATCTCACTTCATCAACTCCACCATTGAAAATGGCCTGAGGGACAATAGCACGAAACCTTTCTGGAAGTACCTCAAATCGAGACAGCAGGACAATACAGGCGTCGCCCCACTACGGAAAGAAACCTCCATGTTCAGCGACACAGCCTCTAAAGCCAAGATCCTGCTGGTGCAGTTTCAGTCTGTTTTCACTACCCCATGACAGATCATTACCCACAGACATCACAAGAAACCCTTTCCCAGACCTAGACAGACTGACCAATACAGAAGGAGTAGCTAAACTACTATGGAATCAAAACCATTTTAAAGCAGTAGGACCCTATGGCATCCCAAATCAGATCCTCAAGATGCGTGCAGATTCTATCGCTCCTTCACTCCTTCACTCACAGCAATCTTCCACGCATCAGTGGTCCGAGTGGCGTCAGGAACACTGCCAACCGACTGGTTATCTGCAAACATGTCATCAATATTCAAGAAAGGTGATCACCACAAAGCACAAAACTACCGCCTGTCTCACTCACTTCCCTTTCTTGCAAGCTCCTTGAGTACATCATCTGCCCACATCTTCACCTCCACTTTGAAAAACATAAAATCCTTACAAGCAGAAACTTTCGGTTCTATATTTACCACTCCTGTGAAAACCATGAACGAACTCATGAAATCACATGTTAGGATCCAGACAGATATTGCAATCCTAGACTTCAATAAAGCATTCAACACTGTCCCACATCACAAGTTACTTCACAAAATGAAACACTATGGCATTAGTGGACCCATTCACACCTGGCTTTCAAACTTTCTCACCCAACGCAGCATGAGAGTGGTCTTGTAGGGAAAAGCTTCCGAGGAGCTGGCAGTCCTGTTTGGTGTCCTACAAGGTACAGTGTTTGGGCCTTTGCTATTCCTGTGCCACATCATTAACCTGCCGAACACCGTGAAGTCAACAGTTCAGCTCTTTGCAGATGACTGCACCCTTTACAGAGAGATCCATTCCTTCCAGGATCACCTCACCCTACAGACTGACCTGAGAAACCTCAGAAGTGGACATCAACATGGGGGATGAAATTCAATACTCAGAAGTGCTACATCCTCTCCACCAAACCTAAATCAAGCTACTTCTACAGCGCCCCAATTTTCTGTGGCTGCGTTTCAAATGTGATAGTGTTAACTGTGGGTCATTCACATTTCGGAGTTTCTCTTGCGAGCTGAGTAACTATTACTCTCGCTGGCAGACCTGGATGGTAGTATTCCATCAGTGGACAGTAACCAGCATTTCAGCCTGTTAAGAGCAAGTAGTCCTAGGTAGCTTCCAAGGAGGTGGCAGTCTTGTCCGGCGTCCTACAAGAAGGTACAGTGTTTGGGCCTTTGCTATTCATGTGCCACATGATTGACCTGCCGAACACCGTGAAGTCAACAGTACAGCTCTTTGCAGACGACTGCACCCTTTACAGAGAGATCCACTCCTTCCAGGATCACCTCACCCTACAGTCTGACCTGAGAAACCTCAGAAGTGGACATCAAAATGGGGGATGAAATTCAACACTTAGAAGTGCTACATCCTCTCCACCAAAACTAAATCAAGCTACTTCTACAGCGCCCCAATTTTCAGTGGCTGCGTTTCAAATGTCATTTCAGCCCATTAAGAGCAAGTAGCCCTCGGTGCCAGCATGGCAGCCACTTAGACTCAAGTACTGATAGCAAACCTCCCTCAGGGGACAGCACCACCTCAGCTCACTCTAAGCACCCAAACGTCCACCAAAATGCCTCAGCGTCCCACTGCATGACAGACCATCCATTGGACCAGAAAGCCTCAGTAGCAGGGAAAATCTCTTCTCCCTTTCCACAAGGCATTCCCAAAGCATTGTAAAGAAGAAGGAAGAATTTGCAGCAACCATACGTTACATTAAACCAGAGATAATCTGCAGGTCACAATCATGGCTGCAAGGCAACATTCTTAACAGTGAAATTTTCCCAGACAACTATGT
Source organism: Oncomelania hupensis (assembly GCA_036898135.1). Taxonomy (NCBI): domain Eukaryota; kingdom Metazoa; phylum Mollusca; class Gastropoda; order Littorinimorpha; family Pomatiopsidae; genus Oncomelania; species Oncomelania hupensis. The sequence continues at coordinate 59,836,105 of CM072521.1, forward strand.
GTGCCACAGGAGAGATAGGGGTAGCCACGCAGGGGTAGTCTTCATCCTGACACCTAAAAGCTGCCGCATGTCCAGACCTAAACGCTGATACAGAAATGATATGGGTCCGAGTCAACACCGCAAGAACCAAGAGCATACATGTAGGCTGCTTCTAAATGCCCCACAGAAGTATGAAAGATGTCACAGAACTTGAGAAGTCCCTCAGTCTATCACAACACAGGAAAGAACTACAGCTTAAGAAAAGGCCATATATATATAACCAAGCAAACAACACACCAAACTGGAGCAACTACAAGTTTATGCACAAGAAATGCAGGCGAGTCATGAGGCAGGTGGAATCTCGCTTCATCAACTCCACCATTGAAAATGGCCTGAGGGACAATAGCTCCAAACCCTTCTGGAAGTACCTCAAATCGAGACAGCAGGACAATACAGGCGTCGCCCCACTATGGAAAGGAACCTCCATGTTCAGCGACACAGCCTCTAAAGCCAAGGTCCAGGTGGAGCAGTTTCTGTCTGTTTTCACTCCTCATGAATGATCATTAGTCATTACCCACAGAAATCACAGGAAACCCTTTCCCAGACCTAGACAGACTGACCATTACAGCAGATGCAGTAGCTAAACTACTACTAAAACCAAAACCCTTTCAAAGCAGTAGGACCCAATGGCATTTCAAACCAGATCCTCAAGATGCGTGCAGATTCTATCGCTCCTTCACTCACAGCAATCTTCCGCACATCAGTGAAGTCAAGAAAACTGTCAACCTACTGGTTATCTGCAAACATCTCGTCAATATTCAAGAAAGGTGATGGCCACAAAGCACCAAACTACCGCCTGTCTCACTCACTTCCCTTTCTTGCAAGCTCCTTGAGCACATCATCTGCCCACATCTTCACCTCCACTTTGAAAAACATAAAATTCTTACAAGCAGAAACCATGGGTTCTGTACTGGCCACTCTTGTGAAACCCAGCTACTAACAACCATGAACGACATCATCAAGTCACTTCATGATTGCATCCAGACAGATGTTGCAATCCTAAACGTCAGTAAAGCGTTCGACGCTGTCCCACATCACAATTTACTTCACAAACTGAAACACTATGGCATTAATGGACCCATTCACACCTGGCTTTTAAACTTTCTCAACCAACGCAGCATGAGAGTGGTCTTGGAGCGGGAAGCTTCCGAGGAGTTAAAGTCCTGTCCGCGTCCCACAAGGTACAGTGTTTGGGCCTTTGCTATTCCGGAGCCACATCATTGACTTGACGAACACCGTGAAGTCAACAGTCCGGCTCTTTGCGGATGACTGTCTCCTTTACAGAAAGATCCACTCCTTCCAGGATCACCTCACACTGCAGTCTGACCTGAGAAACTTCGAGAAGTGGGCATCAACATGGGGGATGAAATTCAACACTCAGAAGTGCTACATCCTCTCCACCAAACCCAAATCAAGCTACTTCTATGAAATGAACAATACCGTACTCCAACACATTGACCAAAACCCCTACCTTGGTGTTCAGATCTCGTCTGACTTGAAAATGGGGCACCCTTATCACAAACGCCTGCAAGAAAACAAATTCCACCCTGGGATTCCTACGCCGAAACCTCAGGAACTACCCTCAGGAGTGTCAGAGACTAGCTTACGTTGCATTAGTGTGGTCAATGCTAGAATACAGCACGATGGTGTGGGATCCATATGCCAAACAAGACATTGAGAGACTGGAAAGAACACAACCACAGGCTGCCTGCTTCATTATGCCACACTACAAGTCAACAGAAGCAGGTTGTGTCACCAAGATGCTGCAAGACCTCCAGCTGCCAACCTTAGAGAACCGTGGAAGACAGCTCAGACTTACCATGCTGCATAAGATAGCCAACGGTGCCGTTCCAGCCCTACCACCAGAAAATTTCCTCACCCGGGCCGATCAAGGAAGATGCAGAGTCAACCCAACCTCCTACTCTGGCTTCCAATACCAAACCATTCACGTAAGACAGAGTATCAACAATATCCATGGTTTTAAAATCCCAGCCACCAAAACAGAACAGTGCAAGAACTCTTTTTTCATACAAACTCCTTTGGAATTTAATCAACTGCCAGAAGAGGTGTTTTCCATACAGTCTGCCAGCGCATTCTCATTAGCTGTCGGCAGGCTGTCAGCCCCTCCAACTCAGAAATAAACTACCACCCTGAATGAATGAACGTTGAGGTTTAACGTCTACATCCACCACTAGCAATATGGCAGACGGGGATAACAATCCCAGGGAAAGAGGGGTAGGGACCTGAATCAACACTGAACCACCAGAGCAATCATACTGCTAAAATGGACAGTAAAAATGGCCACATTTTATATCGCCCACCACGAGATTCCAACCTGGGTCATTGGTGCCAGCAGAACGCTCTACCACATGAGCTACGGCGGTCAGACGCTACCACCCGGCCTGTCCTGTTTTTAAATACTGCACAGAAATGTTAAATTATAGCACAAAGCTGAGCACTCCCAAAGTCGCACTTATAGTCATTATTGGCTTCTTTCACTGATTCGTTGAGCATCATCAAGACGGGAATCAAGATCCAGCTCCTAAAGATTTAGACTTGTAACTTTGATTAACAGAACTGTGGATATAGAATGGTACCTCTCTATGTTCTTAGTATTGTTCCAATACACACATTGAGAGTATTCCTGAACAATGTTACATAATGCAACTTTAAATAGAACATTTCTTTTAATGATTTTTAGGAGCCATTGTATCAGACAATGGGTCCCAACAGGAAGTCCTCTTCAGAATCGCACAAACATCTGCTGCCCTGACATGGTTGAGGCCCATTTGGAAATACAGGACCATCAGTCTACATTCCAAGGTAAGGCTGCTGCACTCCCTTGTCATCTCCATCTTCCTAAATGCTTGCAAAAGATGGACCCTCACAGCAGACCTACAACAAAGAATACAAAGCATGGAGATGAGGTGCTACAGAAGACTTCTGGGCATTTCCTATACCCAGCACATCACCAACGATGAAGCCTGAAAGACCATCACACAAACCCTTGGACAAAACGATGACATGCTCACAGTGGTGAAGAAACGGAAATTCCCATGGTATGGCAACATCAGCAGAGCATCAGACCTTGCAAAGGCCATCCCGCAAGGTACGGTGCAAGGAGGAAGAAGAAGAGGAAGACAGAAAAAGAGGCGGGAGGACAACATCCGAGAATGGACTGGCTTGACACTGAGTGAAGCCATGAGGGTTGCTGAGGACAGGGAAAGATGGATTATGCTGGTTTTAAAACGATCACCTGTGGTGCCCCAACAACCTTCGAGTTACGAGAAAGGATAGGATTTAATGATGATCAGTATAAGAATATATAATTAATGTGACACACACAAACACACACAGAATATAACCAAACAAAAACTAAAACAAAATTATACATGAGAAAGAAAAGTCCACATCATTGGTGGGAAAGAAATGCGGCATTGGTCTGTTCAAACAAGTATGTACACTGTGTAATACAAGTACCTCATAGACTGTGTTGATGTTCATGGGGACAGCTGAAATGACAATGCAATTCCAAAGGTTATCATCAAGTAGTTGTGCAATCAGTCCATCCTCACTCAAAGAAACATTGTTACCGTGATTTGAATGAAACCACCACCCTAGGCCCTGCAAGCAAACAACAGTCAATTACAATCTTCAAGTTTATTGAGAAAACTGGAGTAATAAAAACTTCACTAATTAAATAATAATACACACACTGTGCACATGTATGCACAATTAATCATTCAATGACTCCTCCCTATCAATCATGAATCAAACTAAATAAAAAATAAAAATAAAACATTAGGATAGGCTATAGGCAGGGCTGCAATTGTTCTTCCTAAGCATCCAGCATTTGAGTATGGCAGTATTGTGCAGGCCTATCCTATCCTATCCCGTAACTCAAAAGTCATTGGGGCACCACAAATGATCGTTTAACCAGTGTACTACTCCATCTTTCTCTGTCCTCAGCAGTCCTCATGGCTTCACTCAGTGTCAAGCCAGTCTATTCTCGAATGTTGTCTTCCCACTTCTTTTTCTGTCTCCATCTTCTTCTGCCTCCTTGCACTGTACCTTGCAGGATGGTCCTTTGCAAGGCTTGATGCTTTGGTGATATGGCTATACCATCGGAGTTTTCGTTTCTTCACCATTGTGGAGTCATACACCTCAAAAAACTGTTAATCATCATCATCATTATCATTGTCATCGACATCACCATCATAATAGTACATATCATACCTCACAGTGTGGCACACAAGTAGCAATAGTTCCAAGCTCAGGCACATTCATAGTGGAAGCAATACATCTCAGTTCTGCCAGTTTCTTCTCTATCTCGGCCACTGCCTGCTGATCAACAGTGACAGTCACTTGGATGACGTTGCCAAGAATGGTGGACAGTTTGGATCCTGGGTCCAAGTCTGCAGCTCTTTGCTTCAGCACACACGTCATGTCAGTGATGGAGGAAGAGGAGGAGGACCTGCGCACCCTGTGAGTCACAAGACGGTGGGAGGTGAGCATTCCATGCTGAGCTGAAGTCCAGTTCTTGGCGCTCACCATGGAGTCCCTGGATTTCAGTTTACTGCTCAACGCCACATCCTTCAATCGCTGTCTGCACACTTTCAGCGCCTTCTCCATGCTGTCACACTTGGCGTCAATGTCTGCAACCGTCTGTTCGTACTTCTTCTCATTTTGCTCCAAAAGAGAGTCCAGCTTTTTTATCACTTTCTCCACCAAGTCTTCTCCCTTCTGCAAGGCTTTCACAATGTCATCCAGCTCTGAGCGACACTTGTCCACCATTTCTGACAGTTCTGTGATGTTGGGACAAGAGCGGTGCTTGGTGGTAACACACACATGGCAGATGGCAGCTTGATGGCTGGCACAGAACAGCTTTGTTGATTCACCAGCATGCACTGAGCAATACACTGGTTGGCTGGCTGCCAGACTTTCAGCAGTTACGTTGGACACATGTTCTATCTTGTGATTCCTTGATACACTAAAATTCTTGTGCACATCTGCACAGGTCTGGCACATCCTATCAACACAATCCAGGCAAATTGATACAGCAGCAGACTTACGACATCCACTACACACATGATCCTTCTTCAATGTCCGAGCACTCTCAACCATGGCAGTCATCGCCATGTCAGTTGGCAAAGCATCAACAATAACTGGCCAGTCATCTGATTTTCCATCACAAACTGGGCAGCGACACAGAGGGCACACACTTTCTTGATTTGCTGACAGCCAAGACACCAGACATTGTCGGCACACAACATGTGCACAAGGTAGAAGTTTGGGTTGTGTGAAAAAATCGTGGCATACTGCACATTCTGTATCACAGTCAGCAGATGTACAGGAACGTGCTGCCGCCTCGGCCATGATGACTGTTGGAACAAACGAACAGACTAAATCAAATGAGTTTTCATAGAATAAGGAAACAATAGGCGTTCCAAGGACAACAATTAAATTAGTACTTTCTGTTTCAAAAGACAAAACAAATGTAGTTGGTAAAGAAATATTAAAACCGATAAAACAAGCTATTCTGTTCAAAAAACGACGTCGACACTTACCTACCTCTAGACGAAATATACTTGTAACCTGAAGTCTTCTAGCCCGAGCAATATGTTGAAAAGGAAAATCTACTTATCTAGTCTAGTCATTGCCCAAGTCACGAGCACACGACGAATTTTATGCGCCTCCTCCCAAAAAAGAGCGTCGTGTTCTACTAATGATTAGACTAATGTACATAAATTTAAATCTAAATTATTTGGCAGTATCTGGTTTTATGCCCAATTTGTAGGGGAATAGAGCAAACAGTAATTGGTAATAGTTTAGTTTGTGTACCAGTTTGGCTTGAGCATAAAAGCAGATATTGCCGAACGTATTGTTATCATGCGCGTGTTTGTGTATATAGTTGCCATGGTTCGGTTCGGGAAAATGAGCGGATATGCAGTCTGCGTTACCCACAAGCGCTTGCATCTGCCTGTCACATGCATAGGCGCGCGCGTGTCCAGGTGACGTTAGCATATCATTACAAATGCCTGTTTTTCCCATTCTGCTTTCGCAGCCCTACATCAGAATGGCCAAGACCAGAGATTAAGAAACCGCCATCACCACCACCAACCACCGCGCCCTCTCAAATGCACACACATAAATACACCCAGCAAGTACTAAAGGTCGAGCTGTCTCCTCCTCCCTCCCTCCAAACTAGGTCACACATGGTTGTAGGCCTACTCCGTTGTCTAGCTGTCAGGCCTACTCCGTTGTCTAGCTGTCAGGCCTATTCCGTTGTCTAGCTATCAAGCCTATACTCCGTTGTCTAGCTATCAAGCTTGCTTTACTTTGGACCAAAATGAGTTTAGACTAAACTTGGCATTGCTATTATATTAAACAATGAAAAACTGGGCATTGCTATCATCCTATCGATCCTATTCCTATCCTGTCCCGTAACCCGGAGGTCGTAGGGGCACCACAGATGATCGTTTAACCAGCATACTCCATCTTTCTCTGACCTCAGCAGCCCTGATGGCTTCGCTCAGTGTCAAACCAGTCCATTCTCGAATGTTGTCCTCCCATGCACCTCTTTTCCGGTCTCCCTCCTCTTCTACCTCCTTGCAATGTGCCTTGCAGAATGGTCTTTGCAAGGCTTGATGATCTGGTGACGTGGCCATACCATCGGAGTCTCCGTCTCCTCACCACTGTGAGCAGGTCATCGTGTTGTCCAATGGCTTGTGTGATGGTCTGTCGGACTTCGTCGTTGGTGATGTGTTGGGCATAGGAAATGCCCAGAAGTCTTCTGTAGCACCCCATCCCCATGCCCTGTATTCTTAATCGTTGTAGATCTGCTGTGAGGGTCCATGGCTCACAAATATTTGAAGCTATGCACTGTGTTGAGGGATTGGCTTGGACTTTGATGTCCGTGTTGATGCCATTGGTGATTGGTGATTGCCATTGCTATCATATTAAACAATTAAAAACTGGGCATTGCTATTATACTGTATTAAACAATGGAAAACTGGGCATTGCTATTATATTAAACAATGAAAAACTGGGCTTTGCTATTATATTAAACAATGAAAAACTGGGCATTGCTATTATATTAAACAATGAAAACTGGGCTTTGCTATTATATTAAACAATGAAAAACTGGGCTTTGCTATTATATTAAACAATGAAAAACTGGGCTTTGCTATTAAATTAAACAATGAAAAACTGGGCTTTCTTTGCTCACACCAAACGCTAAAGTTGGACTTTTCCATTTCTGGTCTGACAGGGAGTGGTTTCCCCTGTTTCAAGGTACACCAATACACTGTACCATCTTCTTGATGATATTTTTAGCGCTAGAAAGGTCGCTATAGCGGGCGCTATTAATAGGCACAAGAACTACAGAATTTACTGAATAAAAAACAATGATACTTTTAAAAGATTTTTTTTGTTTTGTTTTGTTTTGTGGCAAGCTAATTGTTGCAAGCTAATTGTTTTTTGTGGCAAGCTACATGTTTTTTGTGGCAAGCTAATTGTTTTTTGTGGAAAGCTAATTTCTTTTTTGTGGCAAGCTAATTGTTTTTTGTGGCAAGCTAATTGTTTTTATTGGCAAGCTAATTGGCAAGCTACATTAATTGTTTTTTGTGGCAAGCTAATTGTTTTTTTGTGGCAAGCTAATTGTTTTAAGTGGGGCAACATTCGCGGTAAAGGTTAAACGGATCTGTGGAGGGAGCGAGGTCACAGTTGGTCCTTTTAAATGAAATAAACCCCAACATGTGTTACCAACCTCTGTATATGAATGATGCAGACTGCAGAAGAAGAAGCTCTGACCACTGCGCCCAACTGGAGTATGCACGGACTGCTTCTGTCCGTTGATGTACAGATGGAAAGTGTTGTCCCTCTGTCGCATCAGTCCCACATTGGTTCCAGACTTCAAATCAAACAGTAGCCTTTGCAGCGGCCCTGCATCCTGCACATGCGACGTTTGTGTATTTTCAGACAACAGTTTGAAATAGTCGTTAATCAGAACGAACCAAATGTGGGTCGGTCGGGTCCGTAGTCCATCCGGCCGTTCCTCTGGTCCGTAGTCCATCCGGCCGTTCCTCTGGTCCGTAGTCCATCCGGCCGTCCCTCTGGTCCGTAGTCCATCTGGCCGTCCCTCTGGTCCGTAGTCCATCCGGCCGTCCCTCTGGTCCGTAGTCCATCCGGCCGTCCCTCTGGTCCGTAGTCCATCCGGCCGTCCCTCTGGTCCGTTGTACATCCGGCCGTCCCTCTGGTCCGTAGTCCATCCGGCCGTCCCTCTGGTCCGTTGTACACCATATCTCAAGGACCACAGAACGAATGTTGGGCAAACTTCATAACAACATGACGTAGGTTAGTGGCCAGCTTCCCGTGGCACCATATTTGGTCTGCAGCAAAGGTCAAGGTCGTTGGAGTCACCTTGTTGCTCGTTTGTTGATTTTTGGATTACAGGTATTTCACCTCATGACCAACCACACAGTAACAGTCAGGTTGTTGGTTAGTCTGACGGTCCGTCGCACTGAATGTCCAATGTTGGTTCAAAAGAACAAGAAGAACTGGATGTCAAATGCTGGTTCAAAAGATCAAGAAGAACTGGATGTTGGTTCAAAAGAACAAGAAGAACTGAATTTCCAATGTTGGTTCAAAAGAACAAGAAGAACTGAATATCCAATGTTGGTTCTAAAGAACAAGAAGAACTGTATGTCCAATGTTTGTTCTAAAGAACAAGAAGAACTGAATGTCCAATGTTTGTTCTAAAGAACAAGAAGAACTGAATGTCCAATGTTGGTTCTAAAGAACAAGAAGAACTGAATGTCCAATATTTGTTCAAAAGAACAAGAAGAACTGAATGTCCAATGTTGGTTCTAAAGAACAAGAAGAACTGAATATCCAATGTTGGTTCAAAAGAACAAGAAGAACTGAATATCCAATGTTGGTTCTAAAGAACAAGAAGAACTGTATGTCCAATGTTTGTTCTAAAGAACAAGAAGAACTGAATGTCCAATGTTTGTTCTAAAGAACAAGAAGAACTGAATGTCCAATGTTGGTTCTAAAGAACAAGAAGAACTGAATGTCCAATATTTGTTCAAAAGAACAAGAAGAACTGAATGTCCAATGCTGGTTCTAAAGAACAAGAAGAACTGAATATCCAATGTTGGTTCAAAAGAACAAGAAGAACTGAATGTCCAATGTTGAATGTCCAATGTTGGTTCTAAAGAACAAGAAGAACTGAATGTCCAATGTTTGTTCAAAAGAACAAGAAGAACTGAATGTCCAATGTTGTTGTTGTTGTTGTTTGTAGATTATAGTCACACGACACTTTCGCATATAGGTGACTACTGGACCGATTTATACTGACACCAAAATAACAAGAAGAACTGAATGTCCAATGTTGGTTCAAAAGAACAAGAAGAACTGAACCGAATTCGATTATTTTAACTACTATAGATCTCTTAACTACTGTTAAACATTATAGCTCATTTATATTCACATTTGTACTTCCTCAATAGTCAAGGTCGCTTTGCTTCACCTTTTTCTAACAACGTTTTGCGCTGTAAGCATTATAGCTAATTTATATTTGTACTTCCTCAATGGTCAAGGTCGCCTTGCTTCACATTTTCCTAACAACGTTTTGCGCTCTAATATATCTTAGTCGCAGCCGATTTTTGTGTTGTCTTGCAGAGAGTTCAGATAGTGGTCATATTCTATCCTATCCTATCCCCATAACTCGGAGGTCGTAGGGGGCACCACAGATGATCGTTTAACCAGCGTACTCCATCTTTCCCTGTCCTCAGCAACCCTGATTGTTTCGCTCAGTGTCAAACCAGTCCATTCTCGAATGTTGTCCTCCCACCTCTTTTTCGGTCTCCCTCTTCTTCTACCTCCTTGCACTGTGCCTTGCAGGATGGCATTTGCAAGACCTGATGATCTGGTGACGTGGCCACACCATCGGAGTTTACTTTTTTTTACCACTGTGAGCAGGTCATCGTGTTGTCCAATGGCTTGTGTGATGGTCTGGCGGATAGTGGTCCATCATTCCTTGTTTTGTCTTGCAGATAGTTCAAATAGTGGTCCATCGTCCATCATTCCTGGTTTTGTCTTGCAGATAGTTCAAATAGTGGTTCATCGTCCATCATTCCTGGTTTTGTCTTGCAGATAGTTCAAATAGTGGTTCATCGTCCATCATTCCTGGTTTTGTCTTGCAGATAGTTCAAATAGTGGTCCATCGTCCATCATTCCTTGTTTTCATTTTGCTTCTTTAGCATAAAACCTCCATCGTCCATTATTCCTGGTTTTCATTTTGCTTCCTTAGCATAAAGCCTCCATCGTCCATTATTCCTGGTTTTCATTTTGCTTCCTTAGCATAAAGCCTCCATCGTCCATTATTCCTGGTTTTCATTTTGCTTCCTTAGCATAAAGCCTCCATCGTCCATTATTCCTGGTTTTCATTTTGCTTCCTTAGCATAAAACCTCCATCGTCCATTATTCCTGGTTTTCATTTTGCTTCCTTAGCATAAAGCCTCCATCGTCCATTATTCCTGGTTTTCATTTTGCTTCCTTAGCATAAAGCCTCCATCGTCCATTATTCCTGGTTTTCATTTTGCTTCCTTAGCATAAAACCTCCATCGTCCATTATTCCTGGTTTTCATTTTGCTTCTTTAGCATAAAGCCTCCATCGTCCATTATTCCTGGTTTTCATTTTGCTTCCTTAGCATAAAGCCTCCATCGTCCATTATTCCTGGTTTTCATTTTGCTTCCTTAGCATAAAACCTCCATCGTCCATTATTCCTGGTTTTCATTTTGCTTCTTTAGCATAAAGCCTCCATCGTCCATTATTCCTGGTTTTCATTTTGCTTCCTTAGCATAAAGCCTCCATCGTCCATTATTCCTGGTTTTCATTTTGCTTCCTTAGCATAAAGCCTCCATCGTCCATTATTCCTGGTTTTCATTTTGCTTCCTTAGCATAAAGCCTCCATCGTCCATTATTCCTGGTTTTCATTTTGCTTCCTTAGCATAAAGCCTCCATCGTCCATTATTCCTGGTTTTCATTTTGCTTCCTTAGCATAAAGCCTCCATCGTCCATTATTCCTGGTTTTCATTTTGCTTCCTTAGCATAAAGCCTCCATCGTCCATTATTCCTGGTTTTCATTTTGCTTCCTTAGCATAAAACCTCCATCGTCCATTATTCCTGGTTTTCATTTTGCTTCCTTAGCATAAAGCCTCCATCGTCCATTATTCCTGGTTTTCATTTTGCTTCCTTAGCATAAAGCCTCCATCGTCCATTATTCCTGGTTTTCATTTTGCTTCCTTAGCATAAAACCTCCATCGTCCATTATTCCTGGTTTTCATTTTGCTTCTTTAGCATAAAACCTCCATCGTCCATTATTCCTGGTTTTCATTTTGCTTCCTTAGCATAAAACCTCCATCGTCCATTATTCCTGGTTTTCATTTTGCTTCCTTAGCATAAAACCTCCATCGTCCATTATTCCTGGTTTTCATTTTGCTTCCTTAGCATAAAGCCTCCATCGTCCATCATTCCTGGTTTTCATTTTGCTTCCTTAGCATAAAACCTCCATCGTCCATTATTCCTGGTTTTCATTTTGCTTCCTTAGCATAAAGCCGATTCACAACACCGCCAAGAAAATGATCTTTGAGCTGTGTGTGTGTGTGTGTGTGTGTGTGTGTGTGTGTGTGTGTGTGTGTGTGAATGCCTGGTTTACAAGGTAAATTACCATTATGATTATGTTTCTGACTTTAATTAAAACAAAATGGCAAGCCATCTTGTGTATTTCTAGACACTGACCAACAGAGGTGAAAACCTGCCTTTTCAAAAGTGTATTTTCTGTCCCTCTTTTGAGGGACTACATGAAAATGACAGCTCGGGTGGAGCAAAGTTCCCAAGGGTTGGTGGCCGAGAGACGGGAGTTAAAGTCTCCGCTCGGCTACAAGTGGTGCAACGACCGGGAACAGGGAAACCATGGGGACATGGTTCCATTTGAGCTGTGGGATCTGTAGCGGAAAGGGAGGCGACTGGTTGAGGCTTGGGAGAGAAATTGTCTACCTTGAGTTTTCTTGGTTAGACTGGCCTTGGGTGGCTACTGCTTTGCAGAATCCTTTAGGGATGCCATTGGGTTAGCAGTACAAGGCGACACGACATTTGTTCTCCCCGGCTGACCATTCGCCCGCTGCGTCTGGTGCCGAGCGGGACCACATTGTCGGCAGGCATTTTATGCAGGTCGGTGGCAGCGACCTTGCATTAAAATGCGTGGCACTAGTAGACGGCAACCCAAATCCGTAGGATCTCATCTTTGATATGATGATGATGATCATTATTGTCAGGGTGGCGACGTGGTGATCGTCCTTAACGCTGATGCAATAGGACGTTAAGCTTCCTTGTTCCTCCTCCTAACCACGCTCCACCGCCTTGCAAGGCAAATATTTTTATGTCCTTCTTTTGAGGGACTACATGAAAATGACAGCTCGGGTGGAGCAATGTTCCCAAGGGTTGGTGGCCGAGAGACGGGGTCGAGTGTAAGTCTCCGCTCGGCTACACTTCTAAAGAAGCAAAATGAAAACGTAGAAAGGTGTACCAATATTTAGATCATCTGCAAGCAACCCCATCCTACCTCCCATTCCCACCCCCATCTCCATTCCCCCTTTCCACCCCCCAAAAATTGACAACAAAAAATCGGTTCAGCCAATTTTATGATAAAGTACAACACGTGTTTATAAAACAATGAGCGACGACTGTAACCTTTGAGAGAGTGCCAATTTAATGGACAAAATGCAAAATGCTTAGCAGTAGGTAACGTATTTGTATAGTAAAAATAATCCAAATCGCTCAAGACATTCTTAAGATAAGGCTTGCAGTGTGTTTTGAACTATCGGAGCGAAGAACCGGCAACCGGTCTGACACTGAAGAACTGGCCATGTGTTGAAGTACCTGGTATCAAAAATCAATAAAAATCAATTCAGCCGTTTTGGACTTAAAAAGCAAAACGAGTTTAAAAACAAAGTGATTCCAACGACCTTGACCTTTGCGGTTGACCAAATAGGATGACACGGGAGGCTGACCACTAACCTAGATAATGAGCCTTCATAATCCACCTCTTTCAACAAAGTTTCAGTTACACAAAGTACATCAATGTCTTTCTCAACAATCAACTCATGGGCTTCGAGGACGTTGATGGCATCGTGCAGCAGGAAACCTGACTCTCTGCTGATGGCGGGGACCCGGGAAACGGCAGCACGGCCCATCCGCCGATGTCTGATGATCACAAAGGCAGGAAGTATACGGCGGTGATGGTGAAGTGTGAACGCCAGGTTGATCGCTGATCATTGGTGGTTGTACAGTAGTAGTAGCTGTCGCAAAAGGACCAGTTCAAAACAGCACTACGGCTACAAACCTACACGCTCAGTCTGCGTTGGCCTATATAAGTTAAGTCGCTGACCATAAGACTAGCAGTTAAGGTGTACTACACATGTGTAGGCCGTAGCATAAGCCTGCTGAGGTTTAGCCAGTAACACCCACCCACGCTAGAGGGCGCCTCTTGTAGTCTAGATTTGGCGGGCTTTGGCTGACCACACAGCTAGGTTGATTCATTCTGTGCCTGACGCTCACAGAAGGAGTTAAGCTCTGAAAGATATCGATAGCGGAAGACTAAAGCAGGAACAGGTGAAATTCAATTAAACCTAGTATCGCCACAGCCTGACATTATCAAAAAGGTAAATGATCACTCTTTTGATGCATCGTGATGTATCGATATTATTGCTGTATTATGTTTGTTAAGTTTTGCCATGTCTAGAATTGTGAATGTTAGTTAAACTTTGCTGAACACGTGACGAACCCGACCGGTTTCCGAAATGAAACGAAACGAAACGAAACGAAGTAGTCCTACTGTCCAACTGTTGTTTAGCCTATGTGTATTATTGCAGACCAGTGGCTGTACCGGAGAATGTGTATAGTATTAATTACTTCTCCAGGTAGGTAGTTTAGCCATTATAATTATATATATATATATATATATATATATATATATATATATATATATATATATATATATATATATATATATATATATATATATATATATATATATATATATATATATTATGGCTAAACTACTTGTATATATATATTAGGTTGGAGATTCCAGTGGACCACGGACGTAGCCGAATGTTCGTCGCTTATATAAATATAAGTGGAGCTATCGCTGAGGGCTGTTCCTGCCATCAGTGAGACACTCTGCACACCCTTAGTAAACACGGTGTTGCAAAAATTCGTCTCATATTTTGCAGACGAGCAGGCATCGTTGGTCCGATGAAGGAGATCGACCATTGAGAGTCACCCCTGACATTCGGCCTGCAGTGGAGCATCTAGCACTGAGCTACGATAGCCCAACAGTCTACCAACCAGGAGAAGACACCACCACAAAACCGCTCATCGACTAGAAAGCTAAGTCCATAGAAACCGTGCACCAAAACTGCTCTAGATGGACTGAGCAATAATCCACTCTTCCAGAAAACTGAAAAGTAGGACAGAAAGCACTATTAGCCCAATGATGAGACAGTAGCAGCATAGAACTATCAAGGAGCGAACTATTCGAAGTGATACTTGGACATTTAAGTTAGTATAGTGATTAGAAGATTTTGTATAGAGTAGAGGAACTAAACGTGTGATATTTACTGTTAACAAGTGGCTGGACTACCTATGTTTCATAGCCGTGTGAGAGCTAGTGTGTCATTGAATCTTTTACCATTTTCTCCCTATCTCTGTAACCACAGCCTAAAACAGACCGATCTGAACTTATAAATGTATTAAGATTAGTCACCGGGCGATTAACTAGCCGATCCCCACAGATGAAAGACGAATGGGTAATAGCATTCCATTGTGCAGAGCCCAGCCACAATAGACCCACAGTCACAGTAGCGATGGTGATGGTGAAGTGTGATTGCCAAGTTGATCACTGATCGTTTGTGGTTGTAGCAGTGGTAATGGTGAAGTGTGATCGCCAAGATGATCACTGATCGTTGGTAGTTGTAGCAGCGGTGATGATGAAGTGTGATCGCCAGGTTGATCACTGATCGTTGGCGGTTGTAGTGGTGGCGACGGTGATGGTGAAGTATGATCACCAGGTTGATCACTGATCGTTGGTGGTTGTAGTAGCGGCGACGGTCATGATGAAGTATGATCGCCAGGTACAATAACTTCTGGCGCCGTCCCACTGAAATGTTGTGAGGTGCAAGTGTTCAAACTACCCAAGGCGGACAACAGACCGTCCACACATCACACACTGCACACTCTTACTCCCACTTGTAGATTTTATATTTGTTTGTGTTAATATTCCACATTTTCGCCCCTCATACAGGGCTTCATCAGAACACCAGACACCCCTGATGTAGCCCTAAAACGCCACGTTCTTCATACAAATAATAGAATAATAGAAAAAATAAATATAATTACAATAACAATCAAACAATCAATAAAAATATATATCAATTTAAAAAAAAATACATAACAATAAAAAAGTAATAGAAATTTTCTAAAAGCAATAAACAAATCAATAAATATACATATACAAGTAACTACAAACAAACGTACATAGCATCAGGTTCACAATCAACACTGAATTAAATTGAACTCCTACAACATTTCACACACGCACATCTAAGAACACAGTCGTATATTTACACTCCTCACACAAACACACACACACACACACATGCACCTTTATAGTCCTACATACACAATCCAAGCACACTAACAAGGCATAAACCCAAAGTGAGTCAAATGAGAAAGAGGGAGCGCTAAAATATGAAATCCCAGCTACATAATCAGAGTTAGAATTATGCTTTAAAACAAACCATTAAAACAGTCAACCTCAAACAGGTATGTTTCAAAATGCTGTCAAGTCATTCCTCTCGTTAAAACCAGAGATAAGGACCTGCCAAAACAAACTCTCTCTCCAAGAGCTTCAGCTTCTGGAGCTTGGGCTCACATTTTACTATTTAAATCGGAATGATCACCAAGAATGATACTGTTTGGTCATTTGGATGTGGTTACACATTTACATGAGCAGAAACTTGTCATTTTGAGGTCTTTCCAATCAGAATATTAGTTTTGTGATTTGCCCATCTCTGTTTAAGATGAACATTTGAACCTACGTAAAACCATTTAGGATAACATTTGCACAACATCGGATAAATCAGGTTCAGAGTAGTGCATGTTAAGTGATCCCTAATGTTCCATGTTCTACCATCCCAGAGAGAGACAAATGATGTGAGTTCTTCAGAGTGAGCACACGTATCACATCGCTTGGCTTTGCATCAAAAGTTCCCCTTTAATACTTAGGACCATGCTCCACAAAACGTTTGGGGATGGTAGGTTTGTACATGTCTCCAATATTCTTACTTCTTCTATCAGCTGCAATCATTTTCTTTTGGGGGTTTCATTTCTTGTTTTCCGGATTTTTGTGCAAAATAATTATGTTTGTGGTCTCTGGTTAATTTACCCTTGTCTGGTACCCTAGTGTCCTATGATGTAACCCAGGCGATTTTGTTCCCCTTCTTTTTTTGCTATTGTTTCTCTTGCTCTGTCAACTTGCAGAGCAGAACGTTTCTTAGTTTGGCAGCTCCTGCTTTAATGCCATCCAATGCTTTCTTCTCCTTCTTTTTTGCTATTGTTTCTCCTGTTCTGTCAACTTGCAGAGCAGAGCGTTTCTTAGTTTGGCAGCTCCTGTTTTAATGCCATCCAATGCTTTTTTCCACTCCCACACTGACGTCACCAAATGTTTGGCATACTGCTGCAATCTCTCCTCCACGGAGCAGTACGTTATCATCACAACAACTCACACCAAGGCGTGTTCCAATTCCAAGCGTTAAATCCCTTAAACACACCAAGGCGTGTTCCAATTCCAAGCGTTAAATCCCTTAAACACCGCAAGGCGTGTTGCAATTCCAAGCGTTAAATCCCTTAAACACCCCAAGGCGTGTTGCAATTCCAAGAGTTAAATCCCTTAAACACCCCAAGGCGTGTTGCAATTCCAAGAGTTAAATCCCTTAAAACACCGCAGGCCAGTGACAAGAGTTGGGGGTGGACAGGGGCGGATTTGGGGGATGTGCACTTGTGCACGTGCACCCCCCACCCCCCTGGAGGCCAAAAAAATATATAAAAAAGGAGGGAGAAAAAGAGAAGAAAGAAGAGAAAAAAAACTACTAATTCTCACTCACCCCACAGTTTCACGTACCTCCAAATTAGTTTTTTTTTAAATTACTTTTTTAAAATTATTGATCAGATCTACAGGTATTTCTTGCAAAATAAAATGTTTATCCATGAAGGGAAGTTGAAGACAAACAGTTGCTGCACATTTCGCTTTTTCCCCCTTAACGCAAAAAGTTGTTTTCTTCTCAATGTTTTTGATTGGTTATTTATGAGTGCGGTCTCGATCGCCATTGGTCCCACTGTGTGAACATGGTCTAACCTTACCCGTCTTTTTATAAACCTTTATGCAAGATGTTCTGCTATTGTAAATTTCATCATCAGAGTTTACAGAGGGGTGTGTGGAGGGAGGAAGGGGCTAAAAGAGGACTTTTAACACAAAATTACTGTTTTCAGTCCTCAAAATAATGCCCAGAATGCACCAGATTGCACAAATATTAACCATTACTTTCAAATTTTTCCGGGGGGTGGGAGGTCGGTGGGCATGCCCCCGGATCCCCCTAGCTCGCGTTTGTGGCTTCACCACTTCGCATTAATGGTTTCATGGCAAAATATCCGCCCCTGGTATGGGAGGAGGATGGTAGGGGGGGGGGGGGGGGGTAAGTAACTGTGGGAGCTTTTTGAGAACAAGTCTGTGGTCAGTTTACCATCCTCAGTGATCTTCACCTTTACAACAAGGTACTCCGCTTCACTGCCATGAGACAGAGTCCATCTTATCTGGCCTGGGCGCAGTGATTTGAGGTGCTCATCAAACTTTTCATATGTCCTTTCTTCAGGTAATATTGCAAAGCCATCATCCCTGTACCGACTCCAGTTAAGGTGTTGCTGTTCCCTTTCATCTGCGGCTATGACTATGAGCGGGATAGGGGATTCTTCAACCCATTTTCTGTCAAGCTCCTCCATAAAAACACCAACATAATCAGGAGCATGACATGGGCCCACTGCAGTGCCTTGGTTCGGAGTGGCCAAAAATAGTTTTTCTTTTCCCATCGGTGTATGCATATGCATTGTTTTCCAACACAAGACAACACAACTGTCTGCTCCCCAATAGATACCTAGCTAGAATTGAAATTGTAATGTTCCTTAGTAGTACCTTATAGATTTGACTGCTTTATTTATACTAGAATGGAAATTGTAATGTTCCTTAGTAGTACCTTATAGATTTGACTGCTTTATTTATACTAGAATGGAAATTGTAATGTTCCTTAGTAGTACCTTATAGATGTGACTGCTTTATTTATACTAGAATGGAAATTGTAATGTTCCTTAGTAGTACCTTATAGATGTGACTGCTTTATTTATACTAGAATGGAAATTGTAATGTTCCTTAGTAGTACCTTATAGATTTGACTGCTTTATTTATACTAGAATGGAAATTGTAATGTTCCTTAGTAGTACCTTATAGATTTGACTGCTTTATTTATACTAGAATGGAAATTGTAATGTTCCTTAGTAGTACCTTATAGATGTGACTGCTTTATTTATACTAGAATGGAAATTGTAATGTTCCTTAGTAGTACCTTATAGATGTGACTGCTTTATTTATACTAGAATGGAAATTGTAATGTTCCTTAGTAGTACCTTATAGATTTGACTGCTTTATTTATACTACAATGGAAATTGTAATGTTCCTTAGTAGTACCTTATAGATGTGACTGCTTTATTTATACTAGAATGGAAATTGTAATGTTCCTTAGTAGTACCTTATAGATTTGACTGCTTTATTTATACTAGAATGGAAATTGTAATGTTCCTTAGTAGTACCTCATAGATTTGACTGCTTTATTTATACTAGAATGGAAATTGTAATGTTCCTTAGTAGTACCTTATAGATTTGACTGCTTTATTTATACTAGAATGGAAATTGTAATGTTCCTTAGTAGTAGGCCTACCTTATAGATTTGACTGCTTTATTTATACTAGAATGGAAATTATAATGTTCCTTAGTAGTAGGCCTACCTTATAGATTTGACTGCTTTATTTATACTAGAATTGAAATTGTAATGTTCCTTAGTAGTACCTTATAGATTTGACTGCTTTATTTATACTAGAATTGAAATTGTAATGTTCCTTAGTAGTACCTTATAGATTTGACTGCTTTATTTATACTAGAATGGAAATTGTAATGTTCCTTAGTAGTACCTTATAGATGTGACTGCTTTATTTATACTAGAATGGAAATTGTAATGTTCCTTAGTAGTACCTTATAGATGTGACTGCTTTATTTATACTAGAATGGAAATTGTAATGTTCCTTAGTAGTACCTTATAGATGTGACTGCTTTATTTATACTAGAATGGAAATTGTAATGTTCCTTAGTAGTACCTTATAGATGTGACTGCTTTATTTATACTAGAATGGAAATTGTAATGTTCCTTAGTAGTACCTTATAGATGTGACTGCTTTATTTATACTAGAATGGAAATTGTAATGTTCCTTAGTAGTACCTTATAGATTTGACTGCTTTATTTATACTAGAATTGAAATTGTAATGTTCCTTAGTAGTACCTTATAGATGTGACTGCTTTATTTATACTAGAATGGAAATTGTAATGTTCCTTAGTAGTACCTTATAGATTTGACTGCTTTATTTATACTAGAATGGAAATTGTAATGTTCCTTAGTAGTACCTTATAGATTTGACTGCTTTATTTATACTAGAATGGAAATTGTAATGTTCC
The DNA here is from genome assembly GCA_036898135.1 of Oncomelania hupensis. NCBI lineage: Eukaryota > Metazoa > Mollusca > Gastropoda > Littorinimorpha > Pomatiopsidae > Oncomelania > Oncomelania hupensis. Next base: position 59,856,046 of record CM072521.1, read on the forward strand.
TTAGTAGTACCTTATAGATGTGACGTCTTTATTTATAGTAGAATGGAAATTGTAATGTTCCTTAGTAGTACCTTATAGATTTGACTGCTTTATTTATAGTAGAATGGAAATTGTAATGTTCCTTAGTAGTACCTTATAGATTTGACTGCTTTATTTATACTAGAATGGAAATTGTAATGTTCCTTAGTAGTACCTGATAGATGTGACTGCTTTATTTATACTAGAATGGAAATTGTAATGTTCCTTAGTAGTACCTTATAGATGTGACTGCTTTATTTATACTAGAATGGAAATACAGCTACTAGAGCTAGTCTGCTAGGACTACAGTATCACATCCACCAACAGTAATCTCAACTAGCCACTGTCAATACCATACCGCTCTGATTTCCTGCAAAGCAGTTTGCTTTCACTGGGCTCCCAATTTGCAATAAATCTAAAGAGTGGGCTCAATTCCGTTTTTACAATTTTAAGGAAATTTTTTTTAACTCTATGTTAAGCGTTTTAAGGAGTGGGAACAAATGATGAACAAAAGTGTACTGTCACAGTGTCAGTGACTCAGTCTTTGGACTATAATTTACACTATGTAAACAACTACACAAAGACTGGTCGTCATAGGCACAGAAGATGATCAAACACACGAATTATTACACAAATGGACACAGATCGAACCACTTAATATTGCAATCAAATGTACAAAATCAAATGGAGGAGGCGGCAAAACGATGAATATTCCACCAGATATGCATGACAATATTAGGCAAAAAAGACGAGTGTAATGTTTCGTGGATTTCAAGCATACAAGGAGGGAACAACACTGATTGATTTGTTCAGACTGATTTAGTATTCATACAGAAACATCGGTTGATGATGATCGCCATGTTGGTAGCCAGGGTCTAGCGCTAACACTAGCGTTGCGTAAGTGCCGCGATTAGTGAGGAGTTAGTTCCCTTGTACATATATTCATGAATATGAAACAACACATTACAACGATAAGAAATACCCTACTAAAGCTCATTATGATGCCTATGCCAAGTCCCGTAATCAGGTGAAATGGTTGTGTAGTAAGTTAGTTAGGGTAAAGGAAATGCATCTGGCAAAAGAAGCTAACAACAATTTAAAATCTTTTTATCAGTACGTTTCGGACAAAACCAAGCCTAGCTGTCTCTAATCTATTAAAGTGTGACGGCACACTGACGAAGACAGACCTAGAGAAAGCAGAGACCCTAAATGAATTTTTTGTTAGTGTGTTTACACAGGAAGATGAAAGAAATGTGCCGGAATTTGACTGTGATATGAATTTAAAACTGGATAATATTAATAATGTTAGTGAAGAGCAGATGGCCAACACCAACATGGCGGCGCTGGTTCTACTGGCGACGTGCGCGGGAATTTAAACTACCTACTTGTGTGTAAATACATTTGTGTTTGTGTCTTTTGTAAGCAAGTTGCTAGAAAAGTGTATCAGTGCTATGTATTGTAAAGTTTGAAAGAAGTAGGATCGTTGGGATATCCCTAAAGCTGTAGACGAACATTCGGTTCTGCAAGACTACACAGCGATAGCCCGCCAAATATCGTGTGCTCTACAACTGTTAGGAACGGAAAACTTGATTGATTGATTGATTGATTGTTGCTTTAGGTCCAGCGGACTCTTCCGAGCCAAATCAGGACCGGACAACCCCCGATCCGCATAAAAGATCTGCTGAAACAACCCCAGTGGAAAAATTGAACGCCCTCCACCGGTCAGTCACTTTACAATAAAGACATCCCACGCGGGGGACGGCTGAGGGTTGACCTCAACTACGCGAACCCCCGGTTACAAAAACAAAATAGAATACAAACATCATTATAAATCATCAACAAAACACATACATATAAAATGCCTATATTGCTAACTAATACAATCATAGGAAGCCCTAGTGACCACCCGGCAGAAAGCGTCCAACACTCCCAAGCTGATCCAACAGACCTCATACACAAACAAGGAGTCTTGTCTAGGAAGAGTTTTCAAGAAAAAAGGTAGGTCATTGATCTAGCGAAAAAGAAGATAGTATAGCAGAGTGAGAGGACAGAGCAGGAATGAGAAAGAGTAAATGAGGAAGACAGCGACAGTGGGAATTTAAAGCACTAAATTTCCATAAAGTGGGGATACTATTTATACTGAAAACCCCCGGCACTCCAACGGGGGTACTGTTGCCGCAGTGAATTTGTCTTGCCTACAAAGGAAAGACAGGTTTTCAACTGTGGCTTTCACTTTTCCCTTTATAGGTTTGAACAATCTACAGTGGCAAGATTGCTCATGACCCCAAGGGGTAACGGAAAACTGTAACTCGCCAGTAAACATATAAATATGATGCTTGAACTTTCGTGTATTGCATATTATTATCGTGCTGAAGAATTGGATTACCGCGACCGTCACACTCATCTCTACTAAATAGAGTTTGACCATGCATCTCAACGTCCGCCATTACTAGCAGACGACGGCGATGGTGGTAACCCGCTCTGCCGGCCTCGCCACTCGCCTCGCTGCCAACGTAACTCAAGCTGTCCGCTACAACCGCCAGGTTCTGCTGGACATCCGCACCCGTGTGGTGTACTCAGGCAAGTGCTCATTCACCTTTGACGGTGCTGCGCTGAAGGAGGAGCGACTACACAGGACATGTTGCGCTGCCAAGTGCGCCCTCGCTCGTAAGAGGGGGAAGAGGGGAGGGGTGAAACGCAGGGTCAGCAGACGTCTCTTCAACCCCCCAATACCCAGTATTCTGCTCTCTAATGTGCAGTCGTTAGAAAATAAGACAGATGAACTTCACGCCCGTGTTAAGTACATGCATGAGTACAGAGACAGTTATGTTATGTGCCTAACTGAATCATGGCTGGATACCGACACGCCTGACCAACTAGTTGACTTAGAAGGTTTCTCCATCTACAGATCAGACCGTACCAGTGAATCAGGGAAAACACGAGGCGGAGGGGTGTGCATTGACATTAATGAACGGGCACAAGTGTGCGTGAAGAATGTGGAGTGCAATAGAGAGTATGAACTACTGCACATTCAGTGTAGACCTTTCTATCTCCCTAGGGAGATATCCAGTGTAACCATCATAGGAGTGTACACGCACCCAAAGGCGCAAGCTAAGACAGTAGGAAAAGACGTTGCTGAGATGGTGGGGCGTGTTCAGACAGACAAACCAGACACTGTCATCATAGTCTGTGGGGATTTCAACCATGTAAGGCTCAAAATCCCCAAACTCTACCTACAAGTGAATGTGCCCATTCGTAAAGATAAAACTATTGACTTGTTGCACACAAACATCAAGGAAGCGTACAGCTCCTATCAAAAGCCCCCAGTGGGGAAATCTGACCATAACTTTGTGCTGTTGTTGCCTAAATACAAACAAAAACTGAAGACGCAACCAGTAGTTAAGAAGACAGTGAAGGTGTGGGACAGGGAGGGGATAGAGAAGCTACAGGGGTGTTTAGACTGTAACGATTGGGGAGTGTTTCAGGATGACAACAGTGACACTATGACCGATGTGGTTAGCAGCTACATAGCGTTCTGTGAGGGGGTGTGTATCAGGGAGAAGACGGCGACTGTGTACCCAAACAAAAAGCCTTGGGTGACCAAGGAGTTCAAAGAAGCTCTGAAAGAGAAACACAGTAGGCCAGAGGGGAAGAAGAACATCAAGAAACTATCAGAGAAGTGTAGAAAGAGATACAAAGAGCGGGTAGAGGGCAAATTAGCTAGTGGGGATGTGAAAGGGATGTGGGATGGGATCAGAGAGATCACAGGCACCAAGAAGCAGAGCAAGAGTGCAACAACAGACGGGGACCCTATGCAGTTTGCCAACGAACTAAACGCGTTCTACGCGCGCTTTGACAAGCCCGACAGCCAGCTGCAGGCGGTGCTAGAGACAACGGCGGCGGTGGAGGCGGACGAGAGGCTGACGGTCAGCACCCAGGAGGTCCACAGGGTCTTCACCAAGCTCAAGCCAGGCAAGGCGTCCGGACCTGACGGCATCAGCCCTCGAGTGCTGAAAGTGTGCGCCGAGCAGCTAGCCGCGGTGTTCCAGACCCTCTTCAACATGAGCCTGAGAGCAGGAAAGGTGCCAACAGCGTGGAAGATGGCGCGAATAGTACCAGTGCCAAAGAAACCTGTCTGCAAAGAACTGAATGACTTCAGAACCATCGCTCTAACACCAGTGACCGTGATGAAATGTCTAGAGAAGCTAGTGCTGAAACGCCTACTGCAGCAGACGGAGGCCCTCATGGACCCCCTGCAGTTTGCGTACCGCGCGCGGAAGGGCACCGACGACGCGGCGATGTACATCATCCACAACATCCTTCAACACCTGGAAAAGCCCAACACGTCGGCCAGAGTGCTGTTCGTCGATTTCAGCTCGGCGTTCAACACCGTCAGACCCAGCCTGATGTTTGAGAAACTCAGTACGATGTCAGTGGCACCGCAGCTCATCAAGTGGGTGATCAACTTTCTGGTCGGGCGGTCGCAGTGGGTGGGGTGAAATCCGACGTCCTGACCATCAACACGGGGTCGCCTCAAGATTGCTGCTTCTCGCCGACGCTCTTCACGCTCTACACCAACGACTGCCGGGCCTCTGAGGCCGACAACACGCTGGCGAAGTTCGCCGACGACTCAGCGCTGGTGGGGTTAGTGACGGGCGGCGACGACTCGCAGTACAGACGCGACGTGGACAGGCTGGTAGAGTGGTGCCAGCAAAACAGCCTCGACCTCAACGTGGGGAAAACGAAAGAAATGGTCACAGATTTTAGAAGATCCGGAAGTGCGCCAGAGCCGTTGACAATCGGTGATTAGGTCGTAGAGCAGGTTGACGAGTACAAATACCTGGGCGTCACCGTCAGCTCCGACATGTCATGGACCAAGCATGTAGACAAGGTAGTCAGCAAATGTCACTCCAGGCTGTACTTCCTAAGGAAACTGCGCCAATTCAAAGTCAACAGCGAAATTCTGACCTCCTTCTACAGAGCCAGCATAGAGAGCGTGCTGAGCTTTAATCTGACCACGTGGCTGCATGGATGTAAAGAGGAGGACAGAAACAGACTGAGACGGGTGGTATGGCAGGCGGAGAGGGTGGTGGGGTCGCAACTGCCCAGTATCGAGGAGCTGGAGTGCAGCCGCACTGTTAGAAAGGCTCGCAAGATAGCGGAAGACGACCTTCACCCACTGCATGGCGAGTTCCAGATGCTCCCCTCTGGCCACAGGTACAGAGTTGCCAAGTGCAGGACCAACCGTTTCCAGCAGACGTTTGTCCCCTCTGCAATCACGCTACTCAACGAGCAGTTAAAATAAATCTCCATAGCATTTGGGCTGGGTAAAGGGGGTGGGGGTGGGTGGGAGTGGGGTAAGACAAACTGTACCTTGTCTCAATAAGAGCTACCTTCATCAGTTTCTTTTTATTTACTGTATGTCATATGAATGTGTGCGAAAATTATCGACTGTGTGCGTATAATGTATACTCACTAGTCATGTAACGTATTATTGGTGATGATATCAATTGCGCATTAGGCCTATGTATTTACTAGTCATATTGTGTACTAGTTATGATAATTTTAATGGAATCTTTGTTCATCAAGTATTTTTTTTTTACTACCATGCTGTATGAATGCGTGCGAAAATGTATTGATTGTTTGTGCATGATGTATAAGAACATTGACTATTAATGTAATGTGAACTGTGAGGCGTTGTATGTTGGTTTAATCAATTGACGTATAGACTGTGATGTGGGTGCTTGACGCGATTAGGTGACATTATATATATTGACAGTGTTTCGCGGTTCTATTTTTGTGATCTGATTGCCTGATGTGTGATGGATTGTTTACTTTTGATAGCCTACTTTGCGTAAATGTGAGAAAGCGATGTGTCTGCTTGCACTGTGCTGTAATGTATTGTATTGCGTATGAACTTATAACCTATATTCTGATGCATTCCCATATATATGCGCAAAACAAATTCTTTACATGAAGTCAATAAATCTTGAATCTTGATGAGCAATGCCCTGTTGCAATTGAAAATTAGCAGATCACCGGGACCAGATGAAATTAATCCTCAGGTGCTTAAAGACCTAGCGAATGAATTGGCTTTGCCTCTCAAGTTACTTTTTGATAGAACCATGAGTGATGGCATCATGCCTGATGAGTGGAAGGAGGCAAAGGTTAAACCAATCTATAAGAAAGGTGACAAAAGTTATTAGGATAACTATCGCCCTGTTAGCCTCACCTCAGTTGTCTGTAAGGTATTTGAGGAAAAGCAAGCAATTAAGAAAATAAAACCATTAATTACCATAACTATTATCACAAAGCAAATGCATTCGAACTACAGTATGTGGTTTTTATTGGTTAAATATATCAAAATCAAAATCCTGACATCTAATCATGGTACAGTGTTATTACTAATCTTAGTTGCAGAACTAATTTCAAATAGACGATACAGGTGAATCCTGCAAGTCTATTTCTACTGGCCAATCAATGAACATCATAACCCATAAAATAGCAATATATTGATAAAGAGCTCAACATTGTAACATTTACAATATGAACATGGCACAGAATTAATGCTATAGTAATGCTAATTGTAGAGCTAATGAAAAATCTAAGTCTGAAAAAATGGACATATTGTGTCTATTTGTACTGGCTAACCATGATTGCATCAACATCATTATCAATTGTACTTTGTTCTTGTATTAACAAAACACACAATGTTAAGATCAATACAGGCTGATAACCCAGGAGGGGGGAAGTGGGTGATAGATATCACAGACAGACATAGAAAAACAATGGACAGCACAAATACAGACGGCTCAACAGGCATCACAAAGTAAACCACAGAAATATCACACACAGACATAGAAAAACAATGGACAGCACAAATACAGACTGCTCAACAGGCATCACAAAGTCAATCACAGAAATATCACACATAGACATAGAAAAACAATGGACAGCACAAATACAGACTGCTCAACAGGCATCACAAAGTAAACCACAGAAATATCACACACAGACATAGAAAAACAATGGACAGCACAAATACAGACTGCTCCACAGGCATCACAAAGTAAATCACAGAAATATCACACACAGACATAGAAAAACAATGGACAGCACAAATACAGTGTAACCCAGATTCGCACACATTTAAGTCAAAAGACAACAGACCCAAGATTAAAATTTCTGTCAAATTTAATCAATGCTAGAATCAAACCAGCGCATAAGTTTCATAACTTCGACATAAAGAATAGGATGATCGGACGATCGGTTTACAGGCAGAACAAATGGTAAAGAACTGAACAATGGGAAAAATAAAGGGGAGAGAAAACAAAAAGGCACTGAAACAAAATAATATAATCATAAGTAAAACTCAAATAAAATTAATAATATTCTTACAAATATTATTGACATACTTAAAAACATCAATGTCACTGAAACAAACGCATCGCTGAGACCCGGCAGTATCATTCTACATGTAATGATAACAATGTATCTCATACCATATTAAGCAGAGGTGACAATTACACGAAGATCGAATCCAGTCAAGAAACTGTTTATCGTGAAATGTACACATCTGGACCTTAATTGAATTATTTAGGCGAATCTCACAATTATACCAAAATGTGAACAATTAGCAATCCTTGCTAGCCTAAAGCTACAGACAAGTTGATCGCAATTGCTACTACTGCAACTTCTGCCATTTTCAGCATTCCAACAATCACACTTAACCGTTCACACATAACGTCACATTTTAATATAATATACACAATAATTAAAACCAGTTATTGCCATTGCAAATTCTTAATAAATGCATTACATACATCAAAATAATAATTAAAATTATAAAGCATCTCCATTTCAAAGCAAATAATATTTGAAAACAATAATTTATTAATTATTGTACTCTTTTAGTTTAACAATTTCTTTGTTACTAAGGCAACCACACAATTAAACATTTTAAGTATAAGATAAAAATTAAATAATAAAAAGTCAACTAAACAACTGGATTAACTAATTAAATAATAAAATAACCTACATCTTTATCGTACGATGTACCATGAGGTGTTTCACACAATAAAGTACTACAATCAAAATCCTCTGAAATCATTATCATCCTTATTCATCGGTTCCCGTAACTCACATATAATATACTACAACAATATTCAATGTTAATGGCATACATAGTTTTAATCATGAAGTTTAACCAACCTGAATTAGCACCAATTCTTCTCTTCCCCTGGGGAAAGGCGGCTGCCCGGCCAAACAACAATGGCGGCAAAGGGAAAGAACCCGAAAAAAGCCTAATTACCTAAAATTAAATACTTCATAATTAATTACTGCAACAAGCACTTAAATTTACATTTTAGTACTAAAATAAATCTCAACAATTAATTTTATCAATTATTAACCTGTATGCAGGTTACAGTCACCCCTCCTAAAAGGAAACATGCTTTCGTACCTCAGAAAGGCCACGCAAGCATGTTGGAGCAACAGACAACAACATAGCATGAAATTCGCATACGAAAACATAAAAACAGAAATACAATTGAAATACAGTGAAACTAAATTAATTACTTGATAACAGTGTGACAAGTACTCTGAGTACTTGCTCAATGGCACCACAACGTTCAAAGTCTAACTGATCATTTGTGATTAGATCCAAGTTGTCCCTAACTCTATCAAGTAGGCTACTATCCAACTGCCTTTTATTTAGAGCAACATGGGTCAAATTTAGTCTGTCTACAGGTTTCCTTTCCCTGAGAGATCTTCTCGGGGTAGGGATAGGAGCTGGGGCTACAACGATAGGTTCTGATTCTTCTGGATCGGAAAAATCCCCCATTTCAGATACAATACTTGAATCCTCTGAAAACAAGCTCTCCCTACTTGGTTCCCGTTGACCAGACAGATCAACAAAACTATCAGTGACTGTGTTCTGATCCGTCCCATACCTATTTGAGCCTATGTCTGCCCCCGAATCACATTCCCTAGCAGGTAAACCCTGGATAACAGACATAGGATGGAACTCCGCAGCATCGGCCCTCAATTGGCTCCGGACAGGGGCCATGGGCAAAATATCAATTATGCAATCTAGAGATAGCAATTATGGGCTCTGAACCCCAAAGCTCATAGAGTTACTAAAGGAGGCCTTTTATTGCAATTTATGGCTGTTTTATGAGCTTTTAAAAAGCGCTCCAAAGCACTCTGGGAATCCGCAATTTGCTAAATATAATACATATTCGTATATCTTGCGTCTTTGGTTAAAACAAAAAAAAATTACAACCCTTCTACATTATGGTTGTATAACATTACACATTAATATCTGCTGGAATGATCTTTTGTTTAACAAGATAGTCCCGAGTAAATAACGATAATGAAAAGATACCAACCAGTTTACCAGCATCTGAAAGATCCATTTTTCCTAATTCAATAGGTTTCATTTTTAAAAGAGATTTTGCAATCATGGCATAAGCTGTATTTAAGCCCACTAAGACAACACTATGGTATCCAAGATTAACAATTGTTTGTTCATATGGTACACTCATTTTTTATATATAATAAAAAAAATAATAATAAATTATTACTGCATTGAAAACACATCTAATGATGGCTTCAATGATGGCTTCAATGATGGAGATGATTCAATTTCTTTTTCTACAAGTGGTTTTGGGGGTTTCTGTTTATTTTTTCCTTGGCGGTATTTATAAATTATGTACCCACTTGCACCCACTACACCGGCTATACAAAAATAATATATGTTATTTGAAGATTGTACTGGTTGTATTGGTTGTATTGGTTCTTCTTTATTTGTTGTTAATGTTTGTTGCGTTATTGTTTCTTCTTTTGGTGATTCCTTTTTTCCTAATATGTTTGCTTTTGTTTGTCTGTTCCATCTATGCAACTTGTTAAATTCTGCTAACTTCTTTCCAGCTGCAATTCTTCCTGGGCTCTTTTGTTTAGTGACTGTCACTGGGTTCTGTTGATTCTCTGAATTCTTCACCTCCGTCTCCTTCTCCATCTCTGGATTGGAAGAGTCCATTTTTAATAGCAGAGAAATTTATGTGTTGAAAAGTAATTAGCCCAGCTGAAAATGGTGCCAACAAGCTTCCAAACTTATAATATAGATTTCTTGATACCTCACTAATCCCATTGACAATAACTGGATCTTTAATCAAATCATCAAATAAATCATTCTCACAATCTAAAGTAACAAAGGTCGACACAGCTTTCGTATATAACTTTACAATCGAACGCCCCAGACTTTTAACCATTAAAGCACCGAGAACTTTATCATATTTATTATGTAATATAATGATCTCTTCAGGCCTCAGTCTTTGTACTTGTTCAGGTGTTAAGTCAACACCGAGATAATACTTTGACTTTCCGGAAGCTACTAATGCAACCAGCCTGTCTCTTTTCTCATTGTCAACACCTGTAACTGTAACATTAATAGCTTCTTGCATTAACAAGTCATCACAATTCATTTTAAGTACAAATAAAATAAAAAACTAAATTAAAAAATGGCTGGTGCTGCAATGGTGCTTGGTTCTGCTGCTGTAAATGCCTTAGCCTTTTCAGGATCAAATTATTTGTTTTCAAAACTGGACAGTAAAGAAGAATCAAAACGGCATAACTTAGCAATGGAAAAATTACAACAAGATCAGGCCGAATACGAGAAAAACAGACTAATGCAGCTTGATTTTGTTAATACAAGATTGAAAGAAGAAGGTCATGCTGATAAAACATTCGAAGACGTTGATGAAGCTTTGCACCAATATTATTTATTAACTGGCACGACACTACCTTCATTAAAGCAACCAGTGTTATCCGATTACTACACACCTAACATTGCACCTACAATGTCAGAGACCGGAGAATTAATTTTAATTGTGTTTGGAATAACAGTAGTTTATTACCTCGTTAAAAAAAATATAAATCTAAATAAAATATGACTTCGCGTTTGTCTAGATTATATTATTCTCAATCCGGATATTGGAAAGGGATGACGGCAGTTAATAAACTAGTAGAAAAGACTGGCTTGTCAGCAAACACAGTTAAACAATGGTTATCGAAGCAAGCTGTATGGCAAATCTATCTTCCACCCCCGAAGAAAATAATAAGACCAAAATTTGAAAACTCCAGACCAAATGACACGCATCAAATAGATTTGTTATATCTTCCCCATGACAAAATATATAGAAAGAAATACAGGTATGCCCTTACTGTTATTGATATAGCTACCAGGTTTAAAGACGCTCATGCTCTTAGGACTAAAAATTCAGCTGAGGTCGCTCAAGCCTTAAATGCAATTTATTCAAGAGGGCCCCTAAGGTTCCCTAGACTTATTCAATGCGATGAAGGGTCTGAATTCAAAGGAGCTGTTAACCAGCTTTTGTTAAAACATAATGTAACTGTTAGAAGAGGAGTTGTTGGATTGCACAGATCACAGGGTATTGTAGAAAACTTTAATCGGCAACTGGCAGAAAGATTATTCACTTATCAGTATTCAAAGGAACTCTTTACTAAAACCACTAATACAGAATGGGTTGTTAGGCTGCCTCGAGTTTTAAGGGAAATGAATTCAGAACCAACCAGAGTTACAGGATTAAAACCAGTTGAGGCTATTAAAAAGAAACAGATTGTTGTTGCCGTTTCAAAGCCTGGTCAGCCGGATCTAACTTTGATGAACAAAACTGTTAGATACCTTTATCAGCCTGGAGAAGTTGCTAATGACACTAGAAGACGAGCTACAGACCCAATTTGGTCATTAAGCGTTTATGAAGTTGACAGAGCATTATCTACTGATCCGCCCGTATATTATTTAAGACCGAGAAGTGATCGTAGAACACCACAAAGAAATTTTGTAAAAGAAGAACTTCAGATTGTTCCACCAGACACAGAGCCATTAAGATAAATGAACTATAATCATCACCACTATTACTTACCTTCAACCTTTTTTTTGACTTAGTGACTTACATCTAACTTAATTAAGTCGACTTTTAAAAAAACTTATAACTTACAATAATTAAATTATAAAAGAACTTACTTACTTACATCTAACTTAATTAAGTCGACTTTTAAAAAAACTTATAACTTACAATAATTAAATTATAAAAGAACTTACTTACTTACATAAGTATTTTATAGCCAGTTGGTTGGTCAGTTTTTAATAATAATTTTAAGTGCTTGCCTTTTTTTAGCTGTTCTTTTAATTTAATTCTTTCCTCTTTTGATTCAATTACGTCATTTTCTTTTAAACAGTTATCAAAGCTGTCACGGTCTTTGCAATAAAACAGGCGCACGAATTTTACTTGTTCTCTAAAATCCTTTAATATTGAATTAAATTTCTGCGTGATTAACCAGACACTAATTTTCACATGGCGTCCACTGAAAGCCAGCTTGCTCAATATGTTCCGTTTTAATACAATATCTTTTTCTGCACTGCAATCATCGATTAAGAATAACGTATTACCCTCATTCTCAAACAGGTTATAAAAATACGTTAAATACTCATTGAGCTTGCCATTGGTATTTACAACAAAGATATTTTCATCTGTCCAGACATACTTACGATCTAAGTAGGTTTTATTATATTGAATAGTTGGGCAAAAAATTACTATATAATCAAAGTGTCCTGCGTAATATTTTTCTAACAAATCCAGAACAAAGACAGTCTTTCCGCATGACGTCATACCAACGATCATTCCACAATGAGGATCACGAGGTAACAAAGAGGTCATTTTTTAATATACTAAATCTTTTAATCTTCCATTTTCAATGTTTAGCTGAGCATCCATAATTATATACATGTATACTGTAACTGATTCTGACTTAGCACTTGCTTCCCTATGCAATTCAATTGTTATACCATCTGTTCCGTTTTCAATTCTTCTTCCAGATCCATGAAGTTCGTTGGTGGGTATGGTTCGAAAGTCTAACCACAATGCAAATTTATTCACCAGATAATCTTGCAGTCGTGTGTCATGCAAATGAAGATCTTTAGAAATCAAATCCACAGTGTCAGTCCGTAATCTACCTCCACCCAAGATTTTCCTAATCTCATCAAACTGTTGAAACCCCATCATTCCATTAGCGAATAATTGATTAGGTTTACCTTCAATCACAACAGACACTTTTGAAATATTAGGATTGATAAAATTTTCGCTGTCACGATTGTAATTAGATTCTTTCACAAACAACAACAGTACACCTTTAAAACTTCGAGCAGGTGAATTTATGTTGATGGTCCATAGTGCATCTAATAAATCTTTATTAAATTGTCTGTAGCGAACGATCCTATCATAATAAATTGCTAGTTTGTCATATTGGCCCTTGATCATCCTACTGAGTTCAGCGTGAGTGACCACTTCGTATTCAAGCGTAATGTCTGTAATTGTATACCTAGCATCATTGTCAGAGCTAATTACTACTTGAGAATAATCATTGAAAATAATTTCGTAAGACAGCCTATCGTTAAATGAACCTTGATGAAATGGCAGATGACTGTGTAGCAGTTCAAAATCGAGTGGAAAATAAAACCTGTTTTTGTATACAGCAGCTAATGCATTTTCACCTTTGTTAGAAGTGGCAGCATCGCCAGCTTTGATTCGAAGTTTTGCCACATTGGCGGCTTGAATCCCCTGACCAACTAAATCTTCCCTTTCATATTTACTCAGCCACAGATCTGTGTAACAAAACAAAACACCGGCGTCATCGATACTTTGGATTTCTCGCCCATCAAGTTTAATAACCATTCTTTTAATTATAGCTCTACCTAGATTGTTGACTATGGTTCTGTTAGGATCATCGTCAGAATTCAGACTAATTTTAAATCCCAATTTAGGACTGCCCGGAACTATTACATCATCAGGACCTAAATTTGGAAATCTTATGGTTAGTAGCTGATTAGGCTCTATGCTGCTTGGATTGTTTGTAATAATTATTGTGCTTTTCTCACCTTTGATGCCTAAAGGCGTCCTCAATCGACGTGTAGGGTCTAACAAGTTTCCGTAGCTTTGCATTTTTAATGTAATAAAAAAAATTATATTTAAAAATGGCAGAAGGCGGTGAAGCTCCGGATGAAGTGTTTAAACCTGATGAACCTAATGAAGACCTCAACGTCACACTGCTTTCAATGGTAGGAGATGACATGAGCCAAACAAGGCTAAGTATAGGAGAAGAATTACGTCAAGTAACTGAAACCCAAAAAGCCAGAAAAATCAATAAATTTTACAATTACCTCGGGCGTGAGTTACCTGATTATGTTAGTCCCAGCGACTTCGAACTAGACAAAAATAATCACTTGTTTATAAACACTAGTGTATCCGGTAAAAAAGTGAGAGTACAGTTAACTATGTTAAAGAATCCTGATAAATTTTATGCGTGGTCTACTTTGAAAACTAAACTCCCAGTGACTGTAATACGATCATTGGGGCTTTCCGATAATAGAGTGCCAGCGTTGCATCGCCAAGCAGTAGCTTCACTTCAACGAATAGATGCATCGTTAAGTTCAGAAATAGAACTACAAGACTTAACTAACTTAACTAGTTCTGCATTAGAAGTAAATAAAGAGTTAACAACCTTACAAACAAATGAGGACACCAATATTGATCAGGTTATGGAAACTATCAATGACACGCCATTATTGCCACTGCGTGAACTTCAGGGCTTAGATAAAGCTTTACAATCTGTGAGAGGGGAGACAATGATGAATTTGGCCAAGCTCGGCGAGCTCGACAAACATATAGAAAAACAAAAAAATAAACTAGCAGAAGCTGATGATGCGAACTTAAGCATTGAGGTAAAACAGATGATTCAAAAGCGGCTCGCAGACCTTTACACAGAACGCGCGGCGAGGCTAGAAGCCTTATCCATAAACAGAGAAAAATTAATAACTAATTTCGCCAGAATAAAAGAAACGGTGCATAAAATTTTACACGAAGACACTACACTTGCAGAAAGAATTCAAACACTGTTCAGAGAGCAAGGTGTTACAATATTTAGCATTCTTACAGCTGTTGGGATGACAATAAGCACACTAGTCTTAACACTGACTAGAACCGTAGGCATCAGTGCCGGTGGACCTGGCGTACCTGGTGGACCTGGCGGTAGTCCGGTTAAAGACTGGATTAAAAAGACGTTACAAAGCATAGCTAACTTATTGAAACGCTTAGGTGACAAACTTGTAGACGCACTTCCAGGAATATTAGGTTCTGTATTTTCATGGATATTTAATACTGCTTCTAAAGTTGTGGTTTGGGCGTCTGAGCATCTGTGGTCTTTGTTTATAATAATATTACTCTGGTTACTTAAAATAGTAAATCCCAATTAACCCAGCAAGCAATAAACCCCCTGTAAGCGCTAGACGTGAAACCCCATGATCAGTTACCGGCATTTGCAGTTCCGGCAAGCTTGGTAGGCTTGGTAAGCTCGGAAGCGGTGGCGAACTTAAAGGTTCATTATTAGGCCTAGCAGTAAATACCGTATTTGCTGTATTCACTGTATTCGCGGTATTCACTGTATTTATTGTAGGATTGTAGCCTATATGAAACTGAGGGTCGGCAATCACTATATTGTTGTTGTAGTTTGATATAGTTCCTATCCTAAGCTGAAGGTCTGAAGGCAACATATACAGTCCTAAACCTATTACGTAATCTACTTTCGATCTAGCATACTTTAAAGTGTCCTGATATCTTTTAATACTCGCGGGCAAATCTACTGCCGAATTAATAGAATCTTCAATGTTGGCTAGAAACTGCTTTTGTGCATCGAAGCTAGTTCCTTCCCCAATGATATTACTTCGTGTTTGTGCTTGAGACCCCAGAATGCACCACGCATACGTACGAATAGATTCATTCAGCCTTTCCACCCCACTTTGAGTAAATCCGTTTGATGTGTCCAATATAAAAGTGCTGTATGCTGTACTTTGTTTTTGTCTGATATACAGTAAAGGAACCTGGCTGTTGTGGTTAAATGATGTAAATCCAGGTACGTAAGGCCCCGTGTATAAATTACCTACAGCGTATCTAAATAAAGTTCCCATTCCGTGATTGAGGTCTAGTTTTTGTCTGAAGTCTGTTTTAGTATCAATTCCGAATTCATTGCACAACCTTTGATACGCTTTCTTGTCAAAGCCGTTGTTAAAGGGATTAAAGTTTTTGTCAGTAGGTAACGGAGCCTGAAGTTCAGACAACACCCGCCTCACTTGATAATACAAATGGAACAGATAAATAGACTTCAACATGGGATCTGGGTGATTAAGGTGATGAACGTAAGAAACTCCGCAACCAGTTGTAGCGCATGACACGGCAAAATTAATTTGATTCTGAAAGAACTGCATACCCCCGTTGTTTAGCCATTGGTTAGCTAAAAAGTCGCTCGTAATGTCTGGGTTGAGGTAATGATCAAAAATATTATGGGGGATAGTTTCGAAATGGACGTTGGCTGCCACAGCTATTGTCAGCTTGGTTAGGTCGACTGCTTTTTCGTAATAATAAGGCCCTGTAGTATACTTTGCAGCTTTGTTATATTTATAAGGCGCGTACATTTTTATTATATTTAAAAAAATATGTTTGTAACTTTCGAATCTGTAAAATCAGGCGTGCCCATTGAACTTCAGCATCCTATTGACAACAAAAACAGGGACCTTAACGTAATCCTTCACGAAATATTCTACACGGTTAAATGGTTAAATATTAGTCATGAACTAAACAACAACTGGATAATGATTAATAAAAAAAGGCACTTTATTCATGCCGGCTATTATGACTTCTGCAGACTTACTGAAGAATTGTTTAAACCTCATTCGATTGAAGCAAAAATGAACCCTGCAAACTTAATAGTAACTTTAACTTTCCATAAAACCCTGCATAAAGACATTACCAGCGTTACACTTGCGCCAAAGCTGGCAGAAATATTAGGTTTCCGTGGCAATGAATTATCTTTATCTGACAGCTCCAGCACTGTCGGCAGTTCTATAAGATTTATTGGATCAAACCCTATGAGTTTGTTAATTAATAATAGATTGTTTGTGTACCTTCATCAACTGAAGACATCGGAAAACTTAGTAAACGGAACTCCTAGTACATTGCTAAGGATAATCTCAACTCAGAGAGAATCTTACTGCGATCCAGTTTCATTGAAATTTCTGCCTCAAAAACGCCACTTAAGTCAGGACTATCATACTAGTTTCTGCTTCAAAATAACTAACCAAAACAACGAAATTGTAGACTTTGAAGATCTTACAATTATTCTTGAGATAAAATAAAGTTTAATTTTAAAATACAATGTCAATCGGCCCTCAAATTCCAGTAACCTGTCCTACCATTGAACTGAAAGACTTAGCAGACACAATTGACTTTGATGCGAATGCTATTGTTGGGTCTATTTACGGTTTCGAATTTACACAAAATGGATATTATAAACGAGCGCTAGTGCCTGTAGTGCCGGCAGTACCTGAAGCAGTGCCGCCGTCAGTATTGCCAGAAAAACCATCTATTGATCAGCTAAAGGATTTTAATGCCGGTAAAGTAGATCCCGATTTTAAGTATGCTATTACTAAACGAGAAAATATCTGGTCTTTAACACCTATAGACACAGAATTAGATTGGCTTATTAAATTCAAGTGCGAAAGCCCTTACACTTTTATGGGACCAGACAATAAATTTAAGAAAATTATTAACGCCGGGCCTATGTTAGTTAGTCTAGTGCCGGATGAAAACAATCGGGAAACCATAGAAGTCAAAGCCTACAAAAAAAGCAACTATGTTTTACATAAGCGTGAAACCGCAGGGAAAAATGTCCGAGTTATTCTGCAGCCTCCTTTACAGCTAGGTAGCGCAGCTATGATAGTACTGGACATAATTGCTCACAGGCCTACGCAGAGAAATTTTAATGTAATTCCGCAAGTGTCTCTAAGTTGGGTTGATTTAGATGAGGATCCCAGACGAGTTACAGTATTTATGAAGAAAAGAGAAAATGAAAATCAATTTTCCGTATTTACTTCATCACCCAAGATAACTTTTGTTCCTGTTCCAAATCCTATTGAGAGAATAGCGCAAATTAGCCTAGACAACGTAGATCTGTTAGCATTTTATTTCAGCGATCAGATATTTTCTGATAGTCAAATAGAATATTTTGCTAATAAACTAAAATCAAGTTAATTATTGTTAACCCTTTTTTTTCACACTAAAAATATGACGACAAAATTGTATCCTGCTATAGTAGAAGCAGTAGTGGATGAACAACCAATTGTACAGCCCAGCGCTCCAACGTTAGACTTAAGTAATGTTCAAACGTTCAGGTTGGAAGAAATAAGAAAAGTTAGGACTCAAATTGAATCAGATATCCAAAAGTACTCTAGATGCAGACGAAGGTATTCCGGCGCTTATAGCACAATAAATTACGTGTCTACTGGTCTAAATGTTATTAATGCAGCGGAAGCTGCGGCCAGCGTGGGATTATTGGTGACTGGAATTGGTATACCAATTAGTATTGGATTAGGAGTGGCTGCCGGATTATCTTCAGTGATGTCAGTTCTACTAGGTGTAATTAATACTAAAGTATCTAAGAAACTAGAAAAACACGACCTCATTTCTAGCCTTGCGATAGCTAAACTTACTAGCATGAACTTAATAATTTCAAAAGCTCTAGAAGACACTCAGATTCAGGACCAAGAGTTTGTAATTATCCAGCGAGATTTTGAAGAATATAAAAAGTTGAAGCACGACACACAATCTAAATCTAGGTCTGCACCTGTTAATGTTGAAGAAATAAAAAAAAAATTAATAGAAGAAGGGAGACTACTGGGACGGAAAGAGCAGCTAGATGCTTTGAAGAAAAAGCTCATTGCTTCAGAATAAATACAGTTAACATTTACTCAAGCCTTACAGGCCCTCCTCCTTACTCGTAGTCGCAGTCGTAGTCGTAGTCGCAGTCGCTGTTTCTACCTGTAATTTATAGTGGCCTAGAGCGTATGCGAACTCCTTAGTTACTCTTATTCTCTTTGTGTCATTAGCGCATAATGTTTTTTTGGTCGTCACAGCAGTGGACACTACATGGTTTTTAGACTTTATAGTTGTGTTAGGGTATGGTTTAACTTCTTTCCCATCTAAGGCTTCCAGGTAATTTTCGTGTCTGATATCTCTGTTTTTTATTGCAGCTTTTTGAATGCCTTTTGCTTTTGAAGATTCCCCCGATTCGTGTTTAATACTGTACTGCTTAGATCGCAGTCCTGCGTATTCTTCAATAAGTTTCCCGTTCATTTCATCTTTCATCAAACCTATTTTCTTTTGGTTTGCTTTGCTGTACAAAGGGTGAGTTTCAGGGTAGTCACTAGTATCGTAATGTTGTAGTTCCGATTCTAAGTCTTTATAAATGTCTTCAGTAGGGATGTCTAGTATAAGGGAGTCTGTGTCTGTGTATAAAACTCTGGCCTCCGGGTATTTAGGTTTAAAGTAATCGTAGTAAAATTCGAACATTAGTAATTTAGAAAGGTCGAGAATAGTCATCCCCATAAACACTGGTTTGTCTAAATTAACTTGCGTGGTTTTCATGGTAACAGCATACAGGGAGTCATGAAACTCTTTGTAACCAAGGTATTGAGGTTTAGATGTTAATTTAATTGCTTGATTGGGTGAGGTAATTAGCCTGACGTCTTTTCGCTTGTATGGGTTCTCCATAGTTTTACCAAAACAGCTGTTATTCAGCAGCTTAAAGAAATCTTTTTCAAACGTAGATTGCGCTTGTTTTCTAAGCTCTGTGTTTTTATTGATGTACCCGGCCAAGACATTCGTTTGTTTAAAGAATAAAAGCTTGTGAATCGCTGTGCACTTCATGCCGTGTCTGATGTAGAACTGCAGGTTTCTGTAGTGGCAGACGTAATTAGATTTATTATAGAGGTTGGGAATAAGTTTAAGTTGCTTGTCTGTACCATGCAATCTTTCTGGTGCTAATGGGTAATCATTATGTAGGTCGTGTAAAGCATTGGGATACTCTAGGTCAACTTCGACAATAAACCCTATAGTATGATCTTTAGGGTGATTTAAAATACTGTTTAACCAAGTAAAGTTTGTGGGGTTTGGATTAACAAGTAATTTGAAATCTGAAACCGGCAAAAGCTCACTCATTGCCCAACCGTATAAATTGTTGGCGTCAAAGTACATTATATAATTAGATTTCTGCGAGGGGTCATAGTGCTTCAGGTATTTATTGTTGGCTTTGCAATAATTATGAGCTGCCACGCTTATTCCTCCACGAATGCCTGACTCAATCATTGTCATCATTACCTGGTCAGTTATGAGATCGATTTTAGAACCGCTAAGTTTTAAGAAAGCATCCCAACTCATTCCTGGTGAAGAAATATAATGAGAAGGGTCGAGGGAGTAATGATGTAAACTCGTTTCTCTGTATTTTTCAAACACATCAGCCAACAAACAGACGTCAGCTTTTAAATATATGTCGTGGTAGTCACCAAGGTTTTTACATCCGAGTGCATTCCAGACGTTGTGTGCATGTTGGTAATCGATATCACTTATGAAACTTTTATTGAGTGAAGAATAGAAGTTCTCTTTAGGGGGT
Organism: Oncomelania hupensis; assembly: GCA_036898135.1. NCBI lineage: Eukaryota > Metazoa > Mollusca > Gastropoda > Littorinimorpha > Pomatiopsidae > Oncomelania > Oncomelania hupensis. The sequence goes on from CM072521.1 coordinate 59,876,641, forward strand.
AATTCTAGTTCTTCAAACACTTCCCAAGAATCCATGTATTCATAAGGATACACACCTTTCCGAATAAGTGTAACGTCTGGAAAATATTTGCTAGTGATAGGATAGCTGGGTAAGTTCTTAGCTAGTGTTTCTAAACTGGAAGACAAATGTTGAAAGCTGTCGTAAAACTTTAATTTATTCAGAGTGAAAGTTTTATATTTTTCTTCTGTCTCGGCAATACATGTCACTTTGTATGCTTTCGTCACTGCCTGCATGATTAAATGGGAGTCGTAATTTCGAAGATTGTGAATGAAAATAGGGAGAGAGAAATGTTTGATTCCATATTCCAAGTTGCATTTCTGATGAGCTGCACCTCTAAATGCCCCTGTTATGTGACAATGATCTCTCACTCTTTGGGACTTCGTGTCCTTCGTGTCCTTCGGGTCAAACTCTTTATTACAAATGTGGCAATGTGTAGCTGCTTTAAAATTATGGGAGTCAGATTCAGTAAATATCATGGGCACCGGATTATCTAGCTGCAATAAACACAATTTGTATATTTTGTTCATCTCATCTAAGAACTTCCTAGCTGCGTCAGGCCCTCTGTAAATTACCGGCTCTGTATGTTGTCCGTCGGCTCTAACAACTACATACCCGAAACTGCAGACTTCGTGAAGGTGTGTGAGGAATGAATTAGGCGTACAAAATCCTTGTGGGCCTTGATATTTTAAAATCAATGATTCGAAGTCGGCATAAACTATATAAGGCTGCTTGAATTGTTTGTTGATGTTTTTAAAATATACTTGAGAACCCGGCTTTGGTAACACAAGACGGGTTTGGATATCTGTCATACTTTTGCAAATTTTACTGTGCTTGTCAGCCACTTGGAGATTAGAGACTCTAGTTAAACAGCGTCTGCACAAATATTGTTTGCCATGATGTTTTGAAGTGTGTCCTAATAATCTAGATATGTTTCGTATCAGTGTATAATGTTGCATGCTAGGATCTTGCGGGTCGGTTATTAGTAAAAGATCGACGTGGTGATTTAGGTCTGAAAACGATGGGGCATTAGGAGAGATTCGTGAAGGCATAAGTTTTGATTCAGGGTCCCAAACATATACATTGACTGTTATAGAAGAGTTTTGTGATTCAAATTTGTCAATGGCGTCAAGGCTAACAGGGAAATTAATGTCTTTAAGATTTAAGTTCGTTACTTTATCTTTGTATAGCGCCACCCTTTCGGGATGTTGTTTCGACTGAATAGGATATAGTTTAGCCAGAACACACCACACAAAACATTTGTCGTCAGTGTTCTTAATATTCAATACAGCCTTTTTGTCAAGAATTTCTTTGGGAAGAGGGATATAAGATTTTCCTTTGATTGGATTATACTTTGCAATGTTCAGTTCTAATGATTCTAGAGTTCCTTCGGCCCACCCGGACCCTTTCAAAGTTGCACGCTCAATACTGTCTTGTAACTGGTTGATCAAGATGTTGTTATAAGCATTGTCTAGGTCTGAAGATTTTAACACTTCAATTTGACTTGAAGAAATCCACACAGTCATCGTTTCATCAATACTGCCGGGTTTAATAAAAGTTATTTGAGCGTGAATACGAATTTTAACTGGAGATTTGAAAGTAAAATTGTTAAGTACAAATTCGTAATTATTATAAACAGATTTAATAACATTTTGACTGTCAAGAATTTGAAGTTGCATTGTTTGAAAGATGTCTTTAAACAAAGGAGATTGCGAAAGACTTTTTGTGTCCGTCATTTTTATACTGATAACAAAACTTTAAATTAAAAATAATTATTTAAAAAAATGGATTTTTAGGCTTCAAACCACCAAATACAGTCAAAGGGAAGCAACCGCAACTTTACTTATGAATGCGTAGTAATGTTTTTATTACTTCCCTTAACTGAATGGATAAGAAGTAAATAGCATTAATGGAAATAAGGTTGTAACATTAATGTTTGCGGGAATTCCCGATTGAATAAACTAAGCTTAGGCCAAGAATATTGATTATTTCACACTGCCCCTAGCAAAGGGAATTCCAGGTTCTGTTTTAATTGGATCACATGCTTAATATAAAACTCTTAAAAGGCCTTTTTAGTACAATATTTGGCTGTTGATAGCAATTAAATTAAATTTAAATTAAAAACACTCTGTATAAGGTTGTAACATTAATGTTTGCGGGAATTCCCGATTGAATAAACTGGGCTTAGGCCAAGAATATTGATTATTTCACACTGCCCCCTAGCAAAGGGAATTCCAGGTTCTGTTTTTAACTGGATCACATGCTTAATATAAATTTCTATTTGCTGTTTTCAACTGGATCACATGCTTAATATAAATTTCTTTTTATATATCTAAGCAAAGGCAAAAAACTTACTAAGGATTTTACATTCACACAGAGAAAGCACACAAATATTCCTGTACACAAATTATTTCCTCTGGTCTAGTAAAGGGGAATTTCCGATTCTGTTTTTCAACTGGATCACATGCTTAATGCATGTTTAAAATACACACAAATTATTTCCCTTGGTTTAACTTACAGCTAGTAAATGGGAAACACATGCTTTAATATAAATTTTTATTTATATATCTATTTGTTACACTTTTAAAAATTAATATGAACAATATGTAATAAAGATTGCTGCACTTAATGGTGTATTATTTAGAATTGTACATTTAGAATAAGGAATATTAATGCTGGTTTGTTGTATGTAATTTCCCAAGCCCAATCTTCTTTTATGAGCGATCTGGATGGGGATATAAAGAAAAAAGGAAGTATAGATTTTCGGTGTGGTTAGTCACTTCTGTGGCATGTGTTGAATTTGCTAAGGCATTAAGGCCAAATGTCTGTCCTATTGCAATAATAGACACAGTGTACAAAGTGGCAAGTGGCTTGGATACATGTTGAAATTTGCCATGACAATGGATAAGACTGTGGAAGGTGCACGCTAACTCTCGATCCCTTCCTACTTAATCCAATTGTCAAGCCTCAGGCAACAAGTAAACAGATATTGAACGCAAGAACGAACGGTTGCATGACATTGGGTAAGACAGGAGGCTGAGCGCTGTATCCTGGGAACCTCCTACTTAATCCAACTGTCGAGCTCGCAGCCAAAGTTCAGTCAGTACACCTCCGTGGGTTTCTCTAATTTCGTCTCGTAGAGATTCCCCATTTGGGGTTTGATGACAGACAACACATGCCACAACGCTTGGGCTCACTTGGTGGAGTGGGAGATGCGTGCAAAAGGTCGAGGGGTCCGTCCCACTCCACCAAGTTAGGGAGAGAGTCCAAGCGGGAAGTGCTACCACCGGTTTTTGTAAAAATTTCCAATTCCAGTAGTAAAGTATTTTTTAAGTTTTCTAAGTAAGTTTTCTGTAAGTTTTCTACTTTCTAAATGAGGTATTTTTTCTAAGTTTTGAAATAAGTTTTGACAAATAACTAATTAACTGGCTAAGTTTTGGAGTTGATGGGGAGACCAAAGACGCAAGATATACGAATATGTATTATATTTAGCAAATTGCGGATTCCCAGAGTGCTTTGGAGCGCTTTTTAAAAGCTCATAAAACAGCCATAAATTGCAATAAAAGGCCTCCTTTAGTAACTCTATGAGCTTTGGGGTTCAGAGCCCATTATTGCTATCTCTAATCTGGGGAGTCCTCGCTCTCAACAGAATCTGGTAAAGGATCAGACTTTACAACAGACCTTGGTGGAACTGTCGGTTTTTTAGTTGCTACCACTGCTGTATCGATCAGACCTATAGGAAGCAAGTAGTTCCTATGCAGTGTTCGCCTCGGCCCTGCATTAGCTTCATCTTGAACTGTATAGACTGGTAAGCCATCCTTCTTAGCCACCACCACATAAACAGGTCTCTCCCAACTATCGCTTAACTTAGAATCAAGCCTGGGCCCTAACTTGCGAACTAGAACTCTGTCCCCAATATCTAGTTCAGCTGCCTTAGCAGCAAGGTCATATCTAGCTTTGTTCTTAGCGTTTGACTTTGCCATAGAATCAGAAGCCTTCTGGTAAGCGGTTGCTAACCTTTTCTTGAGTTCTTGGATGTAAAGAGAGGGTGATCCTTGCCTCTTGGGGCAGATGTCAATTCCGAATGCTAGATCTATTGGCAATCTGGGATGGCGACCAAAGAACAGAAAATACGGGGAGTGGCCTGTGCTCTGGTAAAAACAACAGTTGTAAGCATGTACAACCTCAGGGAGGGTCTTTTGCAGGTTGATTGTTTGGGTATCGTCTATGCTCCTCAGCATGCTCAACAATGTTCTATTCCACCTCTCCACAGGGTTCCCTGATGGGTGATACGGGGTAGTCCTGCACTTCTGAATGCCAGCAATCATACACAATTCCTTCACGAGCTTGGACTCAAAATCCCTACCCTGGTCAGATAGAATTCGACTGGGGAAACCATATATCATGAAGAATTCCTTCCAAAGCGTCCTAGCCACGGTTTTAGCAGTCTGATCTTTTGTACAGACAGCATGGCCAAACTTGGTAAAATGGTCCATCATGACAAGAATGTTTTGTTTCCGACCACCTACATCGATAGTAAGGAAATCAATAGAAAGAAGTTCAAGAGGATACGTGGTGACAATGGATGACATTGGGGCCTTCTGGCATTTAGCTCCCTTCCTAATGCATCTGGAACAACTTTTGATCTTAGCCTCTAAATCTCTAGCCATGTGGGGCCAAAAGAACCTCAGTCTTAGTTGCTCAATACCATTCTCAAAATGAGTGTGAAATAAATCCTCATGAACACCTCTTAGTGCAGCTTTTCTGTATGGTATAGGCAAGACTAACTGGAAACGTGGGACTCCTTCTTCCTCAATCTTCCTATATAGAACGCCCTGTTTCAAAACCAATTTCTTTTGTTCTCGAGCATAGACCTTTAGCTCCAAACAATCTGCCTCTGAGACGTTCAACAATTTACCACTTTCTAAACATCTGATCACAAACGAAAGGTGCTTGTCTGCCAACTGAATCCTCCTCCAATCTGTGACTGTGTCTATGGACCCAGGATCAACTTTTGGATCCAATATATCATCAGGTAACAGGTTGGGGTCAATCATCAACTGTTCGACAGCAGGAGTGATACCCTGATCCCCTTGAACAACCTCTAAAGGGACCTGTCCTGAAGCTACACTCTGCCCTTGGAGTACCTGAATATGATGAGACTGGAGTATAGCCTGAACTGATCCTGATGGGACAGAAATGAAACTCTCCAGTTGAGTTACATCAAACGACTTTGCCTTCTCAATCAAAAACGCTATATTATCCAATGATTTCACATACTCCCCATCTGCACAAGGTTCAGAATGAGGTAGCCTGGACAGAGCATCTGCATCTGTGTGAGTAAGTCCCTTTTTGTACCTCAAGTCAAAATCAAACATAGAAAGTGAGGAGAGCCACCTATGACTTGTTGCATCTAATTTTGCGTTTTTCAAGATGTAGCAAAGTGGGTTGTTATCTGTGACAATGGTAACTTTGGTACCCAATATGTAATCCCGAAACTTATCACACATGGCCCACTTAAGAGCGAGAAATTCACGCTTATGAGCAGGGTAATTTTGTTCAGATTTGTTCAATCCGCGACTGGCATAAGCAATGACTTTACTTTTCCCTTCAAACTCTTGGTAAAGTATCGCGCCTAGACCAACACCACTTGCATCACAATGAATGATAAAAGGCTTGGATTGGTCAGCCAAACCTAACACCAGATCACTAGTAAGTGCAAAAATTAGTGATCTAAATGACTTTTCTTGGGCCTCCCCCCAGGATTCAGAAATGGACGAAGAGAGGGTCAACTGACCTTGCTTTCTACCCGACCTGGATCGCCCCCCTGGAGCATAACCTACCGTAAGGTCATTAAGGGGTTTAGCTATGGTAGAGAAGTTGGGAATGAAACGACGATAAAAACCTGCAAATCCAATGAAACTCTTAACGTCTTTCACTGTTGTTGGTCTGGGCCAATTTTTGACAGCTGCTATTTTGTCTGGGTCAGGGCGGATGGTGCCTTCAGATATAACATAGCCTAGGTGTTTGACTGCTATTTTGTCTGGGTCAGGGCGGATGGTGCCTTCAGATATAACATAGCCTAGGTGTTTGACTGCTATTTTGTCTGGGTCAGGGCGGATGGTGCCTTCAGATATGACATAGCCTAGGTGTTTGACTGCTATTTTGTCTGGGTCAGGGTGGATGGTGCCTTCAGATATGACATAGCCTAGGTGTTTGACTGCTATTTTGTCTGGGTCAGGGCGGATGGTGCCTTCAGATATGACATAGCCTAGGTGTTTGACTGCTATTTTGTCTGGGTCAGGGCGGATGGTGCCTTCAGATATGACATAGCCTAGGTGTTTGACTGCTATTTTGTCTGGGTCAGGGCGGATGGTGCCTTCAGATATAACATAGCCTAGGTGTTTGACTGCTATTTTGTCTGGGTCAGGGCGGATGGTGCCTTCAGATATGACATAGCCTAGGTGTTTGACTGCTATTTTGTCTGGGTCAGGGCGGATGGTGCCTTCAGATATGACATAGCCTAGGTGTTTGACTGCTATTTTGTCTGGGTCAGGGCGGATGGTGCCTTCAGATATGACATAGCCTAGGTGTTTGACTGCTATTTTGTGTGGGTCAGGGCGGATGGTGCCTTCAGATATAACATAGCCTAGGTGTTTGACTGCTATTTTGTGTGGGTCAGGGCGGATGGTGCCTTCAGATATAACATAGCCTAGGTGTTTGACTGCTATTTTGTGTGGGTCAGGGCGGATGGTGCCTTCAGATATAACATAGCCTAGGTGTTTGACTGCTATTTTGTCTGGGTCAGGGCGGATGGTGCCTTCAGATATGAATAGCCTAGATGTTTGACTTGTGTTGCACCAAAAATACATTTCTCTGGGTCAAGCTTCAAGTTAAATTTTACAAGCCTCTCTAGCACTCTAATGGTACGCCCTTCCAATTCCTCAAGAGTCCTAGCATGAATCAGAATGTCATCAAGAAAGATAATCAATTCAGTCAGATTCATATCACTAAAGACTTTTTCCATGAGCCTTTGGAAACATGCAGGTGCATTGGCTAAGCCTTGACTGAGCCTATCCCACTCAAACAGACCAAACGGGGTGATGAAAGCAGAAAATTTACTTGCCCTGTCAGTCATGGGGACCTGATAGTAAGCCTTACAAAGATCAAGAGTAGTAAAAAACTTTGCCCCATTGAGTGTCAATAAAAGGTCTTCAATTTTGGGGATGGAATAACTATCTTTTATTGTCCTCGCATTTAACTTCCTGTAATCAATGCACATCCTGAGAGCGCCTGTTTTTTTTCTAACAAGTACAATTGGGCTAGCAAAGGGTGAATTTGAAGGACGAATAATCTTGGCATCCAATAATCCCTTAATGTGCTGCCTACACTCTTCAAAGTCTCTTGGAGGGATGGGTCTGGCTCTCTCTCTTATGTCTGGGCCAGGTACTACTTCCATATCAAACAAATCCCCTGTTTCTGCTCTCCCTATGTCAAACTCATTTGTGACAAAAGCCCCTTTTAAAGATATCAGCTTTTGTTCAAACTGCCTACACCACTCCGGGTGGGTATTTTCAGTTTCACCAAAATTAAACTTTAGGTCTGACTTTTGATCAGGGTTAGAGTTGGCATGAGCACTGCCTGAAAAGATTGATTTCTCAGAGTTGGGTGAGTGAGAACTCAGGTTAGACACTACGTCCTGAACGTCATATTCATGGTTGTATACAAATATGTCAGCTATGACTTGGTTCTTTTTGATCTTAATTGGGTTGTCAGATTCATTCAACACTACCACCTTAACATCCCAAATGCAATCAGCAGGGACTTTACAGCCAACAACTTTGAGGCCACTAGGCAGAGAAGTTCCAGTGGGTTCCTGAATAATGACAGCATCCCTAGTCAATGGCATATTTGCTTTAATATTACATTTGATTTCCATACTCTCCCCAGCCGGGATCCAAATTTTCTCTGTGCGAACTCTGGCAGAACCCACTTTTCCATCATCTGCACCAGCAACATCTTGGTACATAAAGGCAATAGTTGGACAAACATTCAATGAGCTGACAAAATGTGAGCCAAACAGTCGTTTACATAGATCAGCAAAATTTCTCAAAATGTTTGTACCAACAATTACTGGTACTCTTCTAGAGAAATCCGTATCAGGACACACCAACATCAATGCATGCACTCCATCTTTAACACCCACAACATCTGGCATGCAAACATTTACACGCACAAATCCCAAATACGGTACCGAAAAACCACCCGCTCCCACAACATTAAGGTGACTCAGGTTTTCTAAGGTCAAGTGAGACAAATTAGTTCTATAAAATGTTTCTGACATAATGCTCACTTGCGAACCACTGTCAATCAAGCAGCTAGCTTTGATGTTTTCAATAATCATGTCTGCCTCTAAACTAGGGCCTACTAGAGCTTGCAAGTCTATGTTTTCTGTTGATGAATGTAGCTCTGCAAACACAGTCCTATGGTCTAAACTAACAGGGTTTCTACCATTATTATGCAACAGTACTACAATATTGTTACTGTCTAAAAGAACATCTACACTAAGTCCTGGTGGTAACAGTTCTGCTGGTCTCTGAAGGACTTTAACAGTGGATAATGTATCTCCAGAAACTGATATGTTCCCTGCGAGTGTCATTTTTTGGTCTGGTTGTAAAGTAACTACAAGGGGACTCCTAAGAGATACCCCACGTACATGAAGACCCTGCTCTAGGCACTCAATGGCGGTGTTCAGGACTTGAGCAGTTCGGGGCGAAGAGGCAGCAGGTGCCATTAAAGTTGCCGATTCCCCCTCATCAGCAACCGCTGGTCGTTTAAATGATGGTGTGCTCTCTTGGCCTGTGCTACTTTTGCCGGATTTGGTGGATTTGTGCAGTCACGTTTGTAGTGGCTGCCGACCTCACCACATCGAAAACAGGGACCTTTCGGAACACGATGTGGCTGTCCTTGAGCATTCTGGTTGAGTTGCCCCTGACGAATTGTCATCTTTTCCGCCACCAATGTTGCCAGACGATCATAATCTATTTCGGCCGAAATAGATGCAGCAACCGGTGTAGACTTCTGGAATTGCTGGGAGTTTCCTGTCCTGTCATAAAGTTCTCTTAGTCGTCTCAGAACTTTAACCGGATCAGGTGATTCAATGCCTGGTGCACCGAACTCAGTACGTACTTCCATTATGAGGAGGCGGTCCACGTAGGTAGCATTTGACATAAAAGTGTGATAAACTTTCATGTTAGCCTCACTGTTGGAATATTTCCCGTTGGTGTTAAGTTCGGTGAATGCAGACCATACGTGACCGAAAAAGTCTGCTGCGTTTTCCTTCCTGTCCATTTGCAGCTTTACGAACTTTGCGTACAAGTCCTCTGGCGTACTGAGGTTACCATATATTGACCTCAGTGTCTTGATGATGGACTCCCCCGTTGTGCAGTCTTTGACCTGTTCGCAGGCTATACCCCGTAAGCTGGCTTTAATTCGACGGAAGGCCTCTCCATCATCGCTTGCCTCATGGAGGTACTGACCGGCCCTCTCACTCCATTCACTGAATGAGGCTTCCCCCCCACAAGATGGCTTGAGTCCAGTGAATACGCCCAGCCTTGGGGCAGGTGTCGGAGTGCGGACGTGGACCGTCACTGGTGCTGGGGGTGACGATGTTGCCAGCAGCCTTTCTCTTAAAAGGCTGTTTTCCCTTTGAAGATCTCCCAATAGGAGAAGAGCAGCAGCCAAATCAGGTACGTCACCTTCAGCCCGCTCCGCCGCCATTCCCCTCTCTCCCATGTTCATGTCCCCACCAAGTTCAGCCATGTCAACCTGTCCGATCTCCCTTTACTACCAATTAAGAAATTTAATAATTCTTTTTTTTTCTTTCTTCTAAATTACAATTACAATTTAAATCCCGGACGAGCCCCCAAATTTGTAACCCAGATTCGCACACATTTAAGTCAAAAGACAACAGACCCAAGATTAAAATTTCTGTCAAATTTAATCAATGCTAGAATCAAACCAGCGCATAAGTCTCATAACTTCGACATAAAGAATAGGATGATCGGACGATCGGTTTACAGGCAGAACAAATGGTAAAGAACTGAACAATGGGAAAAATAAAGGGGAGAGAAAACAAAAAGGCACTGAAACAAAATAATATAATCATAAGTAAAACTCAAATAAAATTAATAATATTCTTACAAATATTATTGACATACTTAAAAACACCAATGTCGCTGAAACAAACGCATCGCTGAGACCCGGCAGTATCATTCTACATGTAATGATAACAATGTATCTCATACCATATTAAGCAGAGGTGACAATTACACGAAGATCGAATCCAGTCAAGAAACTGTTTATCGTGAAATGTACACATCTGGACCTAAATTGAATTATTTAGGCGAATCTCACAATTATACCAAAATGTGAACAATTAGCAATCCTTGCTAGCCTAAAGCTACAGACAAGTTGATCGCAATTGCTACTACTGCAACTTCTGCCATTTTCAGCATTCCAACAATCACACTTAACCGTTCACACATAACATAATGTCACATTTTAATATAATATACACAATAATTAAAACCACTTATTGTCATTGCAAATTCTTAATAAATGCATTACATACATCAAAATAATTATTAAAATTATAAAGCATCTCTATTTTAAAGGCAAATAATATTTGAAAACAATAATTTGTTAATTATTGTACTCTTTTGATTTAACAATGTCTTTGTTACTAAGGCAACCGCACAATTAAACATTTTAAATATAAGACAAAAATTAAATAATAAAAAGTCAACTAACAACTGCATTAACTAATTAAATAATAAAATAACCTACATCTTTAGCGTACGATGTACCATGAGGTGTTTCACACAATAAAGTACTACAATCAAAATCCTCTGAAATCATTCTCATCCTTATTCATCGGTTCCCGTAAATCACATATAATATACTACAACAATATTCAATGTTAATGGCATACATATTTTTAATCATGAAGTTTAACCAACCTGAATTAGCACCAATTCTTCTCTTCCCCTGGGGAAAGGCGGCTGCCCGGCCAAACAACAATGGCGGCAAAGGGAAAGAACCCGAAAAAAGCCTAATTACCTAAAATTAAATACATCATAACTAATTACTGCAACATGCACTTAAATTTACATTTTAGCACTAAAATAAATCTCAACAATTAATTTTATCAATTATTAACCTGTATGCAGGTTACAACCACCATCACCAGTGTCTTGTTTGCTGGTGTCATAAATGCTGATACTGCAGCAGGACGTCCAGAAAGTTCTTCAGGTGATTTCACTGAGCAACTGTTGGAGAAAATTCCTTCAGACATTTAGAACTCAGACACACAAACTTTACGCAAAATCCTCCAGAAGAGACAGAACACTTGGTCAAGGCATGATCTTGATTTGGGTCACACCAAACAAAGTCAGCACTACCTCAAGTTCACCAGTGATGTTCCTTTCAAGGAAGCTCCTCGCCGTTGTCCTCCTGCTATGGTTGAAGTCACACCAAACAAAGTCAGCACTACATCAAGCTCACCAGTGATGTTCCTTTCAAGGAAGCTCCTCGCCGTAGTCCTCCTGCTATGGTTGGAGAGGTCAAAAACATCTCAAGGAGATGCTGGACCTCGGAGTCATTTGGAAGTCTGACAGTTGTTATTCTTCAGGCGTCGTACTAGTGAGAACAAAAGATGGGCGATTGAGATTTTGTATAGATCTCCATCGTCTCAACAATCATACCATCAAAGACGCCTATGCACTTCCTAGTATTGAAGAGACTCTTGACACACTCAACGGGGCCCAGTGGTTCTCCAAGCTGGATCTTCGCAGTGGCAGACCTGCCTACGTCAGATTTTCAGTTTCAGTATTCTGAGTGGCAAAATGTGGTATTCTGGGACCAAAATTCGTATTTTCACTCTCGGCGAATCGACGCATTCGCAAGTAGGAATTTAACAATTGTAAATGTAACTTAATGAAGATAAAGAAGAAGTAATCACTGCATTAAAAAAAACACCTCAAACTGATTCCTTAAATACACTGTTCCCCGATTTATTTATTTATTGACTACCGAACAAGCGCAAAACTGTCATTGCTAGAGAGCAAAAATTCAGTTGATAAAAAATTAAATTGGAATTGGAAACAACAAAATAATTTATCTATAGTGAAGGACTAAGTAATTTATATGATGTGCAAAAATGTCAACATTGTTTTCCTTCAGCTGCTGGCTATAGCAGCTCTTGAGCCTGTCTGGTTCCTTGCTACAAAATAAATTATTTACAGTAACTGACTGGGAAAAATTATACGCAAACTGTCACTCATCACTGTTTTCTTTCAGCTGCAAGCTATAACAGCTCTTGGGTCTGTCTAGTTCTTTGCTGGTGTACACTGTGGCAGCAGGTTTGGACTTGAGGACTAGCAACTGAACGTTCTGCTTAGTAAATTGTCTACCTTGGCCATATTAAAATAAACTAAGAACCAACAGTGTGTGTAATTTTAAATAACAAATTTAATATTTTCATTGTTCTAAACATATACCAATACTAATGTTAAAGTACCGATAACACATCTATTTTTAACTAAAAGTGAAATGGCCGATCTTTAGCGATTTTACTTTTTAGAATCAGGAAACATTCTCTGAAACATGGCTGTCATTCTGTCTGCTGTGGCAATTGGAAGGTTGCATTCAGCAATAAACTGCACCATGCATACTTCAACATCTGTGACTTGCCGAGTGAATTCTTTTTTGCTATCCTCTGAGCTGATCTGCTTTTTGAATAAAGCTGTAATGTTTCGTGTCTTTGGAAGATTCTTCCACTGACGTTCGGCTGTTTTGTGATTTTGTCCGGCAACATGCCTCTCACAATCACTACGTCCACCGTGATCACAACTAAACTCTCTGACACACGCCAAGCAGTGGACGAATGTCGGCCCCTTCTTAGATTGCACAAGAAACTGCCACTCATCAGTGTATGAAGACAAGAATGTCTGCTGTTGTTTAGGCTTTTTCTCCTTTGAAACCGACGTTGACGCTTCATCCAATTCATCATCAGTTTCATGGGCTCTTATTATTTTTCTTTTCTTGGCATCCGTGGCAGACATGGTTGAACTTAATGTAGTAATCTCTGACAATGAAAAGTTTTTTTGTTTTTTTTTTTTGAGTAAATTTACGTCCCCGGACACATTAAGCGTATAGGGGACGGGTGAACCACCACTGTAATGAAAAGTTTGGTTGGTTTGGTTGGGTGAATTAACGTCCCCGGACACGTTGTGTATAGGGGACAAGGATACGTTGAGTTCTTGTTGTAATAAGATGTCTTCATGATAAGTGTTGACAGGTTGAAGGGGAGCGCTCGTAGCTGCTGAACACACCAGCTCGGACGAAGCGTTGAATGGCTGGCAGAAGAGGAAGCTGTAGGCAAGGGAGCCAGGAAGGGCGGCAGGCACATTGCAGCAAGCATGAAAAGTTTCAATTGTTTCTGACTTAAGTATGGCGCGCAGTATGGCGCCGTGTAAAATGTCTTAAAACCCAAAACAAACGTCTTATTACACACACACACACACACAAATAAAAATAAAATAAAAAAACTAAAAAAAAAAAAAAAAAAAAAAGGTGCCAAAATTTATATTTTTTAAGGCCTTTGCGTATTTTTGTATTCTAGGTCTCAAATCCGTAAAAATACGGAAAAATCCGTAACGGTAGGCAGGTCTGCAGTGGCTACTGGCAGGTGGAACTGGCAGAGGAAGACAAACACAAAACAGTGTTTTCTGTCTGCAACCTTGGCTTCTACGAATGAAACAGGATGCTTATGGGTATGTCCAACGCTCCGACAACATTTCAACGCCTGATGGAAAGCTGTATGGGTGATGCTCACCTGATTGCATGTCTTCTGTTCTTCGACGACGTCTTGGTGCACAGCAAGACACTGGAGACTCACTTTGACAGACTGGATTTGGTACTAGGGAAGCTAGAACAGGCAGGACTGAAGGTCAGGCTGGATAAGACTGAAATACTGCAGCGTTCTGTGAGGTTTCTGGGCCATGTTGTCTCAGCTGAGGGAATCCAGACTAATCTTGACAAGATCCGCTGTGTCCAGGAGTGGCCCATTCCCAAGTCTGTCAAGGAAGATCAGAGCTTCTTAGGTTTTGCAGGTTTCTATTGACGGTTTGTCCCTAACTTTGCCAGCATAGCAAGACCTCTTCATGACATTACTGCAGGGTCAACTACGGGCAGGAAAGGAAAGTCGACAATGCCAAGTTCTTCTGGGGCGAAGACTAACAGACGGCCTTTGATAAACTGAAGTCTCTGCACCGATCCTGACATATGCTGATTCTCAGAAACCCTTCATTCTCCATATGGACGAAAGTACAGAAGGTCTGGGTGCAGTTCTGCTTCAAGAACAAGGCAGTCAGGAGAAAGAGTTTGCCTACTCCAGTCGTGGCTTGTCCAACGCTGAATGCCATTACCGTGCTCATGGTGTTAAAATGGTCAGAGACTGACAAGTTTCATGACTATCTCTATGGCAACAGGTTTGTTGTGAAGACCGACAATAATCCTCTCGCTTACGTCTTGCCGACCGCGAAGCTGGATGCAGCAGGCCACACAACTAGCCAACTATGACTTCAGTCTAGAGTACAAATATATGTATGCGTTTTGTTGATGATTTATAATGATGTTTGTATTCTATTTTGTTTTTGTAACCGGGGGTTCGCGTAGTTGAGGTCAACCCTCAGCCGTCCCTCGCGTGGGATGTCTTTATTGTAAAGTGACTGGCCGGTGGAGGGCATTCAATTTTCCCACTGGGGTTGTTTCAACAGATCTTTTATGCGGATCGGGGGTTGTCCGGTCCTGATTTGGCTCAGAAGAGTCCGCTGGACCTAAAGCAACAATAAATCAATCAATTAGGATTACCTCTACGTTTAAGGTTAAATCTAACCCTAGCTCCAACCCTAGCACTGACTTCCAGTTCCATACCACAAATTTTTCATTATTTTTAATCAAAAAAATTTTTTTTAGAATTAACGATCAGTGGCATATGTGGAGTGCTATAAATATGCCTGAACTTTTTATCATTTTAAAATTACCTACAACTAATATCAATTGTATCCTCCACTGCAGACTTGGATTTTCTAGCGGCACCACATTATGCATGTTTTAAAAAAAGTCTGAATTCAAGATTCCGGTATAACCACATGCACCCATGAAGTTGAACACATGGTCACACCACCATTTTTGGGGTGGGGAATGTAGGGTGTTGGGGGAGAGCCCTCCACTTGCCTGGTCATGCCTTCCCGAACTGCAGTTGACGCTGCCAAAGGTGCTGGGGTGCAGAACAGCGTTTTGTCATCCATTTTTTCATCCACCGTCTCTCCAACAAATGTCTCTTCCGCTGCCCGCAGGCTGTCAAACGGTGAGGTCTTCTTTGCCATCTTGATAAAGTGGCCCTAGGTGCTAGTTCAAAATAGCCCGACTTCACTGTGCACAGCTCCCTACATGACTGATTAGGGTGGAGAACTGGCAGGATTATCTTTCATCTCCTGTCCAAATGTCAGTCAGCGAAGCAGCAGCTATGTCCCTTCAGCCTTGTTTACATACATGCAATACATCCCACAGCTACATCAGGGTGGAATCTTTTAACAGGATTACCTCCCCCTCCAAATGTCGCTGGGTACTCAACAGCCACAAGTGACAAGGTACGGTTCACTGTCCAGTCACATCTAAAAATTAAAAAAAAATAATATTCAACATCAGTTATTATGAAGATCAAACAAGCTTAAATACACCCAAAACAGTCTACACTACTACAGTGTCGACTGGTATAAATCTATATATGAATCAGGGCTCCCCATTATGGAGAGATCTGGCATAATCACGCCTTAGACCCTCAAAATCATGCCTTGTAAACGCCGATCAGGCATGAGAAGTATAGTCTTAAATGTTACAATTGGTCCTGAAAACACTCCTGAAAAATCTATGGCATTAGAAGATCATCATCATGAACGCTACGTTAAGCGAGGCAAAAAGCTTATTTCGGAGCGAGTTTCTAACAAACAGCTGTTTCTTATTAGAGAGTTTACTGCCATGCGACTGCTCAATGTTCATTATTATCTTTTAAAATTTATTGAGATCATGGCAACATTTGCGTACTATATCATACACCATACATGAAGCAGCATTTTGCATTGAGCCACAGGACTCTAGGATCAAGATGCGATGTGCTAAATGCTGAAAGGTATTAGGCACATCTTTTAAAGTTTAACACACAATTTGTGGGTGATGCCAGAATGATGTTTCCCGATGCTTTGGTGCTTCAGCCTTGTAATCTTCCTTTGAGTTTGTCTGTCCTAGTCAGATCTGACTTCTGTCTGGATCTGGATCTGAAGATACATAAATAGTAATAATACATTGCCAACATCCCAGTCGCAATGGTGGGATGAGATGCTACAAAGATTTAGCAGCCTCTGGCAGCTGCCAGTGCAAGACAGCTGTCTTCTCCCCAATAGATACCTAGCTAGAATTGAAATTTTGATGTTCCTTACTAGTACCTTACAGATTTTACTGCTTTATTTATACTAGAATGGAAAAGCTACTATCTAGAGCTAGCCTGCTAGGACTGCAGTATCACATCCACCAACACTAACCTCAACTTTAGAATCAAGTTCACAGTCAAGTGCTGTTATTACTCAGAATATTACTAGTATTAATAATACCATACTGATTCCCTGCAATGCAGTTTGCTTTCACAGGGCTCCCAATTTGTAATAAATCTAAGGAGGGGGCTTACTTCCGTTTCTACAATTTTAAGGAATTGTTTTCTTTACTCCTTGTTAATCGTTTTGGGAGGGAACAAATGATGAACAAAGTGTGAGTACTGTCACTGTGTCAGTCACTCAGTGTCACTCAGTGACTTCACTTAGTCTTTGGACTATAATTTACACTGTGTAATCAACTACGCACAGACTGGTCGTCGTAGGCACAGAAGGTGATCAAACACACAGTGCCCAGCACGAAATATTACACAAATGGACACAGAACCACTTACTATTGCGATCAAATGTCAAAATCAAAGTCTACTCTTGTCAAAGAATGATTTGAAAGTCCGCCATTCATCTTGAGAGCAAATCCCAACTGGCTGAGTAAACAGCTTCCCGATTGGTTAAATAAAAAGTGCCTCTAACTTTCGATGACAGTAAGGTTATGTCCCCTTTTAAAAGCCACACAAGGCAAAATAAGCTTATTAATCATTCGAATTGAATCCCACACCTACATTCATCATCAAACCAATAATTTTCGTGTAGGCTACATGTATTTATATTTATTATGTAAGCTATTGAAAACTTATATGCATGGATTTCGTTGTTTGTCTGAGGAGCTCCACACTTTCCGTCGCTCGGTTTTCGTTAAAGTGCGAATAAAAAACGAAAACATATTTATGAACGTTAGTTATTTGGAAAATCAGTTTGCGTAAATTATTTATTTGACATTTCGGTTTTCGGAGGTCTCTGTTGTTTAAATATAAATACACCCTTCGGAAAGGTTAGCGGATGTTAATTATCTCCCTTGACTATGCCACAAGCACCACCACCACCACCACCACCACGCGCGCGCGCACCTTACGTTGTATACGTTTATAGTCCCCCACAACGTGGTGGTGGTGGATTATATCTATGTCACATCTCATGACACAGTGCACAACGTACGTGGTGGTGGTGGATTATATCTATGTCACATCTCATGACACAGTGCACAACGTACGTGGTGGTGGTGGATTATATATATGTCACATCTCATGACACGTTTGTCTGTGTGTGGGGACTTTGGGAGTAAATTTACGTCCCCGGACACATTAAGCGCACAGGGGACGGGTGTGGGGACTGTAGTGTTGATGGTCTTATGAATCATCGTATCTCCTTAGTTGTTTTTTATCATTTTTAATTAATACATATATGGGATTGGTGGCGGGGTGGTGATGCACCTCCTCCCTGCTTCGCGTTCATGATGGTTTTAGCCTTTATCCGATTTTTATTTGGGTTCCTTGGGTAATGTTGGGCTTTGTGGTTGCGACTTTTGTCTCCCCATATATTTGCGCAATATGAGCGCCTTAGTTTCCCCATTAATTGTGTTTATTCTTAATTATGCTGTTTTAGTGTATATGTTTGGGCACAATGGTTGGACTATAGTCCCCATGCCCTAATATCCTCCATGCCGTATTAGCGTGTTTTAATCTTTTAGCTTGTATCTTAATCTCTCCCCCCTTGAGTTGCCAGGGGTTTCAGTATAAATAGTATCCCCACTTTCTGGAAATTTAGCTCTTTAAATTCCCACTGTTACTGTCTTTCTCCTTTGTTCTTTCTCATTCCTACTCGATCTGTTCAATAAATCTATTATACTATCTTCTTCTTCGCCAGACCAGTAACCTACCTTTTTTATTAAAAACTCTTCTGGAACAAAATTTCTTATTTGTGTGTGAGGTCTGTTGGATTAGCTTGGGAATATTGGACGCTTTCTGCCAGGGGCTTCCTATGATGTTATTATTTAGCAATGTAGGCATTTTCTATGTATGTGTTTTGTTGATATTTTATAATGATGTTTGTATTCTATTTTGTTTTTGTAAACGAGTGTTCGATAAATTAGAGTATAGCCTCAGCGTCTCCTGCATGGGATGTCTTTATTGTAAAGTGCGTTCAGTGTTACTACTAGGATTGTTTCGGCAGATCTTTGATGTGAATCAAGGGTGGGTCCTCTTTCAGCGAAGTTGTGATCTTGATTTTTTTGGTTCTGATTTGGCTCGGAAGAGTCCGCTAGACCTAAAGCAATAACCATGTAATGTAATGTAATCTTAATCTCAGTTTCAATTTGATGATCGTTACATTTACTTATTTTTTTATATTGGTCCTGAATTTTAACTTGTGATTATAGTTACGTCCCATATATGCGCAAATGTCCGGGGACTATAATCTAATAAAGGAACGAACGAACGCTAAATAATAATATCATAAGAAGCCCCAGTGACCATTCACCACATCAGTGAGGGGTCGTGAGCTCATACTAGATCACAAGCAGGAATGGGATTTGCTCGAGTACGCTTTGCTGTTCTGGCTTAAGAATGCCAAAACCCTACCCATTACAGTTGAATATGTTTTCATACTCAGCAAGTGGCGGTTTCATGGTGCTGATGGGCCTATGAATAGGCACATGAAACAAAAATGATTTTCTTCGTGTATATAGTGTACCACTCTTTGAAACTGTAATAACTTTGTTTAGTATATATGCACGAGTGAATGTGAACTATTCCTTTATTTGCTTCTTTGTCTGTCTTGTAAATAACTGTATTCATGTATAAAGAAAGGAGTTAGGATAGAGAACCTACAATGTTGAGCTCAGCCAAAGTAAATAATAACATTCTAAAATCCTATGCATCCACTTCATAACATTTATTATATATACCCTTATAATACAGTTGTACATTGGCCTTATAATACAGTTGTACATAACTATTATTACATACACTCCTCTAAAACAGTTGTACATAAGTATTATTACATACACTTCTATAATATAGTTGTACATAAGTATTATTATATACACTTCTATAATATAGTTGTACATAAGTATTATTACATACACTCCTATAATACAGTTGTACATAAGTATTATTACATACACTCCTCTAAAACAGTTGTACATAAATATTATTACATACACTCCTATAATGTAGTTGTATATAGTCAAGTCAAGTCAAGTCAAGTCAAGTCAAATAATTTTATTGCCAAGATAAATTCCAGGAATATGTCTCAGAATCGAGATAACACGCACGCACACACACACAAACCTACACACACACACACACATGTAGCAAGCTAAGACAGGCAGTGGGCTACAGAATTACAGTTCTAGTAACTATGTTACTATACAACTTTTCTAAAAATTATACGAGCTTTTCCTTAAAATGCACATCTATAATAGGCCAGAACCCGAAAGCTTTCACGCACACACGCACGCACACACACACACACACACACACAGTTCGCACACGAGCCAACATACTGCATGCAAGCACCACAGACAGGACCACATCCATAAAAGTATTGTCTTAATACATACACCCTTATAATATAGTTGTACATAAGTATTGTCTTATTACATACACTCCTATAATATAGTTGTACATATGTATTGTCCTAATACATACACCCTTATAATATAGTTGTACAAAAGTATTGTCTTAATACATACACTCATATAATAAAGTTGTACATAAGTATTGTCTTAATACATACACCCTTAAACATAATACTATAATATAGTTGTACATAAGTATTGTCTTAATACATACACCCTTATAATATATAGTTGTACATAAGTATTGTCTTAATACATACACCCTTATAATATAGTTGTACATAAGTATTGTCTTAATACATACACTCCTATAATATAGTTCTACATAAGTATTTTCTTAATACATACACCCCTATAATATAGTTGTACATAAGTACTGTCTTAATACATACACCCTTATAATATAGTCATACATAATAAGTATTGTCTTGTTTACTACGTTCCATCCCACGGACTTTAAAGATCCAGATGCTCATGTCATAGATTTATTATATAAATGTAGTGGTGTTGTGTTTTGGAGAGAAGATGATGTGATGGGGGTTATGGTGAAGAATTCATTCATTCTCTCTCTCTCTTCCCCAACGCCAGTCCGCGATGACCGTTGAAATGTTTTATTCAGAAGACATACTAAGAGCTAAGGCATTGCTCGAGTGGCACAACCCTTATCTACTGCGTGGTGCCCGGTGCTTTCCCCCTTGCCGAGTTGTGTGTTCTCCTTTTATTTAGGACCGCCAGCCGCAGTGACAGTGCTGCTTACGCATGCCCCACCCGCCCCAAAATCTAGGCTCGCTGGCTAAGTTTGTGTTAGTGGCTAATCTTAATTTGACGCATAAATGATAAGGCTAGAAACGCAAACGAATACTATACAAATTATATATTGACGGAAACGCAAAAATACAACCTTTCTACTGTTATAACAATGTCGGACCTATCTGCTTCAAAATAAAAATAATACGCAATTTAAGAGGTAATTGGCTGCTGCTCCTAAGAATGTCACGACTCTAAACTCATAATAACTCTTTAATTTAATACAATTATAAATAATAATAGTAATGACAAAGAAAGAACGTCTCCTCTTTTCAATGATATACAATATGGCATGGTTACTATTATGGGTTCCGACTAAGGCGAACTAAACTAGAAAACACCTAACACAACAACAATTACATCTAGATTCTAGAGCCTTCTGACAGCTTTTCACTGTTTCCCTTTCGATGTGTATGTCCTAATGAAACTAATATATAATTTAAGTATCTACTATTAGAGAATGAACTAAGACATCGGAAAATATCACACTAAGGTGTTACAGTGGAGAATCTTTGCTACACTAGCATCATTCACAATTTTAGTCTTATCATGTATTGTAGGCGAGCGGGAAGATCCGTTACAACCGGCCAAAACAACCTCAGGGGCAGCTCCGCATACAACAGCGCGGTGTCTTTATCAACGTGATATGCATCGCGCTATCCTAAACATCGCGCTCTAATTCAAAATTGCTACATAAATCACAAATAAAGTTTATATATTCTAATAGAGAATTTAATGCTGCGTCTAACGGTTATATGCTTTAAGGGATCTGAAAAGTATATCTCAAGTTATTGCATACAGTTAGTTTAAACATAACAGAGTTAGGCCTACATATCGTATGATCAGAAATACTCGTATCCAGCACGGCTAAATTTCACCCCGACTCTTTCAAAACTCAGCGTCCGCGCTGAGAGAACCATTGTATCTTAAGACAATCGGACATGGATTTACCATTAATCGCGTCGTACATAAGAACCGAACAACACAGAAAGAGCGATTCTCAAAAGAAACAATTTCTTTGAAACGCACATTTAAGTACGAATCCGACCAAAACGAAAACAAGTTATATCGCGGACTCCTCTTTTCAATGATACACAATATGGCATGGTTACAATTATGGGTTCCGACTATGGCGAACTAAACTAGAAAACACCTAACACAACAACAATTACATCTAGATTCTAGAGCCTTCTGACAGCTTTTCACTGTTTCCCTTTCGATGTGTATGTCTTAATGAAACTAATATATAATTTAAGTATCTACTATTAGAGAATGAACTAAGACATCGGAAAATATCACACTAAGGTGTTACAGTGGAGAATCTTTGCTACACTAGCATCATTCACAATTTTAGTCTTATCATGTATTGTAGGCGAGCGGGAAGATCCGTTACAACCGACCAAAACAACCTCAGGGGCAGCTTCGCATACAACAGCGCGGTGTCTTTATCAACGTGATATGCATCGCGCTATCCTAAACATCGCGCTCTAATTCAAAATTGCTACATAAATCACAAATAAAGTTTATGTATTCTAATAGAGAATTTAATGCTGCGTCTAACGGTTATATGCTTTAAGGGATCTGAAAAGTATATCTCAAGTTATTGCATACAGTTAGTTTAAACATAACAGAGTTAGGCCTACATATCGTATGATCAGAAATACTCGTAGCCAGCACGGATACATAAAAATTGTATCTCTAACTTTATTATTAATAAGCATACTTACCATGACTCAACATGTGCCACAATTCTGTTGCTGCTTAGTAACCGCCCTCATAACAGAAGGGGGAGCAAGTTTTTGGTTTTAAGCAGGACACTTTTAGCAACGCTAGGCGTCTGGGGAAAATGGAGGATGGGCGTATTAGACCACCTCTCACCACATTGGACTCTACTGTGCGAGTGGAGGAGGTGTTGAAACGGGGGTGGGAGTTAGGGCAACCAAAGAATGAGCAGTACAAGCATCCTATCCTATCCTGTCCCGTAACCCGGAGGTCGTAGGCGCACCACAGATGATCGTTTAACCAGCATACTCCATCTTTCTCTGTCCTCAGCAGCCCTGATGGCTTTGCTCAGTGTCAAACCAGTCCGTTCTCGACTGTTGTCCTCCCACCTCTTTTTTGGTCTCCCTCTTCTTCTACCTCCTTGCACTGTGTCTTGCAGAATGGTCTTTGTAAGGCCTGATGATCTGGTGACGTGGCCATACCATCGCAGTTTCCGTTTCTTCACCACTGTGAGTAGGTCATCGTGTTGTCCAATGGTTTGTGTGATGGTCTGTCGGACTTCATCATTGGTGATGTGTTGGGTATAGGAAATGCCCAGAAGTCTTCTGTAGCAAATCATCTCCATTCTTTGTATTCTTCGTTGTAGATCTGCTGTGAGGGTCCATGCTTCGCAAGCATATAGGAAGATGGAGATGACAAGGGAGCGCAGCAGTCTTACTTTGGAATGTAGACTGATGGTCCAAAAATTACTAATATATTTTATAACAGTGCCAGATTTGAAATAAAGGACTGATGTGGGTACATGTCCATTTTCACTGGCTAGCCATGACAGCCATAGTGATAATCTATGATTTGTCAGCTTAACACTTCTGGCCATCACTTTCAACAGCTGAAGCCTTGGCAGACTGCTATGGAATGGGTCTTGGAGGTAGCGCTGTGATCTGAAATCAAAGAGTGCACATTTGTTATGAATAGTGACTTTTCAGACTATATAGTTTTACCTATCCTATCCTATACTGGAACTCAAAAGTCGTTGGGGCACCATAGATGATCGTTTAACCAGCTTACTCCATCTTTTTCTGTCCTCAGCAACCCTCATGGTTTCACTCAGTGTCAAAGCCAGTCCATTCTCGAATGTTGTCCTCCCACCTCTTTTTCTGTCTTTAGCTTCTTCTGCCTCTTTGCACCGTGCCTTTCACATAATAATGAAATGCATCACTTTTAAAAAGATAATAAAAACACGATAAAAGAAGATTTTTGTTAAGAAAAATAAAATATATTTATTAGATGTAGCGTTATATAATAAGTTTGATTTGAATTATAATTTCAACTGTGATGGTGGAGTTACAGCACCAGCAAAATTCTTTCTTGATCACTTTAGTTTTATAGAACAGAATTATGTGCCAAGCAAGCGACTTGCATCATCGTGCCTGCGAAGTACCTAAACCTTGGTTTTAAATACAAAATGATTCTGATAAAAAATCATAATAAAACTGTGACTACAAAGAAACGGATAAGTAAAATAAATAAAGTTTACACAAGTAAAATTATCAAAGCTCACATACAATAACATTGACATCAATAAATTAAGAAATCGTTTTTTGAAAAAAAAAATCATTTATATTATATCATAAATATAAGAATAAATAAACCAAATAAACTGATAAAATTATTAATTAAAAATATTAAAGGATAAAATTACTGGTTCGAGAGGAGAAAGTGAGGTATAAGGAGAGAGTGGAGGGGAAGCTGTGTTCGGGGGATGTGAGGGATGCATGGAGGGGAATAAAGACAATGGCGGGGAAAGAGGAGGTGCGTGAGAAAGATGATGGAATGAATGATGAAGAAAGAAAAGATTTTGTTGAAAGACTCAATACATTCTATTGTAAATTTGATTGTAATGATTTTTCACAGGAGAAGAAAGAAGCATGTGATGTTGTTGCCAACAAATTGCATGATCATGTTGTGCCAGAGATTGAAGAGGAGGTGGTGGAGAAAACGTTTAGCAGGATCAATGTCAACAAGGCCCAGGGGCCTGATGCCATCAGTGGCCGTGTTATCAAGCTTTGTAGCCAGGAGCTGGCACCAGTATATTGTTACATATTTAACATTTCATTGCAGGCCCACAGTGTACCCAGAGGCTGGAAGGCTGCCACTATCTGCCCGGTCCCCAAGAAAGCCAAACCCGCTACACTCAACGACTATAGGCCTATTGCACTTACGTCTGTTGTGATGAAATGCCTAGAGCGTATTGTGTTCTCGCTTTTGAAGCAAGGCACGCACACAGTGTTAGACCTGCACCAGTTTGCATACAGAAGTAACCGAGCAGTGGAAGACGCGGTTCTTTCCCTTGTTCAGTACTGTCAGGCACACAGAGCAGGGTGCTTCATTTGCCAGGATCTTATATGTAGACTTTTCCTCTGCCTGTAATACCGTGCAGACCCATCTCTTAGTGCAGAAGCTGGAAGCGATGAACCTGAACCCCCACCTCACCCTGTGGGTGGCTGACTTTCTGTCTGAGAGAACACAGACTGTCTGTGTCAGGTCTCCCGCGTATGGCCCCCCCACCCCCTCTCCCCCCGTCCTCCTTCTCTACTGATGCAGCTCTCGCTGTCTCCTCGTCTCTCTCCTCCTGCTCCTCCTCTGTCAAAACTATCAACACGGGGACCCCTCAGGGTACTGTCATCTCCCCCTTTGTCTTTACACTCTACACAGAATCTGAGATGACTGTCGCAGTGACCGAGAAGATCTCAGGATCATCAAATTTTCTGATGACACGGCTCTTGTTGACACTTCAGATTCAGCAGCTAATTACGAGGAAAGTGTATCAACCTTCGCACAGTGGTGCGATCAGAATTGTTTGGAACTAAATGTGACCAAAACAAAAGAGATGTTAATTGATTACAGGAGAAATCTAACAGATGTGGCAGCACTCCAGCTGAAGGGACAGGTGGTAGAGAGGGTGGATCGAGGAATACAAGTACTTGGGCACAATTGTTGATCACAAATTAAACTTTTCCAGAAATGCCGAGGTTGTCTACAAGAAATGCAGACAAAGAATGTACATCTTTTATCAGCTGAGATCTTTTAAAGTGTCCAGTCATATCATTGAAATGTGTTACCATGCGTTTATTGAGTCCATTCTAAACTTCTATCTGTTGGTTCAAGGGATTGAATGTGAAGAGCAAGAATCAGTTGTGTGGAATAGAGAGCGTGTGCAGCAAGATAGTTGGTAAGAAGCAGGCGAATCTGGAACAACTGTTCCACAAAAAAGCCCTCAGCAAGGCAGTCAGAATTCAGATAGACCTTACCCACCCATTTTCCTGTCTGTTTGAACTTCTTCCATCTAAAGGAAGATTCCGCTGTGCACTAACGCGTACACAGCGCTATAAAAACACCTTTATCCCTACTGCCTTATCAATGCTAAATGAGGCCAATGCCAGACCCTCAAACAAAAGACTGTCTTGATGTAGGAGTCTCCCAACTATCTCGCTGAGTGTATGTGCATGTTGTATGAAGGCATGTGCGTGTGTGTGTGTGCATGTGTGTGTTTGTGAATGTGTGTGTGTGTTTACTATGAATGTCTGTAAACCACCTTTTAATATACCATTTACCTGATTTACCTGCATTTCCTGACAACTGGGATAATCAGTCAACAGTATTATTGCTTATGTTGATTATAGTTTGATACAGTTATACATTGTTGACCTACTGAGATTCATATTAAACTGAGATTATTTATCTAGCACTGTTGCAACAAAATAATTTTTTTATAAGTCCAGAGTGGTAAATTTATGATATACATTATATCTATGTATTTTTATTACATTTTAACTGTTTAAAAAGGGCACTGACATACGTGTGATAGAACTAGAGTGCGTGGATAGGTGTTTGAAGGAAAAGATTAAGTGTAAGAGTACGCAAGTGATTAGATTTATAGAATGTATATAAATTTAGTATTGATTTTTTAGCTCTGTTAAATGTTATAACATGACTGTTTTTAATTATATGTTTTATATGCCTGACATACATTGCTGTGAAGTTCCTCATGGGATAATAAAGATTTTTTGTATTGTATTGTATTGTATACTTGTAATAAATATATACTCATAAATATAAAGCAAACCTTTTTGTAGTAGCCAAGTTCAAAGAAAGGATAGGATGGAGAAGGGACATCAACCACCATCACTCCCTGGTCTATTCCATCCTTGTACAGATGAAGCGCTCTGTTACCATCCACCAACACTCCAACACGCTGGCCAGGTTTTAAATTGCGCACTAAATTTTTCCCATGTTTCACCTGGCAGACAAAAAGCACAGTGATGTAAAACTGTGGTCAGACTTGAAGTCAATTCAGATCAAAGTAGCAACACCTTGTAGAAGGTCAATGTGTGGTCACAACAGTGGCTGGCATATTTAGACCCTGCGCTAAGACTTCTCGCCTTAAATAGCTCAGCCTGCTGTAGCCTTTGTAAATTAAAGTCGATGTAAAGCAGACGACTCATGTCAGTGGTGTGCTAAGCATGTGTATGCTAAAGCTGGCTCAGTTAGGCAGTGACCTCATTCAGCTGACGTAGGGCCAGAGACACCCGCCAGAGGCGCCACTTGTAGTGCTAGTTTTTGCGGGCTTTTGCTGACTGCAAGGCTAGGGGGTCATTCTGTGCCTACCTCTCACACGAGAAGGAGCCATGCTCTAAAAGATCGCTAGCAGAAGACTAAAACAGGGAGGGGTGAAATTCAATTCAACCTAGTATAGCCACAGCCTGACATTGTCAAAAGAGTAAATGATCTATCTTTTGTTTCATCGCGCTTATGAATATTAGTGCTGTATTATGTTTGTGAAGTTTTGCCATGTCTAGAATTGTGAATGTTAGTCAAACTTTGCTGGACCACGTGGCAGACACGCGACCAGTTTTGCCACCATGAAGTATCCTCTACGGACCGACTGTTGTTTCTCCTATGTGTATTATTGCAGACCAGTGACTGTACCGGAGAATGTGTATATTGTTAATTACTTCTCCATGTGTTTAGTTTAGCCATGATGTGTATATGTATAGGAATTAGAGTGGAGATTCCAGTGAACCACGGACATAGAAGATGTGTCATTGCTTATATATATATATATATATATATATATATATATATATATATATATATATATATATATATATATATATATATATATATATATATATATATATATATATATATATATGGGCAAGGTTCAGAAAAGGAGTTGAGAAATTGTGACATATATAAAAAGACTTGGTCTAAAGAAAAGAGAATGCAGAGTATGAAAATAACACATAAACACAAAAGCACAAAGGGTATTTGAGCAAACAAGACATTTATAAAGCACCAAAATTTTGTTAAGTAGATCTGAACTTGTGTGCATAACATCACCTCATGTCACAAACTAAATCAACTGCCATATCAGCATGAATACTGAAATTTAAAACCTCAATGAATGGAAACAATGAAGCAAGTCCTGTTAGTAATCTACAAACACTTGGAAGCAAATTTGCATTTCAAATCAGTTTATTAGAAGAGCTGGGAAAAAAGTGTACATAACATTACACATAAGAATGGGACGTTTGCATTACAATCTTTTCAGACAGTCAAGTCATCAAACATTTAACCTGAACTGCAACAAACTACTTCTACAGATCCTGAGGGAAATTTCTAACATGAAAACATCACGATAGTCTTACAGGTACATGAATATTATGCAGTTAACTTCAAGACTAGCCAAACATCTGTTTAAAAAATGTAAACACAGCCATAACAAATATAATTTATGCAGAAATGAAGTAATACAGTTAGATGCTATCATTTTAATTCATTTGTCTTCGGCTAAACACAAAAAGATCAAAACAACAACATTAGAAAGCATGAAATGCTTGTCAAGGACTCAACAGGTCATAACTTCACACCGTCACATAGCATTTTTGTGTGCATAAAAACTTAATCGTTTATGAAAAACAGTTGCTGACTTGTTGGATTAACAAAGCTAACTAGGCTAGACATTCTGACAAATGCCAATCAACCACGGTGTTAACCGGTTTTAAATATAAACATTTTAGTGGTGGAGTACATAACTTCATTACACGAATGGAGTGGTGAATGTTGTTAAGTGACAGTTTGCATTGAATAAAATTAGTTATGCTGCCCAAAACTATCCATGACATCAACAGTTGACATAACATGAACTACAATTGCCAATGACCAACCTGTCGTGTATAGAATGGTTTATAGGCCAATTAATTGTGGACATAACCTCACACAGTGAATCCTTAAGTGAAGACAAACAGTAAAAGAAAGTTGATCTAAAGTATAAATTGCATTGATTTATACAAGTACACATAAATGAAAGTAGTGCAGAGTAAAATGTGTGTTACATGGACATGAGTATTTTGCCATTAACTTTGAGACTAGTCAAACATCTATAAACACAATACGTGAACACAGCCATAACAAACATAATTTAAACAAAAATGAAGCAATACAGTTAGATACAATCATATAAGTTCATTTGTCTTGGGATAAAAGGAAAAAGATCTTTAAAAAAACATTAGAAAGCATACAATGCTTGTCAAGGATTCAAGAGGTCATAACTTCATGCCGTGACATAACATTTTTGTGTGGATAAAAACTTAATCGTTTATGAAAGACAGTAGGTGACTTGTCGGATTAACAAATTCTAACAAGACTAGACACTATGACAAACTTGAATCAACCATGGTGTTAACTGGTTTTAAATATAAACATTTTAGTGGTAGAGTACATAACTTCATTACACGAATGGAGTGGTGAATGTTGTTAAGTGACAGTTTGCTTTGAATAAAATTAGTTATGCTGCCCAAAACTAGCCAGGGTGTCAACAGTTGACATAACTTGAACTACAATTGCCAATGAGCAACCTGTCCTATCAAACAGTTGATAGGCCAAATAATTGTGGACATAACCTCACACAGTGATTCCTTAAGAGAAGACAAGCAGTTAAAGAAAACTTATCTAAAGTAATAATTGCATTCATTTATACAAGTACACATAAATGAAAGTAGTACAGAGTAAAAATAAATGGACAGCTGTCAGACTTCACAACCGAGACCTAAATTAAAAATTCAAGCGGGTACATGTGGAGAGGGAATTAATATTTTTTTCAAAATACAAGGATCCCCTATCCAAAATGTAAAGAAAAAAAAAAGGAAAATGGTCATCATTGGTTAATACTGACCTATTCAACAATGTTGGAAAAGCACAATGCTACTAAAAACAACAAGCAGAAAGCTCTGCTAAATGCTAAGAGTACATAACTTCAAGCCGTGACATGTTTGGTTGTTTTTTTCCTTTATAGAAACAAACTGATAATGAAACCAAAAATAGTGATGCAGAAATTTGAAGTAAAATCAAGGAGTACTCCTGAAATCATAAATGTATTACCTAAGAAGTGATTCAAAAAAACATCACCAGGGCATTACATAACTTTACACTGTCATTCACAGATGAAGAAATCTTTTAAAAAGAGGATACATTGCCAAGTCAAAACAAGAGCAAAGCATACAACTAGCAGAAAGCAGTCTTTCAGTATCGACTGGTCAAAATACAAAAGTTCATTTCCAAGCAATAATATACGAAGTTCATTTACGAGCAATTTACACCCCAAATTATGAAGTACAATGTTCTTCGATCCTGGCATGTAGTATACTCGGCCAGCACTTTGACGATGGCTGATTCAGGAAGCAAGTATTCCTGACCACTCTCTGGCAACTTCCAGCCTTCTCCGTACATCAAGTATTGACCCAAAGTATTGTGGGTTACTCTTGTGACCTGTAATCAGCAAATCATGATAAATCAGAAGAAAAAAACTACCATGCTACCCTTTCAAATCATGAAATGAAGCTAATGGTGCTTTTTATTCTTAATTTACATGGTGGTTGTCGAAACTAAATGCAGCTGTGGGGAAAATAACTGGCCATCTCTGATTCAGCTTCACCACACAATCCCCACAACTTGAAAATGCCTCACAAATAAATACTTCTTGTGCTACAAATTGAGAAGTTCCTCCTTTGATTCCACCTTTACCAATATGAAGTGCCCGGTAGGTAAGGAAGAATTCTAATCTGCATTAAATACATGCTTTGCCAAATATTCCCTTTATGTCAACAATTGTGTGTACATAACTTTATGCAATGCTTCCATGATGGATATGATCACATGACAGTTCACACTTGAGCTTGATCACTTCTGGGGATTAATCTGCTTGTACTTTTTCCTGTCAGACAATAAACTGATTAAAATGTCAAGTACAGTCAAGAGCTGTGGTTGAAAAGTAAAGGTGTAAGTAACTTCACCATTTTGAGGTAAGCTAGCTTTTGACAAAGACAACGTGAAGTTATGCACAAAGAGTGGAACAAAAGGGCATTTTACCTTAAAGAACAATTGACTAAAATTAGCTATGTTTTTAAAGGACTCAATTTAAACTGCATTAAAAAGATACCTTGGCACAATAGTGAAGCTCAAGGGCTCGAAATGTGTGGTCATAATTTTACGCAATGATATGCAATTGGTCTGGTCATGAAGTTATGTACAGTCGCATAGGAATGGCAAAATAAATCAGACTAAAGCCCAGTAGTTAACAATCACATGTATGGAACAAAACTTATTTCATTAAATTATTATAATATGAAATACATTAACTGAAGAGCTCTGGTTGATAAAATTTTGGTGTATGTAACTTCACCATTTTGATGCAGGCTTGCTTTGACAAAGAATGTGAAGTTATGCACAAAGAGTGGAACAAGGCTGTGTTTGTTGGTGAGCTGTGTTGATAATTTTTAATCATCTTTTGAGTGTAAATAATGTATATCTTTTAAAAGAAAAAGTATCACTTCAAATTTTTAAATAAAAATAAAAAACGAATTGTGTTCATCATTTCACAAAATCCACTTACTTTCTGGTTTTGGAAGTTAGTAGTGAAGTTATGTACTAAGAGAAATGGTCTCATAATGAATAGAAGAAACAAGTAAGTGGGATACGTTTTCACATATTGAGCTTCAGAATAATCCTACACTGGGAAAAACTAAATTACTCTAATTTCTTTCAAGGATGGTTGAGTTCATCACTTTACACAACTTTGAGCAAGCACAATTTTTCACTAGCTGTGTGACGTTATGCACGTGGTCGGTATTACAAAAAATGAAGCCTATAGTGACCACAACAAGAAAGAAATCAAAAATAATGTTATAAAAACATTTGTGATGCATAATTATTAGCCTATGGAACTAAATATCCCATCATTTAAACAAAATAACAAAACACCTATAAGACCGAGATGTTTCGGATCGTGAAGTTACGCACACAAACGAATTAGACTAACAAAACGTGCCACTTTATTGTCTATTATTAGCGGTGTATTTGTCCGCAACGAAAATATAATCCGTATAAAAATATAAACGTTTAAAAATGATTTGACAATAATACCTGTTAAAAAATCGTGTACGTTGCTTCATGACAAATTGTCAAAAACGGGTGCAAAAAATAATGCATAATATCTACAAACAAGAACGTTTACTCAAACACCTTTGTAGCGATGCTGTTGACTTGAAACAAACATACATTTTTATCACAAAACCGCGAGATTTACTCCATCAATGTTGACAGAAAAGTCGAAAAACACTGACCAAGCCACCAAAAATATGCGTGCATAACTTAGATGAAAAATTCATGACACTCGACTTACCTTCATTTTTGGACGAATCCGCCTCACTTCTTTCTTCTTCAGCCATCGCACGTTGAATGTTAACAAAGGCCAATTGTTTCACGTGTTAAAATTGACGCTAACTGCATTATTTAGAAAATTTGGAGCCTCAAAAATACAGTACGTCACGTTTGGTTTTCATGACCCAAAAGTTGACAGCAATTTGTTTGCCTATATTATTCGTTCGATTAATTATATCATTATTCTGATTAATGTATTGCTTATATTAAGTTTTGGACTCATGTTTCATAATATATTAGCATAAGAAATAAAGTGAATTACAACAGCAGCGCGGATTAATAAGCCCTGAAGCCGAATCACGAAAATACGTGACGTACGCGGGAGTCCCCGATTTCGACGCATATCTCCAAAAATTACGAACCGATTTTAAAATGTAAAATTGTTTCGTACCCTTTATACATTTTTAATTTCGGAAATTAAATTGTTATTAATATTCTATGAAGCAGTTTTATGCCGGTCGGCAAATACCGAACACACTGTTTACGATGTCACAAAAAGTGTAACGGAAACCGCCTATCGTTACGTCATTCATCGTCAGTTTTTTTCCCCTTTGACGTGGTTTATCGATCCGTCCTTGACGTCAAAATGAAGAACGATCTTTTCTCTGTCAGATTCACATTTTATTTTGTTTCAAATGATGATATGCAGTGAGTCCGCTTCCTCGCAAAGTAACAGTACCGGCGAAAATCGAGTCCGACGCCATTTCAGAGCCTTGCCCATATATATATATATATATATATATATATATATAGATAGATAGATAGATAGATAGATAGATAGATAGATAGATAAGATAGATAGATAGATAGATATAAGTGGAGCTATCACTGCGGGCTGTTTCTGCCATCAGTGAGATGCTCTGCACACCCTTAGTAAACACAGTGTTGCAGAAATTCGTCTCATATTTTGCAGACGAGCAGGCATCGTTGGCCCGAAGCAGGAGGAAGACCTTTAAGAGTCCACCCTGACAATCGGCCTGCAGTGGAGCATCTAGCACTGAGCTACGATAGCCCTATAGTCTACAACCAAGGAGGAGACACCATCACCACACCTCAAGTAAACAGCTAAGTGCAAACAAAATCGTGCACCCACACTGACATAGAGGGACTGTGCGTAGTCCACTCTCCTGAAACCAACATTAGGCCAACCCGAACAAATAGCCCAATGATGAGACAGTAGCAAATATCAAGAACAGTAGCAGCATAGACCCATCAAGGAACGAACTATTTGAAGGGAATTTGGACATTTAAGTTAGAATAGAGTGTTTAGAGAATTATGTATAGAGTAGAGGAAATAAATGTGTGATATTTACTGTTAACAAGTGGCTGGACTACCTATGTTTCATAGCCTAGTGAGAGCTATTGTGTCAGAGAATCTTTACACTTTTCTTCCTATCTCTGTAACCCCATCCAAACACAGACCGAGCTAAACTTATAAATGTATTCAGATTAGTCATAGGGTGATTACACTACCCGATCCCCGCAGACAAAGGCGAGTGGGTAATAGCATTCCATTGTGCAGAGCCCAGTAACAATAGACCCGCTGTCACAATTGGGCTACCTAGTGTTACTCATACAGTCATTAACAACATCTTACCAGTGCTGCAGTAGTCTCAGCCACCTCACTCATGCATGGATTGAACAATTAGCACCCTGTGTTTCATCTCAACTTTGGTCCCAAACTAAGGCTAATGTTTGTGCCTGCTGATGTTTACAGTCATGTACCCTGTGCTTCATCTCAACTTTGGTCCCAAGCTACAGCTAATGTTTGTGCCTGCTGATGTTTACAGTCATGTACCCTGTGCTTCATCTCAGTTTTGGTCTCAAGCTACGGCTAATGTTTGTGCCTGCTGATGTTTACGTCAGTCATGTACCCTGTGCTTCATCTCAACTTTGGTCCCAAGCTACGTCTAATGTTTGTGCTTGCTGATGTTTACAGTCATGTACCCTGTGCTTCATCTCAACTTTGGTCCCAAGCTACGGCTAATGTTTGTGCCTGCTGATGTTTACAGTCATGTACCCTGTGCTTCATCTCAACTTTGGTCCCAAGCTACGGCTAATGTTTGTGCCTGCTGATGTTTACAGTCATGCACCCTGTATTGGTACCAGCTCTTTCAGCTGGAAAGTGCACTATAACATTGTTTACTTCAATTACAAGTGCAACAAAGTACTTCTGTTGACTGTCATTAGTTTCAAGTATTTGTACATTGTGTGTGAATGTGTCTTCAGAAGATCTTTGACCTGCAAGTACACAATAGCCTTCAACACTTTTTACAACTAAAATAACCCCGCAAAACGTTTGCCCCAAACTGGAAATCAATCATTCGATCAGTATATTTTCAACACTGAAAAGCTGAATTGACATTAATAATAATAATACTAATAATAATAATACTAATAATAATAATAATAAATGATTGCTGACTACTACTATATAAAAGGAGTGCTGCCTACTACTACTAGTAATAATAATACTAACAAAGAACTGCTGACAACTACTACTGCTACAAAAAGATTGCTGACTACTACTAATACTACTAATAAATGATTGCTGTCTACTACTAACAATAATAATAATAATAATAACAAAGAACTGCTGACTACTACTACAGCTACTATAGAATTGCTTACTAATACTAATACTACTACTAATAATAAAGGATTGCTGACTACTACTAATACTACAGTGGAACCTCTCTACAACGACCTTGAAAATGTTGACAAAAATCGGTCTTTACAGAGGGGTAGAGAGTTTACCTTTCACTACATCTTTTAAGAATGTCATCTTTGTCTCGAATAATTCCTTGAATTTGTGTTTTTCCAACTTTAAAACTCTTTGCGATCGCGATGGCAGTCTCTCCTTTTTTGTGTCTGTTTACAAGATTCACTCGATCTTCCAGATATAAAAATTTCTCTTTATTGTAAACTCCATCATCCCACCACGCTTTCTTTGCTTCTTCTCAGTGCTGCGCTCGTGATGTGAATGAAGTGAAATGCAAACCCCAAACGAGTAGAATCTATAATGTGATGTAACAAGATGACATCAAAAGTATGAAAGATGCAGTCAGACCTTTGTCTCTCTTTCTCTTTCTCTCTCTCTTGCTCTCTCTCTCTCTCTTTCTCTCTCTCTTGCTCTCTCTCTCTCACGTCTGACGTGTCTGTCAGCGATCATAAAGCCATTCTTTGCAAATGTTCATGCCATCTTCCAAAACCACAGTTTAAAGGACATACCTACATTATGTATAGAAACTTTAAGAATTTTGATAAGTCCGCATATTTACAGGACTTAAGTTTGATTAATTTCAACAATTTAAGAGCATATAATAACCCTAATGAAACCGCCGAAATATTTTTAAAACTATTACTTTCTGTGGTTGATGCACATGCTCCAATCCAGAGGAAGAGAGTAAAACATGCATCCGTTCCCACCTGGATGACAACTGAAATTAAAGCTGCCATGTCCTTGCGTGACAGACATAAAAAACAAAAACAGTTTGATCTGTATAAAAAGCAACGTAATAAAGTCCTTACTCTCGTAAGAAATGCAAAGAAAAAATATTTTCAAACTTTATTATCAACTGAAAACACTAATATCACTTGCATTTGGCAAGCAATGAACGCATTTTGCAAAAAATCTAGAACAAGAAAAACAAATCAATTTAATTTTTCTAATGATGAATTTAATAAATATTTTATTTCATTAACTGACTCTATTCTTAAATCTAATACTGCAAACACAAACACAGATACAATATATGATAAGGTCAACCTGTTTTGTAGAAACAAACTTCACGAATCTGCCTCATTTCTTATACCTCGGTTAACAGAACATGATGTAACTTCTCTAATATTAAAAATGAAAAATAAAAAGTCTATGGACATTTATAATCTAAATGCATTCATTATAAAATTGTCTCTTCCTTATATCATTGAATCTTTAACCTACATCTATAATCTATGCATTGATCAAAGTCAGTTTCCTTCAATATTTAAAGAAGCTAAAGTTATACCTTTACCTAAAACAAGTGATACTTCAGTTCTTGACAACTTTCGACCAATTTCCATTCTGCCTGTACTATCTAAACCCCTGGAAAGACATATTCACATTAACCTTATGAAATATTTAGAAAATAACGCTCTTTTTCATCCTTTTCAGTCTGGCTTTAGACCTAAACACTCTTGTCAAACAGCACTCGCCCATATTTGTGATGCTTGGCTTGATGCTATAAACAAGCAAGACATTGTAGGGGCAGTTTTTCTTGACCTTCAAAAGGCATTTGACCTAGTTAACCATAACATCTTAATAAATAAGTTAAAATTCTATTTCCAAAATTCTGCATCTGTATTATTTTTTAAATCATATTTATCAAACAGGCACCAATCAGTATACACTAATGGTTCCTTTTCGTCTTCTGGTGATGTAACTTGTGGAGTTCCTCAAGGATCGATCCTTGGTCCTATTTTATTCTGTATCTTTATCAATGACATGCCCCTTTTTCTCACACAAAATGTTAATCTTGAACTATTTGCTGATGATTCATCCCTCCATACTCATAATACAAATTTACAGGAGGTGGAGCAAAGTCTTCAAATAAGCATAAATGAAATTAATAACTGGTGTTGCATCAATAGAATGAAATTAAATCCTAATAAAAGCAAAAGTATGCTTCTCACTACACGACAAAAACGCCAAAATGGATCTTTTCCCCTTAATCTAAACTTAGGGTCGTACAGTATTGAGCAAGTTCATGAACATAAGGTGCTAGGCATAATCATCGATGATGATTTTAGCTGGCGGTCACACGTTAACCATATCTGTAAAAAAATCTCTAAAAACCTCTTCCTCCTAAATAAACTTAGACATTTTGTTACGGCTGATGCATTAAAATCTTTTTTCTATGCCCACTGTATGTCTCATTTTAATTATGCATCGATTATTTGGTGTAATGCCAGTGACGCTCAAATTAAACATCTAAATAGTCTTCATAAAAGAGCAATCAAGATACTTTATAAATCTTATAATAATATAAATACAGATGCTACAACTAATGAAAAATATCAAGAACTCCGAATATTACCACTTCAAAAACAATTTATATTTAATACAGCTATCCTTATGTTCAAAATCACACACGGAGAAACACCTGCATATCTTGATACATTTTTTATTAAGCCAGTTGATGGGCATAGACTGTATAATTATAAACTACCCCTCCCTCGCATTGATTTATACAAAAATAGCCTATCGTTTAATGGAGCTAGTGTATGGAACTCTCTCCCTCTGGAGTGTAAACATTGCGACACACTGTTTTCTTTCAAATGTAAAATATGTAGGCATCTGCAAAATTAATTATAAAAGTGATGTATAATAATATATATGACAACACAGTCATTCGTGTAATTATTAACCTATTTATTTATTCACTTTATTATTATTATTATTATTATTATTATTATTATTATTATTATTATTATTATTATTATTTATTTATTTATTTATTTATTTGCTGTGGAACTTGACTTGTCTTATTATTATTAGAATTATTATTATTATTATTATTATTATTATTATTATTATTATTATTATTATTATTATTATTATTATTATTATAAGGGTGAAGGATATGGGGAAAAGGGTAGTTGCCTAAAATTGTTTAAAAATAATGATGAAGATGTTAGTGTGATTGTGTGTGCATGTGTGTTTGTGAGTGATGTGATTTCCAAGTTAAAGTTAAAGGTTAATTATTATTAGTATGTTAATTTCTTAAGGGACAGATTGGAAGATTAGACTGTATCATTAGTCTAAAATCTTTATCCCTAATAAAAAAGTTTCAAGTTTCAAGTTTCAAGTTTCTCTCTCTCTCTCTCTCTCTCTCTCTCTCTTTTGCTCCTTTTCTTTCTCTCTCGCTACATGGCCTAGACATCTGTCTGTGCCGCACATGTGATGTGAATCACATGAAATCCACACCCCATACGAGTAGAGGCTGGTCGCTTTTGTAACAGGATATCAAAATTACGGAAAGTTAACAGCTGGCGTAAGATCGTAGCCAGTGTGGTCAGGCAAAGAAGATCGCTACACAGCCTATCTGTCCTGCACTTGTAATGTGAATTACTTGAAAACACCCCATACAAGTAGACGCCGGCATGTGATGTAACAGAATGATGTCAAACTTATAGAAGATTACTTTATCGGCTGGCGTGTCACATATAGGTACCTGTCTGACTGTGCTGAACAAGATCGTAGACAGTATTTATTGTGCAGTCATGCCGAGAAAGTCGCTATATGGTCTGCAACAATCGGTCGTTAGACGTTAGAGCGAGGTAGTCGCTATACTGATGACAGCAATATAAGGAAATACATCGGTTAAAATAAAATGGGTCGTTGTGGAGGGGGAGTCGTTATAGAGGGGGGGTCGTTGTGAGAGGTTTCACTGTACTACTAATAATAAAGGATTGCTGACTACCACTACACTACTACAACTAATATAATAATAAAAGATTGCTGACTACTACTACTACTAATAATAATAACAACACAAAGCCATAAGTTACATAAATAAACAAAATAAATGTATTTACAAAATTGCCCTTCTTGGTCACAGTGTGACTGACAACCACAGCTTCAGTCCACCCACAAAAGGCTGACTGTTGCACTTTCAGGTTTTGTGGTGACTGAAGAGTCACACCACAAGGCAGCCACCTTCCATCTGTCCCAACATCCACCTGTCCAACAATACAACAAACATCATTATCTTCTGCAACATCCACCGGTCCAACAATACAACAAACATCATTATCTTCTGCAACATCCATGCGAAGCATGGACCCTCACAGCAGATCTCCAACGAAGAATACAAAGCATGGAGATGAGGTGCTACAGAAGACTTCTGTGCATTTCCTATACCCAACACATCACCAACGTTGAAGTCCGACAGACCATCACACAAGCCATTGGACAACACGATGACCTGCTCACAGTGGTGAAGAAACGGAAACTCCGATGGTATGGCCACGTCACCAGATCATCAGGCCTTGCAAAGACCATTCTGCAAGGCACAGTGCAAGGAGGTAGAAGAAGGGGGAGACCGAAAAAGAGGTGGGAGGACAACATTCGAGAATGGACTGGTTTGACACTGAGCGAAGCCATGAGGGCTGCTGAGGACAGAGAAAGATGGAGTATGCTGGTTAAGCGATCATCTGTGGTGCCCCTACGACCTTCGGGTTATGGGACAGGATAGGATAGGATAGGACATCCACCTGTCCAACAATACAACAAACATCATTATCTTCTGCAACATCCACCTGTCCAACAATACAACAAACATCATTATCTTCTGCAACATCCACCTGTCCAACAATACAACAAACATCATTATCTTCTGCAACATCCACCTGTCCAACAATACAACAAACATCATTATCTTCTGCAACATCCACCTGTCCAACAATACAACAAACATCATTATCTTCTGCAACATCCACCTGTCCAACAATACAACAAACATCATTATCTTCTGCAACATCCACCTGTCCAACAATACAACAAACATCATTATCTTCTGCAACATCCACCTGTCCAACAATACAACAAACATCATTATCTTCTGCAACATCCACCTGTCCAACAATACAACAAACATCATTATCTTCTGCAACATCCACCTGTCCAACAATACAACAAACATTATCTTCTGCAACATCCACCTGTCCAACAATACAACAAACATCATTATCTTCTGCAACAATGTCAATGAATGCAGGAACATCATAGTTATGACATTACACTGTTCTGATGCAGCACTTGACAATGACACAACTCGTGACATCACACAATTGGTTCTGGAATGGAAAGGACAGCAGGGGAAACAACTTGTGTTTTACATCCATTAGTTGACTTCACAGCACAGCAGTTATTCCCCCACAAAAGTCAGCATTATTTTGAAAGGAGGTTGATCTTCAGAAGATCTACACTGGACTATGTTTCACACCACTCACCAAATTATTATCTTCAATTTTCTTTTCATCCTAGAGAGAAAAGGTCTGTAAAATAAACACAAACACAACAGCAGTCTAAATAGGACTAATTCAAAATACTAATCAGGAAAATGCGCAAATGTTGCATGTTAATTATAATTCTACAACTACATTGGGGAGTGCGCATGTTAATTATAATTCTATAACAACTACATTGGGGAGTGCGCATGTTAATTATAATTCTACAACAACTACATTGGGGAGTGCGCATGTTAATTATAATTCTATAACAACTACATTGGGGAGTGCGTATGTTAATTATAATTCTACAACAACTACATTGGGGAGTGCGCATGCGGCGAAAGAAACATGTCTCTAAACATCATGGAGATTTCAAAATGTATTTTCACAGTTCTAGCAAGGCTTCAGACCTATTTAAACACGCATGCAGTGTTATAACAATGACAGTAAAAAAGTTATGAAAAGATTTTTGAGAAATTAGGCAAAAATATTGAGTTTTTAATTGAAAAATTGTCGTACTCTGTTTGACTGTAGACCCGCGCCCAAAATCTTTGCATTGCGACGTTAGCTAAGGAACAGACTCTGTTGGCAGATATTTTGGCAGTGAAGTTGTTTTTGTGCTGACTACATAAAACTGAAACCCTCAGTATTTAAACAGTGCAACTTAAAAAGTGACAGACATCGATCAGCGTGACGTTCGCCAACTCTAAGTTTTCTTGGCTTGTTGGACTTCCACTTGAGTGTTACCCTTCATGACATAGGCCTCGTAGCTTGGATACTGACAAATGTGGTCAGAATGGAGAGATTACATTACATTACATTACATAATTGTTGCTTTAGGTCCAGCGGACTCTTCCGAGCCAAATCAGGACCGGACAACCCCCAATCCGCATAAAAGATCTGCTGAAACAACCCTAGTGGGAAAACTGAATGCCCTCCACCAGCCAGTCACTTTACAATAAAGATATCCCACGCAGGGGACGGCTGAGGCTTTACCCCAACTAATCGAACCCCCGTTTACAAAAACAAAATAGAATACAAACATCATTATAAATTATCAACAAAACACATACATATAAAATGCCTACATTGCTAAATAATAACATCATAGGAAGCCCTAGTGACCACCTGGCAGAAAGCGTCCAACATTCCCAAGCTGATCCAACAGACCTCATACACGAACAAGGAGTCTTGTCCCGGAAGAGTTTTCAAGAAAAAAGGTAGATGACTGGTATAGCGAAGAAGACGATAGTATAGCAGATTGATAGAACAGAGCAGGAATGAGAAAGAGCAAATGAGAAAGACAGCGACAGTGGGAATTTAAAGCACTAAATTTCCAGAAAGTGGGGATACTATTTATACTGAAATCCCCGGGACCCCAACGGGGGTACTGTTGCCGCAGTGAATCGGTCATGCCTACAAAGTCAAGACAGGTTTTCAACAGGGGCTTTCACTTTTCCCTTTATAGGTTAGAACAATCTACAGTGGCAAGATTGCTCATGACCCCAAGGGGTTCTAATAGAGATAGCCTACTTATACATTGGAAATTTCTGCTGGTAAGCACCCGGGGCAGAACATCAAACATTTGGACTCCTGTGTTTATTTTTGTTTTGCTGCCACATTGGTACACATCAACCATCAAGACCCATTCAAATTTATTCAGCGAACATCAACAATTGCATACAATAGCTTTTTCCCCTTTCTCTTTACAACTTTTAACTCTCTTTAGAAACAGTGTGGCACATATATAATCTCTCTATACTCCAGAAAATTATAGAACACTCCAGCGTGACGCACCACAACCAATCAAATCAAACTTCGTCATCACTGTCTCACGTCATATAACCATATTTAGGCTAAAAGAATCTCTCAGCTGTTACTACACCCATCGCGAACCTTCGATCGATAGTAAACAACCAACTCTAGAAAATTCTCCAATAATATCGACCAACGAAAATCATCAACATTACACAAAGCCTCCTCTAACAAAAATGCAAAATCAAATCAAAGGTAAATACACTCTATTATTGCATGCTTTGTGAAATAAAACGATCAGATCTATCGCGCATGTTTCAACGTAACAGACATCATTCACTCCATCTCATTGATGTGCATGTTTTATATATGTGTGTAAAAGAACAGAAATAGTGAAACATCAACAAAAGTCAGCAAAACGATGTGGTCTTGTAAAATTTATGAGTAGTTGTACTTGAGGTCTGTGTTGTTTATGTGTTTCACGTAAATCGCACGGGTCACGTGACATCATGAAGCAGGAAGAATCTCGCTTCATCAATTGCACCATTGAAAATGGCCTGAGGGACACTAGCACGCAACCTTTCTGGAAGTACCTCAAATCGAGATGGCAGGACAATACAGGCGTCACCCCACTACGGAAAGAAACCTCCATGTTCAACGACACAGCTTCTAAACCCAAGATCTTGCTGGAGCAGTTCCAATCTGTTTTCACTCCCCATGAAGGATCATTTCCCACAGACATCACATGAAACCCTTTCCCCGACCTAGACAGACTGACCATGACAGAAGGAGTAGCTAAACTACTATGGAATCAAAACCATTTTAAAGCAGTAGGACCCGATGGCATCCCAAATCACATCCTCAAGATGCGTGCAGATTCTATCGCTCCTTCACTCACAGCAATCTTCCGCACATCAGTGGAGTCAGGAAAACTGCCAACCGACTGGTTATCTGCAAACATCTCGTCAGTATTCACGAAAAGTGATCGCCACAAAGCACAAAACTACCGCCTGTCTCACTCACTTCCATTTCTTGCAATCTCCTTGAGCACATCATCTGCCGACACCTTCACCTCCACTTTAAAAAACATAAAATCCTTATAAGCAGAAACCATGGGTTCCATACTGGCTACACCTGTGAAACCCACAGGGGTCCAAACACCTGACTTTAAAAAGAGGAAAATTTGCATAAAAGGTGAGGGAGGAAAGGGGGGAGGGGGGAGGGAGGTTTTATGTTGTTGAAAAAATCATTAATAAAATGTATGCATTCTCACGCTATCTGAGCACTAGGAGACATTAAAACTAGGTTTAAAGCACAAAAGTTTATTTGTTACAAACAAGGCGCAGGAATATATATATTTCTTCAATGTGGGTTGAAGAAACTCCCAATGGATGCCTGTTTCTTCATTTTCTTGAAGCAGTTTGTGAATGCTGAGGTGCTGTTTGAGTCCTTACAGTCATTGTCCTCTGCAGCAGTTGACGTTGTGTCGCATCAAGCAGTACCATTTGAGAAATGATCCTAATGTGCTCGCCAATCCGTTCAAACACGTCAGGGTTGTACTTAACTTTAACAGAGTTTTCACACCACTCCCATCGCCACTTTTTTTTTTTGCTCCTGAATCGCCATAAGCTTTGCCACGAGCTACAACGCATGGTGCTTAATAAGAAGCCATGTTGGAAAAGGAAGTGTAGATAAAGAATCTGACTGCTTGTAGACCTACACTGTTTGGGAATCTCGACAGTTTGAGAATTTTTTGTTCTTTCTCAAGGATTTTCATTTTCGCAGAAAGCTCACAATTTCTTCTGCGGGAAGTTTTTACTTTATGCGGATTTCCGCGGATCCACGGAAAATTTTGACCCCTGACCCAGCTACTAACAACCATGAACGACATCATGAAGTCACATGATAGATAGATAGATAGATAGATAGATAGATAGATAGATAGATAGATAGATAGATAGATAGATTGATAGATAGATTGTAGATAGATTGTAGATAGATAGATAGATAGATAGATAGATAGATAGATAGATAGATAGATAGATAGATAGATAGATAGATAGATAGATAGATAGATAGATAGATAGATAGACAGATAGATAGATAGATAGATACTCTGTGATTATAGGGTCCAGCAGACTGCTAAGAGGCGAATCAGGAAACAGGATCAGGAATCAGGAATGTTGGGATCCAGACAGATGTTGCAATCCTAGACTTCAGTAAAACGTTCGACACCGTCCCACATCACAAGTTACTTCACAAACTGAAACACTACGGCATTAGTGGACCCATTAACATCTGGCTTTCAAACTTTCTCACTCAACGCAGCATGAGAGTGGTCTTGGAGGGGGAAGCTTCCGAGGAGGTGGCAGTCATGGACGGCGTCCCACAAGGTACAGTGTTTGAGCCTTTGCTATTCCTGTGCCACATCATTGACCTCCCGAACTCCGTGAAGTCAACAGTACGGCTCTTTGTGGACGACTGCCTCCTTTACAGAGAGATCCACTCCTTCCAGGATCACCTCACCCTACAGTCTGACCTGAGAAACCTCGAGAAGTGGGAATCAACATGGGGGATGAAATTGAAGTGCCGCATCCTCTCGACCAAACCCAAATCAAGCTATTTCTATTAAATGAACAATACCGTACTCCAACACGTTGACCAAAATCCCTACCTTGGTGTACAGATCTCGTCTGACTTGAAATG
This sequence comes from Oncomelania hupensis, assembly GCA_036898135.1. Lineage (NCBI taxonomy): Eukaryota > Metazoa > Mollusca > Gastropoda > Littorinimorpha > Pomatiopsidae > Oncomelania > Oncomelania hupensis. Next base: position 59,921,569 of record CM072521.1, read on the forward strand.
GGGCACCCTTATCACAAACGCCTACAAGAACGCAAATTCCACCTTGGGGTTCCTGCACCGAAACTCACAACAGTAGTGTCGACGCCTGGCATACGTTGCACTAGTGCGGTCAACGCTAGAATACAGTGCGGTGGTGTGGGATCTGTACGCCAAACCAGACATTGAGAGACTGGAAAGAACACAACCACAGGCTGCCCGCTTCATTACGCCACACTACAAGTCAACAGACGCAGGTTGTGTCACCAAGATGCTGCAAGACCTACAGCTGCCAACCTTAGAGAACCATCCAAGGCAGCTCAGACTTACTATGCTGCATAAGATAGTCAACGGTGCCGTTCCAGCCCTACCACTGGAAAATTTCCTCACCCGGGCCGATCAAGGAAGACGCAGAGTCAAACTAACCTCCTATTCTGGCTTCCAATATCAAAACATTCACGTAAAACAGAGCATCAACAATAGCCATGGTTTCAAAATTCCAGCCACCAAAACAGAACAGTGTAAGAATTCTTTTTTCATACAAACTCCTTTGGAATGGAATCAACTGCCAGAAGAGGTGGTTTCCATACAGTCTGCCAGCGCATTCTCATTAGCTGTGGGCAGGCTGTCAGCTCCTCCAACTCAGAAATAAACTACCACCCTCTTTTTAACCTGTTTTCAAATACTGCACAGAAATGTTAAATTATAGCACAAAGCTGATCACTCCCAAAGTCCTATTTATAGTCATTATTGGCTTCTTCCACTGACCCGTCCAACATCATCAAGATGGGAATCCAGATCCAGATCCTAAAGATCTAGACTTCTAACTTTGGTTAACAGAACTGTGGATATAGAATGGTACCTCTTTATGTTCTTAATATTGTTCAAATACACATATTGGGAGTATTCATGAACAATGCTGCCTGTTGGCTTTTGCACAAATTTATACACTAATTAAATATTTAAACTAGATTGTACTAAATGATAAAATAAGACATAATCGTAACAAGTTAGATCAACTAAATTTGCACTTAAAACTCACAACAAAGGACTGTTTAAATGCAACTTTTAATTGGATATTTCTTATAACGATGAACAGTATACAAATATATAATTAATTTCACACACACAAATAAACACACACACAGAGTATAACCAAACACACTAAAACAAAATTATATATGAGAATGAAAAGTCCACATCATTGGTGGGAAAGAAATGCGGCATTGGTCTGTACAAACAAGCACTTAAACACTGTGTAATACAAGTACCTCATAGATTGTGTTGATGTTCATGGGGACAGATGAAATGACAATGCCATTTCCATAGCCATCATATTGTGCAATCAGTCCATCCTTACTCAAAGAAACATCTTTACCATGATTTGAATGAAACCGCCACCCTAGGCCCTGCAAGCAAACAACAATCAATTACAATCTTCAACTTTATGGAGAAAAGTGGAATAATAAAAAATTCATTAATGAAATAATCACACACACACTGTGCACGTTTAACACAATTAATCATTCAATGACTCCTCCCTATCAATCAAAATCTTTTTAAAAAAAAAAACTAAAAATAAAACATTTGTATCTAGAGGCTATAACATATGTGCAGTGCTCCTATTGTTCTTCCTGAGCATCCAGCATATGAGTATGACAGTTTTGTGGAGGCCTATCCTATCCTATGCCCAAAATTCTAAAGTCGTTGGCGCACCACAGATGATTGTTTAAACCAGCGTACTACTCCATCTTTCTCTGTCCTCAATATTCTCAAATGTTGTCTTCACACTTCTTTTCCTGTCTTTCTTCTTCTGCCTCCTTGCACCATGCCTTGCAGGATGGTTCTTTGCAAGGCCTGATGCTCTGGTCATGTGGCTATACCATCGGAGTTTCCGTTTCTTCACCACTGTGAGCAAGTCATCATGGAGTCATATGCCTCAAAAGACCGCAATCATCATCATCATTATCACTGTCATCATCACCATAATAGTACAAATCATACCTCACAGTGTGGCACACCAGTAGCAATAGTTCCAAGCTCTGCCATATTCATAGTAGAAGCAGTACTTCCCAGATCTGCCAGTTTCTTCTCTATCTCAGCCACAGCCTGTTGATCAACAGTGACAGTCACTTGGATGACGTTGCCAAGAATGGTGGACAGTTTGGACCCTGGGTCCAAGTCTGCAGCTCTTTGCTTCAGCACGCACGTCATGTCAGTGATGGAGGAAGATGAGGAAGACCTGCGCACCCTGTGAGTCACAAGACGATGGGAGGTGAGCATTCCATGCTGAGCTGAAGTCCAGTTCTTGGCACTCACCATGGAGTCCCTGGATTTCAGTTTACTGTTCAACGCCACATCCTTCAATCGCTGTCTGCACACTTTCAGTGCCTTCTCCATGCTGTCACACTTGGCATCAATGTCTGCAACCGTCTGTTCATACTTCTTCTCATTTTGCTCCAAAAGAGAGTCAAGCTTTTTAATCACTTTCTCCACCAAGTCTTCTCCCTTCTGCAAGGCTTTCACAATGTCATCCAGCTCTGAGCGACACTTGTCCACCATTTCCGACAGTTTTGTGATGTTGGGGCAAGAGCGGTGCTTGGTGGTAACACACTCATGGCAGATGGCAGCTTGATGGCTGGCACAGAACAGCTTTGTTGATTCACCAGCATGCACTGAGCAATACACTGGTTGGCTGGCTGCCAGACTTTCAGCAGTTATGTTGGACAAATGTTCTATCTTGTGATTCCTTAATAAACTAAAATTCTTGTGCACATCTGCGCAGGTCTGGCACATCATATCAGCACAATCCAGGCAGACTGATACAGCAGCAGATGTACGACATCCACTACACACATGATCCTTCTTCAATGTCCGAGCACTCTCAACCAAGGCAGTCATCACCACGTCAGTTGGCAATGCATCAACAATAGCTGACCATTCACCTGATTTTCCATCACAAACTGGACAGCGACACAGAGGGCACACACTTTCTTGATTTGCTGACAGCCAAGCCACCAGACATTGTCGGCACACAACATGTGCACAGGGTAGAAGTTTGGGTTCTGTGAAAAAGTCGTGGCACACTGCACATTCTGTATCACAGTCAGCAGATGTACAGGAACGTGCTGCCGCCTCGGCCATAATGACTGCTGGAACAAACCAACAGATTAAATGGGGTTTCCTAGAATAACTAAACACAGGTATTCTTTACTTCTTGGTACAACTATATTTAAGTTAGTAAGTATACTTTCTCAGTTTCTGTTTCAATTAATGAATTATTCAAAACAAATGTATAGTTGGAAGAGAGAAAACATAACTTTTGCAATAAACATGCAATTTCAGTGTCTCTTCAAATAACGACGCTTACCTACTTCTGGACCGAGATGTACTTTTAACCTGAAGGTTTTTTAGAATGAGCAATATTAATATGATGTAAATCTACCTATCTCCCAAGTCACGAGCAAACGACGACTTGTACGAGCCTCCTCCAAATAAGAACTACGATTACTCTCTGGACCAATGTGCATACAATTTTTAGACTAAACCATTTGTTGTACCAGACTAAAATTCGACATTCTAGAGTGAAATATACATTTAAATTCGAATACACTGGTGATGTAGAATTCTTGTCATGCGTGTGTGTGGTAATGCTGCTATGGTTGTGTTCGGGAAGATTAGCTGATGTTAATTATCTCCCTTCACTAGGCAATCGTCGCCACCACCATCGCCACCACTACCACCCAGCGCGCGCAAATGCATCCTATCCTATCCTATCCTGTCCCATAACCCGAAGGTCGTAGGGGCAACACAGATGATCGCTTAACCAGCATACTCCATCTTTCTCTGTCCTCAGCAGCCCTCATGGCTTCGCTCAGTGTCAAACCAGTCCATTCTCGAATGTTGTCCTCCCACCTCTTTTTCGGTCTCCCCCTTCTTCTACCTCCTTGCACTGTGCCTTGCAGAATGGTCTTTGCAAGGCCTGATGATCTGGTGACGTGGCCATACCATCGGAGTTTCCGTTTCTTCACCACTGTGAGCAGGTCATCGTGTATCGCAAATGCATACACATTATATAAACACACAAGTTCACCAAATCTAAACAAGGTAGTTTTTAAACAGCAAGAAAGGAAAACTGAAATTTAATGAAGAAAAGAATTATGCGTCTTGGAAAGTGTGTTCTGTTGAAAAGACAAGATCAGATCAGAGGTCCATGATTATATAACATACCCGAACATTGGGGTTTAACGTCTACACCCACATTGGCGATATGGCAGACGGGGATAACCTTCCCAGCTAATGAAAACTGGTATTACTGGAAGAGTTTTGACAGTGATCAAATATATGTATCAAAAAGCCAAGTCATGTGTTAGAACCCATGATGGTCTGTCATCTAATTTTTTTTTTTTTACGTGTAAAGCTGGAGTGAGGCAATTAGAAAATCTGTCACCTGTATTATTGTCTTTGTTTTTGAATGATTTAAGGTCTTTCCTTGCAGAACATATCGACGGGTTATCATTGTCACAGAATTTGGCGATTGGCTTCGGCTTTTCTGATGTTGAACAGTATTTTCATTTGTTTTTGTTACTCTATGCTGATGATACTGTCATTTTATCAGAATCTGCTGAAGACATACAGAAGGCTTTAAATATTTTAGATCTATACAGTAGAAAATTTGGATTGTGTTTAAATATTGCAAAATCAAAAGTGATGATTTTTTTCCCGCGGAAAAGTTAGAAGGTTGCCTGTTTTTAAGTTTAAATATGTAATTCTTGAAATTGTTTGGGAATATAAATATCTGGGTACCCTTTTTCAATATAATAACACATTTTTAAAAAATCTGAGATCCATGAGTGTATCACCTGAACGTGCTATGTTTGCGCTTTTAAAAAAATGTAGAAAACTGGATTTGCCGCTTGATATTCAGTTAGATTTTTTTGATAAATGTGTAAAACCGATTGTATTGCATAACTGCGAGGTATGGGCCCATGAAAAAAATGATAATATGTGATAGATTACAACTAAAATTTTTTAAATTGATTCTTAGTGTTAAAACTAGTATGCCGACCTGTATTGTTTAGGTGAAGTTGGCTGTTTTCCTGTTTCCTTACATGCTAAATGCAGGCTACTCTGTTTCTGGTATAAACTTTGTATCCATTGTTGCAATGTATAGAATGTCAGTACTTATGTTTCGACTGCGCCTTTATTTATTTTTTTTTAAAATTCTGAGTATAAACTCTCCTGGTTGTGTACTGTTCGTTCTCTGCTAAATGATCTTGGTCTGTCTTTCAATTGGTTACACGGCTGTAAATACTCTTTGAATTGTTTTAAGACCATGGTCAAACAACGCTTGAGAGACCAGTTCTTGCAAACCTGGCATCAGGATGTATTCGATCATAATGCTTGTATTACGTATAGAATTTTTAAGAGTACCTTCTGTTTCGAAGATTATTTAGTTTACTTTTCACCTCTATCGAGAAGAAACTTCTTGAAATTTAGGCTCAGCTGTCACAAACTCCTGGATCCAATTCAATCACTTAGATATTTGAATATTCAGAGAGAAGATAGACTGTGTACTCTGTGTGATCTGGGCAAACTAGGTGATGAATTTCATTATCTGTTTAGATACATGTACAAATTCTGTGTTGATTGTTAACAGACTTTCTTTAGTACCTCAATACTTCAGGAATCACCCGAATGCCTATAAGTGAAATCAGTTAATGAACTCGATCTAAATCTAAACGCAGGTTGTCTGATTTAAGCCGTTTTATAGAGATTATTTTTTCACTTTTCCAATAGTGACGCACAGTTCTCTTTTAATTTTATTTCAAACTTCTATTTTGTTGGCTGGGACCTACTTAATTTTAATTTTAAATTTTTTTTTTAAAATGTGTCTATTACCTTTTTCTTAAATATTATTGATTTGTTTATTTACTTTTTTTTTCTCCATCTGGTGCTCGTATATTAACAACTTAATGTTAGTATGTCATTTTTGTGTGGGTGCAATGTTCATGTACACGGTTATGCCGTTGTTGTTGACTTCTGCATGTTTGTTGTATTCCCATCACCCCCACCCCACCCCATCCCTTTTCTGGGTTCACGGCCCCGCTGGGCTTGGAGCCTTATTTAATATTGTTTGATGATGATGTATGAAATTAAAGGACAAAGTTACACAGTTCTAAAGTTTCAAAGATACAATAATGTACTTAGAGAAGAACGGTTGTGTACTATGTGTGACTTAGAAGTAATTGGTGACAAGTTTCATTATTTATTTACATGTAACGATTCCTTGTTGATAGAAAACATTTTTGGAAATACTTTTTTTTAGAAAATACTTTTGGACTCATTCAAATGTCTTTAAATTTAACCAGCTGACGAATATTGAATCAAAGAGCAGGTTGCTCAATTTAAGCCGCATTGTTGGAATTGGAGTTATGTCACTATGTATATATTGTGCATTCCATTTTGTCTTATTTTGTGAACCACGCGATGCTGTACATTTTTCTTTCCATGTTGAACCAATGTAAACCTTGAAACGGGTGTTTGACATTTGAGAGTTTTGTCTTGTGATGCCTATGGAGCAGCCATTTTTGTGCCGTTCATTGTTTGTTAATGTCTGTAATTCCCCCTCCCCTTTTTTCCCCCTACTTTAGGCTAAAATGCCCCTTGGGCTATGAGCCTTAATTGTTTCATGCTTGGAATTTTATGTGGTTTTGCTAATAAAAGGACAAAGATCCAAATGACTAAAAGGACAACGTTCCAGGGAAATAGGCGTAGGGACCTGAATCAACACTGAAGCACCAGAGCAATCATACTGCTAAAATGAACTGTGAAAATGGCCACATTTTATATCGCCCACCACGGGATTCGAACCTGGGTCATCGGTTTGCCAGGCGAACGCTCTACCACTTGAGCTATGGCGGTGGGACATGTAACATACCCCCCTTCCTCTTCCACTTGTATACCTCCTTCAATGAGAGCACCAGTGTTGTAGTGGCCCAGTGGATTATAAATAATAATAACGCTATCTATATCGTGCTTTTCCCTATAAACACTCGGTTCAATGAGAGCACCAATGTGGTGGTGGTGGATTATAAATAATAATAACGCTATCTATATAGTGCTTTTCCCTATAAACACTCCTTCAATGAAAACACCAATGTCATGGTGGTGGTGGATTATAAATAATAATAACGCTATCTATATAGTGCTTTCCCCTATAAACACTCCTTCAATAAGAGCACCAATGTGGTGGTGGTGGATTATAAATAATAATAACGCTATCTATCTCTGGTCATCTCCATCTTCCTATATGCTTGCGAAGCATGGACCCTCACAGCAGATCTCCAACGAAGAATACAAAGCATGGAGATGAGGTGCTACAGAAGACTTCTGTGCATTTCCTATACCCAACACATCACCAACGTTGAAGTCCGACAGACCATCACACAAGCCATTGGACAACACGATGACCTGCTCACAGTGGTGAAGAAACGGAAACTCCGATGGTATGGCCACGTCACCAGATCATCAGGCCTTGCAAAGACCATTCTGCAAGGCACAGTGCAAGGAGGTAGAAGAAGGGGGAGACCGAAAAAGAGGTGGGAGGACAACATTCGAGAATGGACTGGTTTGACACTGAGCGAAGCCATGAGGGCTGCTGAGGACAGAGAAAGATGGAGTATGCTGGTTAAGCGATCATCTGTGGTGCCCCTACGACCTTCGGGTTATGGGACAGGATAGGATAGGATAGGATAGGAACGCTATCTATATAGTGCTTTTCCCTATAAACACTCCTTCAATGAGAGCACCAATGTCGTGGTGGTGGATTATAAATAATAATAACGCTATCTATATCGTGCTTTTCCCTATAAACACTCCTTCAATGAAAACACCAATGTGGTGGTGGTGGATTATAAATAATAATAACGCTATCTATATAGTGCTTTTCCCTATAAACACTCCTTCAATGAGAGCACCAATGTGGTGGTGGTGGATTATAAATAATAATAACGCTATCTATATAGTGCTTTTCCCTATAAACACTCCTTCAATAAGAGCACCAATGTGGTGGTGGTGGATTATAAATAATAATAACGCTATCTATATAGTGCTTTCCCCTATAAACACTCCTTCAATGAGAGCACCAATGTGGTGGTGGTGGATTATACATAATAATAACGCTATCTATATAGTGCTTTTCACTATAAACACTCCTTCAATGAAAACACCAATGTCATGGTGGTGGTGGATTATAAATAATAATAACGCTATCTATATAGTGCTTTTCACTATAAACACTCCTTCAATGAAAACACCAATGTCATGGTGATGGTGGATTATAAATAATAATAACGCTATCTATATAGTGCTTTTCCCTATAAACACTCCTTCAATGAAAACACCAATGTCATGGTGGTGGTGGATTATAAATAATAATAACGCTATCTATATAGTGCTTTCCCCTATAAACACTCCTTCAATAAGAGCACCAATGTGGTGGTGGTGGATTATAAATAATAATAACGCTATCTATATAGTGCTTTTCCCTATAAACACTCCTTCAATGAGAGCACCAATGTCGTGGTGGTGGATTATAAATAATAATAACGCTATCTATATCGTGCTTTTCCCTATAAACACTCCTTCAATGAAAACACCAATGTGGTGGTGGTGGATTATAAATAATAATAACGCTATCTATATAGTGCTTTTCCCTATAAACACTCCTTCAATGAGAGCACCAATGTGGTGGTGGTGGATTATAAATAATAATAACGCTATCTATATAGTGCTTTTCCCTATAAACACTCCTTCAATAAGAGCACCAATGTGGTGGTGGTGGATTATAAATAATAATAACGCTATCTATATAGTGCTTTCCCCTATAAACACTCCTTCAATGAGAGCACCAATGTGGTGGTGGTGGATTATACATAATAATAACGCTATCTATATAGTGCTTTTCCCTATAAACACTCGGTTCAAAGCTCAATTGTCACTCAATCACACACAAAAAGGAAAATCATTAGGATAAAAAAAAGAAGACAAAGGTTTATACATCTAAGAGAGCAAACCATTCAAATGTATTTTCAGACACTCACAAACATAGCAGACAACAGGCATTTTCCCAAGTGTTGATGTTGTTGTTGGCATTGTGACTGGGCTTTATCCAAGCCAAGCCAAAGTGTTGATGTTGTTGGTGTTGTGACTGTCCTTTATCCAAGCCAAAGTGTTGATGTTGTTGTTGGCGTTGTGACTGGACCTCATCCAAGCCAAAGTGTTGATGTTGTTGTTGGCATTGTGACTGGACTTTATCCAAGCCAAAGTGTTGATGTTGTTGGCGTTGTGACTGGGCTTTATCCAAGCCAAAGTGTTGATGTTGTTGTTGGCATTGTGATTGGGCTTTATCCAAGCCTTAGTGTTGATGTTGTTGTTGGCATTGTAACTGGCCTTTATCCAAGCCAAGCCAAAGTGTTGATGTTGTTGGCGTTGTCACTGGGCTTTATCCAAGCCAAAGTGTTGATGTTGTTGTTGGCATTGTGATTGGGCTTTATCCAAGCCAAAGTGTTGATGTTGTTGGCGTTGTGACTGGGCTTTATCCAAGCCAAAGTGTTGATGTTGTTGGCGTTGTCACTGGGCTTTATCCAAGCCAAAGTGTTGATGTTGTTGTTGGCATTGTGATTGGGCTTTATCCAAGCCAAAGTGTTGATGTTGTTGGCGTTGTGACTGGGCTTTATCCAAGCCAAAGTGTTGATGTTGTTGTTGGCGTTGTGACTGGACTTTATCCAAGCCAAAGTGTTGATGTTGTTGTTGGTGTTGTTGTTGGCGTTGTGACTGGACTTTATCCAAGCCAAAGTGTTGATGTTGTTGTTGGTGTTGTGACTGGACTTAAATTTATCCAAGCCAAAGTGTTGATGTTGTTGTTGGCGTTGTGACTGGGCTTTATCCAAGCCAAGCCAAAGGAAAACGTAGGCTGAGCTATATCTGCAGAAAACAATTATCCAAATCGCCAGACCCAAGTTTTACATACAGTGCCAACCGTGTTCAGAAAATGGTAAAGCACAATGACCTTGACCTTTGAGAAGTTCAAAAACAATTTAACCTTGACCTTTGAGAAGTTTCAAAAAATAATATTTAACCTTGACCTTTGAGAAGTTCAAAAACAAATTATTTAACCTTGACCTTTGAGAAGTTCAAAAACAAATTATTTAACGAGCTTGGCAGTAGTTAAAGTATCCGCAATGGGAAAAATAATGAATTTCTGTTCAATTATTCATGTTTGAGATATTGAGCAAAACAAGTTTAGCAACAAATAAGACTTGCAGTAACCTTGACCTTTGCGGTAGTGCAAATATGAGGGGACAGAAGACAGACCACTAACATAGGTAATGTTCCTCACAAGTTTGGTCAACATTCGTTCAGTGGTTCTTGAAACATGACTTCCAACAGACCGACAGACTAACAGACCAACATTTGGCTCTTCCCGATTCCCCCTGACTATTTCAATGTTATCCCAGTCTGGGAAAACGAAACTATGACAAACAAAATCTATACAAGCTTTATACAAGCTGTGGGTTAATGGTAGAGACTAGAGGGAGGAACCGGTACGATTTCTCAAACCGGTTTTTAACCGGTTTTTCCAATAGAAAACCGCGGTTTAAAACCGGTTAACTGGCTAGAAGTTACAACTAGTTACCCCGGGTAAAGGCGCATAGTAAGCAAGGGAAATAACCTCTGTATTGAATTTTTTTTTTAAATTTATGTCGCTAGCTACTTAACTCAGAGGCTCTTTCCCTCCTTCACTGTGGGTAGATTTGGGAGTTTGCTTTTCAGTTTTGAGTTTGTGAAACCGTTGGTGGAATCGAATCTGAAGTTGCGAATGTCATATTGGTTAGAAAAACAATGCGCATTGAAAGATTAAAAGCCTGTTCCAAGTTTGTGTTCTGTGAAATTCGGTTGTAAAAAGTCCTTGCATCAAGCATGTAGGACTTGTGGGTTAGATCTATTGGGTGCAGGACCCGCAGGCTTGGCTGGCTTCAGCAGCAGCAAAGGGTGGTGTCGGCGAATGTGTGCATTCAGATTTGAAGTGCCACCGCCAAGTTTAATACTTGCCTTACACTCTTTACAGTAACCGGTATTATGGTCAACCTTTCCTGCTTCTGTCTCTCGCAGGAAAAAGAATCTCCAAATGTCAGCTTTCCCACGCGTGTTCGCTACGAATGTCTCTGTTTCTGCCATTTTGCTAGTGCTTTACGTTACGAGTGATGTCCCTTAGAAAAACCGCGGTTTTCCGGTTTTTTAAGGGCAAACCGGTTTACCGAACCGTGAGAAAGTCGAACCGATTTTAACCGGAAAACCGGTAAAACCGAACACCTCTAGTAGAGACCATGCACAACAGACCATTAATTGTTGTGGAAGATGGTTAATGAGCAAAAGCAGACCAGAAGAGAAGAGATTTTAGGTTCTGTTTGAAGGGAGAGATTGGGGGTTTGAAGGAAGAGATTGGGGGTTTGAAGGAAGAGATTGGGGGTTTAAAGGAAGAGATTGGGGGTTTAAAGGAAGAGATTGGGGGTTTGAAGGAAGAGATTGGGGGTTTAAAGGAAGAGATTGGGGGTTTAAAGGAAGAGATTGGGGGTTTGAAGGAAGAGATTGGGGGTTTAAAGGAAGAGATTGGGGGTTTAAAGGAAGAGATTGGGGGTTTGAAGGAAGAGATTGGGGGTTTGAAGGAAGAGATTGGGGGTTTGAAGGAAGAGATTGGGGATTTGAAGGAAGAGATTGGGGGTTTGAAGGAAGAGATTGGGGGTTTGAAGGAAGAGATTGGGGTTTTGAAGGAAGAGATTGGGGTTTGAAGGAAGAGATTGGGGGTTTGAAGGAAGAGATTGGGGGTTTAAAGGAAGAGATTGGGGGTTTAAAGGAAGAGATTGGGGGTTTGAAGGAAGAGATTGGGGGTTTGAATGAAGAGATTGGGGGTTTGAAGGAAGAGATTGGGGGTTTGAAGGAAGAGATTGGGGGTTTGAAGGAAGAGATTGGGGGTTTGAAGGAAGAGATTGGGGGTTTGAAGGAAGAGATTGGGGATTTGCTGCGGAGTTGATTCCAAGCAGTTGGTCCAAAAGCATAGAAAGAGCGGGATGTGGCAGAAACAAGTTTGATTGGAGGGACTTTAAGAGTCAGTGAATCAGAACATTACATTACATTACATGATTATTGCTTTAGGTCCAGCAGACTCTTCCGAGCCAAATCAGGACCGGACAACCCCTGATCCGCATAAAAGATCTGCTGAAACAACCCTAGTGGTAAAACTGAAAGCTCTCCACCAGCCAGTCACTTTACAATAAAGACATCCCATGCAGGGGACGCTGAGGCTGTACTCTAATTTATCGAACCCTTGTTTACAAAAACAAAAAAGAATACAAACATCATTATAAAATATCAACAAAATACATACATATAAAATGCCTGTACACTGCTAAATAATAACATCATAGGAAGCCCTAGTGACCACCTGGCAGAAAGCGTCCAATATTTCCAAGCTGATCCAACAGACCTCATACACAAATAAAGAATCTTGTCCCGGAAGAGTTTTCAAGAAAAAAGGTAGGTGACTGGTCTAGCAAAGAAGAAGATAGTATAGTAGATTGATAGAACAGAGCAGGAATGAGAAAGAGCAAATGAGAAAGAAAGCAACAGTGGGAATTTAAAGCACTAAATTTCCAGAAAGTGGGGATACTATTTATACTGAAACCCCCGCCACCCCATCGTGGGTGAATCAGAACATCAGCGGAGGTTGCTTCATGGTGTGTGATTATTTAAAAAGCATTTATTCAATTCAAAATTAATTCATTAATTAAAATAAAATGAAGTAATTAAGAAAATAAACACATCACCATCACCACCATCATAAACAAACTTCACAAAACAAATGCATTCCAATTACAGTATGTGGTTTTTATTTGTTAAATATATCAAAATCAAAATATAGACATCTATTCATGGTACAGTGTTGATACTAATCTTAGTTGCAGAGCCACTTTCAAATAAAGACTGATCAAGGTGAATGCCGCAAGTCTATTTCTACTGGCCAATCAATGAACATCACAATCCATAAAATAGCAGTGTATTGATAAAGAGATCAACATTATAATATTTACGATATGCACATGTAATGCAGAATTAATGCTATATTAAGGCTAGTTGTAGAGCTAATGTGAAGTCAAAGTGAAAAAGGTCAAAATAGTGTGTCTATATCTACTGGCTAACCATGATTGCATGAACATCATTATCAATTGTACTTTGTCCTTGTATTAACACATAGTGTGTCTATTTCTACTGGCTAACCATGATTGTATGAACATCATTATCAATTTTACTTTGTACTTGTATTAACAAAACACACAATGTTAAGATCAATACAGGCTGATAGCCCAAGAGGGAGGGAAGAGGGTGATGGAAGGGATCACAGACAGACATAGAAAAACAATGGACAGCACAAATACAGACTGCTACACAGGCATCACAAAGTAAACCACAGAAATATCACAGACATAGAAAAACAATGGACAGCACAAATACAGACTGCTCCACAGGCATCACAAAGTAAACCACAGAAATATCACAGACAGACATAGAAAAACAATGGACAGCACAAATACAGACTGCTCCACAGGCATCACAAAGTCAATCACAGAAATATCACACACAGACATAGAAAAACAATGGACAGCACAAATACAGACTGCTCCACAGGCATCACAAAGTCAATCACAGAAATATCACACACAGACATGTTACTAAGGTTACACGAACACCTGTATTTAGTCACAATGCTTAACATTGACTCAACATAGGAAAACGTTTACATATATCACACTAAATTAACAATCGCACAAAACAGAATAATTTGAAAAAACGACACCAACAGTCTGGAGTCACCAGCAGGTCAGTCCCAACAAGACCAGACAAAGAAATACAAATTATTTACATAGCGACATCACAATTCCACTCACATTCCACAACCTGATCTTCCATTTTAGTGTTCATCAATTGCTTACATTATACAATACAACACAACGCACCTTTATTATAGGCTAGTGCTACTATTACTTGCAGCACTATTGACAGGCTGATACAGTAAACATAGCACTCATGTAAGGTGTTTGGATGATTCAAAAAGTATTTTGGTCTATCAACACACAATGTTTGCATGTCAGTAAGTAATGATAGCTGTCAGCAAGTTCAACAAAGTCACACATAGTGCATAATGGTTCTTCTCTAGGTGTATTATTGTATCATACAATAGTATTAACACTAGTACTAACAATACTTGCAGTACTGCTGTTCAAATGTCCTGCAGTAATTACAGCACTAGGTGTAAACATCAAATGAAAGTCTGATACATGTGAGTTATAACATGACTATTTGTTCTGGCTGACCATGAACATCATAATCCATGATAGGATACTCCAACAGCGTAACATAGTATTTGTACTGGCTGACCATGAACATCATAATCCATGATAGGACACTCCAACAGCGTAACATAGTATTTGTACTGGCTGACCATGAACATCATAATCCATAATAGTACACTCCAACAGCATAACATAGTATTTGTACTGGCTGACCATGAACATCATAATCCATGATAGGACACTCCAACAGCGTAACATAGTATTTGTACTGGCTGACCATGAACATTGTCACGTGACGCTGACGTAAGTCGGAATCCCGCGAACATTGTTAGTTCTTACAACCCGAGCACACCCCACCCACACACTAAATAAGAACACAAACACCAGTGGTAAATTAACGAAACAACTCTTTTATTCCCCAAACGTACTAACTACCCACCCGTCCCTCTAACAGCACACACTTCCCTCACTCATACTCACAAGCATACACAACATATTTAACAATAAACAAATGATATTTACAAATGCAATGATGAATTGAAAATAAACAAACAGATTTATGAAAACTTGTTTCTATATTCGCTCTGTTCAAAACTCTGAAAAAACTATGCGCATATTAAGGCCTTTCTTGTTATACTTTTATAACTTATTACTCAAAGTTGTTTAAGCACTTTTTTTCCAAGTCTCTTTTCCAAACTAGAATGAAACACTCCTTGACGTAAACCTTCCTGTAGACGATACAGAATTACCACCCCTGAAGACACGGCAACGCATAGGCGGCCCTCACACGGTTCCCATCTGAACCGCACACGGTCCTCGGTACAGGGGGAAGGTAACTCGGCTGGGTGGCTCCTGCGTAGCTGACCAGACCTCTCAGCGTCCAACCCAAGTCGGACCGGAACCAGGATCAGCTCAACCTCAGCCGCTCAGATCGTCTCGGCAGATGTTCAAAACAATCATCATCATCACTGGCATCATCAGCATCAGCATCAACATCAGCATCAACATCAGCATCAACATCAGCATCAGCATCAGCATCAACATCACAACACGATTATATTTGCCAAAACTGTCACCATCGTGTTGTCTTCACTGTTTTCCGCGCACAAACGTCATCATGAATAAAATCGTAACACTAAAACTGTCTCAATGTCTATGTTTTCATTGTTGATACGTGTTCCGATTCATGATTATTAAATGTCCTTCATCGTACACAATCTTAACTATACTCTCTCTAAATTGTTCACTTTTGCCTTCAACTCTGAGATACTCCAGCACAAATGTTTACTATTCACATCATGCCTTATGAAAATACATAAAAGATGAAATTCAACAATTGTTTAGATACTAATCACAATCAAACCTTTAATGATATAGCAATGAAAAATACTTCCATTCAATTTATATTTCATTTTAAATGCAGTCATTCCTCTACTAAAATACTTATTAAATTTCCTTTTAAATATACTGATAATATACTGACACATTATCTCCCTTGCGAAAATAATGAGAGCAATGTATATGTACAGAATAATTCTCTCCCTTCATTTAACAAAACGATTATACTGTATTCAATAATTTGTTTACTATTAAATAAATGATAATAAGAAGAAAAAATCCATCATAAAATAACAGAATAAAATCCCCCCTATAAACGTATTTACCCCAGAACAATGACCTAACATAATGGTGAAAAATATTACATTCTACAGGCTTACCTATTTACACACTCATACACCAGAGAATGCAGCACGCCACTAAAGAAAAGCATAAGTATTTACCTCCACTGGTGATAAGACCCCAACTGGGACGTAGACAACACAAGACAAGACAAGTTGAGGCGTCCTTCAGTCTCCGCCGCACTCCTCCGGGTCACAGGGCATCCAAGTCAGGGTTACTGAAATGGCTTTGCAGGGGAACCAATAGAGTTTCCACTACTGCTTACTAAGGATATCAAACACGCAGATATACGCCTAGTCCTACCCTCAGTGCGAAAGTCTGTTCTCTCTGACTCTTTCTGACTGACTGACCTCTATCACTACAGTATAATACCCGTTGTAACTTTCTAGAATAGTGAACGCGCTCAGCAAACGGTCGACCAGGCCTAAGTCGGTTCTCTCTCTCTATATCATTTATGCGTACACTCTTGCTCGGAATTGACAGCGAAACGAACAGTAGCAACTAACTTACGAAAAGCACGAGTTTATGTACAGTTAAAAAAAATGTATGGTAGCCGGCGCGTGACACACCTCCCCCCCAGATCAAACACCCGGGTTTGATTATCTTCTGGCTACCTGACTATTTTTCTTTTACTCCCTTCAAGTGATGTACATTCTGTCTAAATGTTCCTGCTAAGAAAATCGGCTGGTACATTTTCCTTTCCTGGGATATTCTCTATTCGGATGGAGAACGGTTGTAACTGTAGCGCCCATCTCATTAGCCTACTGCTAGTAGTTTTCGCCTGCTGTAAATACTGCAGCGGTCTGTGATCGGTTTGTACCACAAAGGTTCTGCCATAAAGATACTGTCTAAACTTCTGAACACCCCAAACTATGGCTAGGCATTCCTTTTCTATGGTAGAGTAATTACGCTCCGCTTTTGACAGTTTCTTACTGGCGCATGCGATCGGTTGCAACCCACTACCCTTGTCTTGACATAACATCGCCCCTACTCCTCCCTCTGACGCATCTGTCTGCAGGACGAACGGACGATCAAAGTCAGGCAGCGAGCACACAGGACCCGAACACAACCTAGCCTTCAGCGTTTCGAAAGCTGTCTCACACGCATCGGACCACGTCACTGACCCTGCTTTACCCCCTTTTGTCAAGTCTGTCAATGGAGCGGCTATGGCTGCAAAGTTTGGGACAAACTTCCTATAATAGCCCACCAACCCCAAAAATGACCTAACCTGTCTTTTTGTCTGCGGTCTCGGCGCATCTTTGATGCGTTGCATCTTGTCTTCCTCAGGACTGATCTGACCGTTCCCTACAGTGTGTCCAAGATACTCTAGCTGTTTGAAACCTAGGTAACACTTCTTAGGTCTGGCTGCCAACTGAACCTCTCTTAACCTACAGAAGATCATGGCTATGCACTGTAGATGTCGCTTCTTAGTCTCAGACGCTATCATGACGTCATCCATGAAGTTACTCACTTCTGACAAATGCAACGGTTCCAGGAGCTTCCTCATCATTCTCGAAAAGATTGCCCCTGCTGTTTTCAGTCCAAATGGCATCACGTTCCACTGGAATTGGCCTGCTGGTGTGGTAAATGCTGTTTTCGCTTTGTCACTTTCAAGCATGGGTACTTGCCAATATCCTTTTGCTAAATCCAGCTTGCTGAGATATTTTGCCTTTGCTAGACGTGAAAACAAATACTCGATGTCTGGCATCGGCTCGGCATCGAATATGACTTTCTGATTCAGCTTCCTGAAATCCACACAAAACCTGATGGTCCCATCCTTCTTTCTGACCAGTACGATCGGCGAACTGTATGGTGAGTTTGCTCTCTCTATTACTCCCATTTCCATCATGGTTTCGACTTCGGTCTTAACGACTTCCAGCTGTGAATGAGGTAATGGATACTGTTTCGTCCTAACAGGTATTTCATCCACCAGGCGAATTTCGCACGTGTCCAGGCTGGTTCTTAACGGAAAATCCGTGAGAATATCACTGTACTGACTAGCCAAAGTTCTCAGCTCGAGATGGATCTCGGGACAGTTGGGATCTAAGTGTATGTCTGCTGGACCCTCGGACGCTTTTAACGGGACTGTCGGTACATCCCCTCTCAGCACTGACATCTCTTCCTCTTCATCCTCATCCCTTTCCTCTACTACCACTGTGGACAACGCAGCTCGTTCCTGGAACTTCTTAAGCAGATTGGCATGATAGAGCTTAGTCTTGCTGCCCACACGTATGCGATAATCACACTGGCCCACACGTTCTATCACCTCAAATGGTCCCTGCCACGACATCTCCAGTTTGTTGTGCTTTACAGGTAGCAACAGCAACACCCTGTCGCCTGCTACGAAACAACGCTGCTTAGCCTTTCTGTCAAAATGTTGTTTCTGCTTCTTCGATGCTGCCTTCAGATTGTCCCGGGCTAACCTGCACGTTTCCTCGATGCGATTCCTTAGATCTACAACATACTGGCTAGCATCTCGTATGTTTTCTTCCATCTGCTCCTTAGTCCACAGATCTCGCAGCACGGACATCGGTCCCCGGACTGTCTTCCCATACAACAATTCGAATGGCGAGAAACCTGTTGATTCTTGGGGTACTTCCCTGTATGCAAACAGGAGTGCGGGAATATACCTATCCCAGCTCTTTGGTTTTTCTGACGCTAATTTCTTTAACATGGCCACCAAAGTACCATTGAATCTCTCTACTAGTCCATTCGACTGCGGATGATATGGTGTTGTACAATGGCCCTGAATACAGAGTAGCCTGTTGACTTCCTTCATAACCTGAGAAGTGAACTGTGACCCTTGGTCTGTGAGTACCTCCTTCGGGATACCTACTCTGGACCAGATCTCCCAAAGTGCTTCGGCCACCCTTTCCGCATCTATCCTCTTCAAAGGAACGGCATCGGGATACCTAGTAGCATAGTCCACTGTCACCAAAATGAACCGGTTTCCCCTGTCGGATGCTGGTGTGATGGGGCCCACTATATCTGCTGCTACTCTTTGGAATGGTTCTTCTACCAACGGTAAGTGCTGCATAGGAACTCGGGGCACCCTTCCCCTCGGCACTACCCTCTGACACTGCTCACATGACTCGCAGTACCGTCTGACTTGACTGCACAAACCGGGCCAATAAAAGGTCCCCCATATCCTCTCTCGGGTCTTCTTCCCTCCCAAATGTCCTCCCATCGGCGGATCATGCGCTAGTCTGACTACCGTCTCTCTCAGCTGCTTTGGTACTACCAACTGTGACATCTGACTTCCACCTTTTGCGTACATTCGGTAGAGAATACCCTTCTTCCTACAGAACTCTACCAGTCCCTTTCCTGAGGTGATGGCCCTACCTTCATCTGCAAGCTTACGTGCTCTGGCCAAAGTCTCGTCTTGGGTTTGCCACTCTATCAATTGAGGAGGTGTCACATCAAGATCGACCTGCTTGCTCAACTTCAAAGGATCCTCCCCCTTCTTTTCTCTCTTTGCCTGCGCTCTAGTCTGGACAGCTGCTGCCATGGCGCACTCACTAGCGTCTACGGTCACTGGGCTACGTTGTCCGTCAGCGAAAGTCACCCAATTACCAAGTATAACGTCTGGTCCCATTTGCTCAACCACTATGAGTTCGATTTTCCCCCTTACAAACGGCGAATCTAACTCAACCCAAGCAGTAGGATACTTAGCCGATTTGCTGTGGTCTACGGGATTGACGTCAACATGCCTCCCTGATAACTGTTCTGGCTGCACCCACTTCGCTGCAATCGCGCCCATGTCTGCACCTGTATCTCGCATAATGCGGACTTCTCTCCCTTGGGCTAATCCCTTACTCCAGGGGTCAAAAGGTACTATGGTTTTCACCCCTACAGTTACCGGCCCTGTCATCGTGGTTGACGTTTCGGGAGCTATTGTCACTTGGTTGACGGCTACTTTATTCTGACAATTCCGGGCTACATGTCCTGGTTTGTGACACTTGAAACACAGCCGTTCTTCCGGCTTCTTCCCCGAACTAGACTGTTCCCCTCTGGTTTCTACCTTGGTTCCTGTACTTCTGTTAGGTTGTTTATCCCTTTTGAACCTGAAAGGACCCCCCATAGGTGGACGTGTAACTGCCCTCTTAGCATCGAGATGGAGCTGTGCCAGCTCTGCTGCTTCCTCCCCATTCTTCGGGCGTTTTTCCCTAACAGTCATCTCCAATTCCGGGTTCATGACCCCATACAGTTGCTCGGCCAGAAACATGTCTAACACTACTGCAACGTCTTCGATGTTTTTGTCAGCTAAAGCAAACCAGCGCGTTACTGCGGTCCTCAGCCTAACATACAGCTGAGGAAAAGTTTCTGCAGGTTCTTTCTTAGCCTCTCGAAACTGACGGCGGTAGTACTCGGCGTCTCGCCTAAACCTCTTAAGCAAGGCCCCCCTTACCACCCCGAAATCCTTGCTCTGCTCAACAGTTAACCTGAGATAGGTGTCACGGGCCTCTCCCTGTAACAATGGAGCTAAACGTACCCCCCACACCTCCTTCGGCCAACCTTGCGTCACGGCTACCCTTTCGTACATCTGTAGGTAGGCTTCGACATCCTCTTTGTCGTCTAGCGGCTTCATCTTTAATGAAAAGGACTTACTCGCCTCTGACGCTTTCCTATCCGCTTCGGATTTCTTCTCTGACGCGGCTATCTGAAACTTCAGCCTTCGCTCGGCGGCTGCTAGTTCCTCCTGACGAGCTTCCCGTTCTGCGGCCAGTCTACGCTCTGCAGCTGCTAACTCCTCCTGACGAGCTTCTCGTTCTGCGGCCAGTTTACGCTCTGCAGCTTCCCTCTCTGCAGCTATCCTACGCTCCGTAGCTTCCCTCTCTGCAGCTATCCTACGTTCCAAGAGACGCTCAGCAACCTCCTGCTCTCCCTTACGCCTGACCTCGGCTATCACAAACTGCGCTAATGCTGCACCCGTGAGGCCTAAACTCTCCCCTAACTGTTTGATGTGCTCATGCGGGCTTACCCTAGTTCCTAACCCTTCCTTAATTTCCGGGTTATCACCAAGAGTCAGACCTGTCGCACCAGGGGTATGAGTAAGCGTACTCACTGTGGTTTTCTTCCCTGATGGGGTAGCCAAAATGGCTCCTTCCTCGCCCTGGGACTCGTCCCCCGGTTCGCTTCCCGCGGACTCAGCGCTGGGCCCCGCGGTGGCGCCACGCCCCGTCCGAGTTGGTCGTAATTCCTTCTTTGGCGGCATCCCTGACACGAATGCCCGACGACCCGGCGGCGACGACGGTTCCCGTCAGGACACCTGCCCAACAAAAAACAGAAAACGATTAGGACTAGACAACGAATGATAACTAGACAGACAACGACAAGAGCCAGAGGGTTCCTACCACCTGGTACCTAAATGGCAGGAGGCAAACACTCACGCCCCCCTCCGTTCACGCGTGCCGCACTCTCTGGCCGTGGCCCTCAGTGCAACACACTCCCACTCCCGCCAACCGCCCGCTAGAACACACTCGTACACAAACACGTACACACACGACCACTGGTACACACAACTACACAAACCCCACTACTCTACCTAATTACCTAAACAGTTACCTCCCCCTAATCCTATTCAATCCCACCGCTGCCACCAATTAATGTCACGTGACGCTGACGTAAGTCGGAATCCCGCGAACATTGTTAGTTCTTACAACCCGAGCACACCCCACCCACACACTAAATAAGAACACAAACACCAGTGGTAAATTAACGAAACAACTCTTTTATTCCCCAAACGTACTAACTACCCACCCGTCCCTCTAACAGCACACACTTCCCTCACTCATACTCACAAGCATACACAACATATTTAACAATAAACAAATGATATTTACAAATGCAATGATGAATTGAAAATAAACAAACAGATTTATGAAAACTTGTTTCTATATTCGCTCTGTTCAAAACTCTGAAAAAACTATGCGCATATTAAGGCCTTTCTTGTTATACTTTTATAACTTATTACTCAAAGTTGTTTAAGCACTTTTTTTCCAAGTCTCTTTTCCAAACTAGAATGAAACACTCCTTGACGTAAACCTTCCTGTAGACGATACAGAATTACCACCCCTGAAGACACGGCAACGCATAGGCGGCCCTCACACGGTTCCCATCTGAACCGCACACGGTCCTCGGTACAGGGGGAAGGTAACTCGGCTGGGTGGCTCCTGCGTAGCTGACCAGACCTCTCAGCGTCCAACCCAAGTCGGACCGGAACCAGGATCAGCTCAACCTCAGCCGCTCAGATCGTCTCGGCAGATGTTCAAAACAATCATCATCATCACTCATCATCAGCATCATCAGCATCAACATCAGCATCAGCATCAGCATCAGTGCACTGAAAATACAGTCAGATATCCTAACATTTGCCAACACGATTATATTTGCCAAAACTGTCACCATCGTGTTGTCTTCACTGTTTTCCGCGCACAAACGTCATCATGAATAAAATCGTAACACTAAAACTGTCTCAATGTCTATGTTTTCATTGTTGATACGTGTTCCGATTCATGATTATTAAATGTCCTTCATCGTACACAATCTTAACTATACTCTCTCTAAATTGTTCACTTTTGCCTTCAACTCTGAGATACTCCAGCACAAATCTTTACTATTCACATCATGCCTTATGAAAATACATAAAAGATGAAATTCAACAATTGTTTAGATACTAACCACAATCAAACCTTTAATGATATAGCAATGAAAAATACTTCCATTCAATTTATATTTCATTTTAAATGCAGTCATTCCTCTACTAAAATACTTATTAAATTTCCTTTTAAAAATACTGATAATATACTGACAAATTATCTCCCTTGCGAAAATAATGAAGGCAAGGTATATGTACAGAATAATTCTCTCCCTTCATTTAACAAAACGATTATACTGTATTCAATAATTTATTTACTATTAAATAAATGATAATAAGAAGAAAAATCCATCATAAAATAACAGAATAAAATCCCCCCTATGAACGTATTTACTCCAGAACAATGACCTAACATAATGGTGAAAAATATTACATTCTACAGGCTTACCTATTTACACACTCATACACCAGAGAATGCAGCACGCCACTAAAGAAAAGCATGAGTATTTACCTCCACTGGTGATAAGACCCCAACTGGCACGTAGACAACACAAGACAAGACAAGTTGAGGCGTCCTTCAGTCTCCGCCGCACTCCTCCGGGTCACAGGGCATCCAAGTCAGGGTTACTGAAAATGGCTTTGCAGGGGAACCAATAGAGTTTCCACTACTGCTTACTAAGGATATCAAACACAGATATACGCCTAGTCCTACCCTCAGTGCGAAAGTCTGTTCTCTCTGACTCTTTCTGACTGACTGACCTCTATCACTACAATACCCGTTGTAACTTTCTAGAATAGTGAACATGCTCAGCAAACGGTCGACCAGGCCTAAGCTGGTTTCCTCTCTCTCTATATCATTTATGCGTACACTCTTGCTCGGAATTGACAGCTAAACGAACAGTAGCAACTAACTTACGAAAAGCACGAGTTTATGTACAGTTAAAAAAAATGTATGGTAGCCGGCGCGTGACAAACATTATAATCCATGATAAAACACTCCAACAGCGTAACATAGTATTTGTACTGGCTGACCATAAACATCATAATCCATGATAGAATACTCCAACAACGTAACATAGTATTTGTACTGGCTGACCATGAACATCATAATCCATGATAGAATACTCCAACAGTGTAACATAGTATTTGTACTGGCTGACCATGAACATCATAATCCATGATAGAACACTCCAACAGTGTAACATAGTATTTGTACTGGCTGACCATGAACATCATAATCCATGATAGGATACTCCAACACTGTAACATAGTATTTGTACTGGCTGACCATGAACATCATAATCCATGATAGAATACTCCAACAACGTAACATAGTATTTGTACTGGCTGACCATGAACATCATAATCCATGATAGAACACTCCAACAGTGTAACATAGTATTTGTACTGGCTGACCATGAACATCATAATCCATGATAGGACACTCCAACAGCGTAACATAGTATTTGTACTGGCTGACCATGAACATCATAATCCATGATAGGACACTCCAACAGCGTAACATAGTATTTGCGCTAATACTACTTGTAGCACTATTGAGAGGTTCATGCATCAAACATGGCACTCATGACATTTCCATCTGCTAACAATGAAAATCATTATGCACCAAATGTCAATGTAATATAAACATAATCAATCATTTTGTAATGATATAATTTACTCACAACACTAGATTTCAAACTACCTGCAGCACTACACTTCACATTGAAATGAAAGTCTGATGGTGGTAAATACTGCATGACCATTTGTAATGGTTAATGTTCACAATCACAATCCAGGCTTTCACACTGTTATTATAGATGGACATGATTGATAGTAATATACTAACAATACCGCCATAGCACACATTTCAAATCAAGATTTTTTCAACAAGGAATATTGTGCAACGTTTTTTCCACCATCAACATAGAAACAAGTCAAAGGTCAATAAATGTTATCATTGCATGCTCAGTGTTCAAAACAAAATGTTTGACATTGTTCTTCACGTCTAAATGATAACAGCCTGATACAGGTTAGTAAAACACGACAATTTGTACTGATCAACCAGCACAACCAATCCTCTATGATGTGACAGTCATGCTGTTGAACAAGATTAGTAGTGAAATATGAACAACGCCATTATAACGCTACATTTCACATGAAAGTCTGAAACAAGGTTAACATGATTAGTAGTGAAATATGAACAACGCCATTATAATGCTACATTTCACATGAAGGTCTGAAACAAGGTTAACATGATTTGTAGTGAAATATGAACAACGCCATTATAACGCTACATTTCACATTAAGGTCTGAAACAAGGTTAACATGATTAGTAGTGAAATATGAACAACGCCATTATAATGCTACATTTCACATGAAGGTCTGTACAAGGTTAACATGATTAGTAGTGAAATATGAACAACACCATTATAACGCTACATTTCACATGAAGGTCTGAAACAAGGTTAACATGAATAGTAGTGAAATATGAACACCACCATTATAACACTACATTTCACATGAAGGTCTGAAACAAGGTAAACAAATGTAACCCGAGTTTCACCCGCTTGGGTGACAAAATAATATTCTCCAAAATCCACATCCAAAAATTATTAATATATTTTATAACAGAGTTAAATTTAAAATAAAAGACTGATGTGCGTGAATGTCCATTTTCACTGGCTAGCCATGACAGCCATAGTGATAATCTATGATTTGTCAGCCTAACACTTCTGGCCATCACTGTCAACAGCTGAAGCCTTGGCAGACTGCTATGGAATGGGTCTTGGAGGTAGCGCTGTGATCTGAAATCAAAGAGTGCACATTTGTTATGAATAGGGACTTTTCAGACTATATAGTTTCACCTATCCTATTTTATCCCGTAACTCAAAAGTCATTGGGGCACCACAGATGATAACCAGCGTATTTCATCTTTTTCTGTCCTTAACAACCCTCATGGTTTCGCTCAGTGTCAAGCTAGTCCATTCTCAAATGTTGTCCTCCCACCTCTTTTCCGTCTCCCGCTTCTTCTGTATCCTTGCACCAAGCCTTTCACATAATAATGAAATACATCACTTTCTAAAAATAATAAAAACATGACAAAAGAAGATTTTTGTAAAGAAAGATAAAATATATTTATTAGATGTAGTGTTATAAAATAAGTTCCATTTGAATTATAATTTCAATTGTAATGGTGGACCAAGAATCAAACGCCGTGTTCGTGCCTGTCATCTCTACATTGGATTCTTGATCCACAAGAACATTCTAGCCACTGTCATGGGTTCCCGCCCAGTCTCCAGTAGACTCATTACCATCCGTCTGAGAGCAGCCCCTTTCAACATCACCATCATCCAGGCCTATGCCCCAACATCAGACTATGACGACAGCGAAGTGGAGGATTTTTATGAAAATCTACAGGCGGTCCTTGACCAAGTGCCGAAGAAGGACATAGTCATAGTGCAAGGCGACTGGAATGCCAAGGTTGGCCAAGATGTGCACCACAACTGGGGAGACACATGTCGACCCCACTGCAACTACGAGACAAATGACAGGGGTCTGAGACTCTTGGAGTTTGCCAGATACAACAATCTGGTACTGGCAAACACGCTTGGTCTCCACAAAAACTCCAGACGATGAACATGGCACACTCCCGGCGGGGAGCGTCACAACCAGATCGACTACATCATGATCAAGAAACGCTTCAAATCAAGCATCAACATTGGCAGGACACGCACTTTTCCAGGAGCAGACATCGGAAGTGACCATGATCAAGCACCGACCAAAGAAGAAGCCATGGATCACACCTGAACTTTTGGATCTGTGTGATAAATGAAGAGAGATAAAAAAGGAAAAGAACACCTCACAGGGAGCTGATGTCTACCGAAAAATCAACAATGACATCCGAAAAGGCATGCGCACAGCAAAGGAGAACTGGATAGAAGGTCAATGCCAGGAAATAGAGAACAGTCTGAACAAGAACAACAGCAAGAAGGCCTACCAGACTGTGAAATGGCTGACAAGTGTTAAACAGCCCAAAGTCTCCACGATCCAAACAAAGTCTGGCATATGCCTTACAGAAGAACAAGACCTCTGACCTTTACAACCATACACCAAATGGAGACCATCAGTTCTAGCATGTCCTGAGAATAGAGAAGAAGAAGAAATCCTCCCAATTCTCCGGGAAGAAGTTGAGGCAGCAGTGCAATCGCTGAAGAAAGAGAAGTCATCGGGAGTGGACAAAATACCCGCAGAACTGCTACAAGCAGGAGGAGAAGCGATGATTGATGCCCTCACCATTATCTGTAACAAGATCTGGCAGATTGGGGAGTGGCCTACACCATGGACCCAGTCACTTGTCATCACTCTTCCCAAAAAAGGCCGGTCCTGATTTGGCTCGGAAGAGTCCGCTGGACCTAAAGCAACAATCAATCAATCAATCAAACCCAAAAAAGGTAACCTTCAGGAGTGTGAAAATTACCGCACCATCAGCCTCATCAGCCATCCCAGCAAGGTCCTCCTGAAAATAATACTCAACAGGTTGAAACCCCAAGCTGAACAAATCATAGCTGAAGAGCAAGAAGGATTCAGGGCAGGGCGACTTTTCAGACCATATAGTTTCACCTATCCTATCCTATCCTATCCTATCCCGTAGCTCAAAAGTCATTGGGGCACCACAGATGATCGTTTAACCAGCGTATTCCATTTTTTTCTGTCCTCAGCAACCCTCATGGTTTTGCTCAGTGTCAAGCCAGTCCATTCTCAAATGTTGTCCCCCCACCTCTTTTTCTGTCTCTCGCTTCTTCTGCCTCCTTGCACCGTGCCTTTCACATTATAATGAAATACATCACAAAAACCGCAATAAAAGAAGATTTTTGTTAAAAAAGATAAAATATATTTATTAGATGTAGTGTTATAAAATAAGTTTGATTTGAATTATAATTTCAACTGTGGTGGTGGAGTTGCAGCACCAGCAAAATTCTTTCTTGATCACTTCAGTTTTATAGCACAGAATTATGTGCCAAGCAAGCGACTTGCATCATCATGCCTGCAAAATACCTAAACCTTGATTTTAAATACAAAATTAGACTGAAAAAAATCATCAATAAAAATGTGACTATAAAGAAATGGATAAGTAAAATAAATAAAGTTCACACAAGTAAAATGATCAAAGCTCACATACAATAACAATGACATAAATTAATATACATAGTTGTTTTTTTTTAATCATTTATATTATATTATAAATAGAAGAATAAATAAATCAAGCAAATAAACAGATAAATTGATTAATTAAAAATACTAAAGGATAAAATTACTTTTAATAAATGTATACTCATAAATATAAAGTAAACCTTTCTGCAGAAGCCAAGATCAAAGAAAGGATAGGATGGAGAAGGGACATCATCCACCATCACTCCCTGGTCTATTCCATCCTTGTACAGATGTAGCGCTCTGTTACCATCCACCAACACTCCAACATGCTGGCCTGGTTTTAAATTGTACACTAAACGTCCCACATGTTTCACCTGCCAAACAAAGATCACAGTGAAGTAAACTGTACACTAAATGTCCCCCATCTTTCACCTGCCAAACAAAGATCACAGTGAAGTAAACTGTACACTAAATGTCCCACATGTTTCACCTGCCAAACAAAGATCACAGTGATGTAAACTGTACACTAAATGTCCCACATCTTTCACCTGCCAAACAAAGATCACAGTGAAGTAAACTGTACACTAAATGTCCCCCATCTTTCACCTGCCAAACAAAGATCACAGTGAAGTAAACTGTACACTAAATGTCCCACATGTTTCACCTGCCAAACAAAGATCACAGTGATGTAAACTGTACACTAAATGTCCCACATCTTTCACCTGCCAAACAAAGATCACAGTGAAGTAAACTGTACACTAAATGTCCCACATCTTTCACCTGCCAAACAAAGATCACAGTGAAGTAAACTGTACACTAAATGTCCCCCATCTTTCACCTGCCAAACAAAGATCACAGTGAAGTAAACTGTACACTAAATGTCCCACATCTTTCACCTGCCAAACAAAGATCACAGTGAAGTAAACTGTACACTAAATGTCCCCCATCTTTCACCTGCCAAACAAAGATCACAGTGAAGTAAACTGTACACTAAATGTCCCCCATCTTTCACATGCCAAACAAAGATCACAGTGAAGTAAACTGTACACTAAATGTCCCACATGTTTCACCTGCAAAACAAAGATCACAGTGATGTAAACTGTACACTAAATGTCCCACATCTTTCACCTGCCAAACAAAGATCACAGTGAAGTAAACTGTACACTAAATGTCCCACATCGTTCACCTGCCAAACAAAGATCACAGTGAAGTAAACTGTACACTAAATGTCCCCCATCTTTCACCTGCCAAACAAAGATCACAGTGAAGTAAACTGTACACTAAATGTCCCACATCTTTCACCTGCCAAACAAAGATCACAGTGAAGTAAACTGTACACTAAATGTCCCCCATCTTTCACCTGCCAAACAAAGATCACAGTGAAGTAAACTGTACACTAAATGTTCCCCATCTTTCACCTGCCAAACAAAGATCACAGTGAAGTAAATTGTACACTAAATGTCCCACATCTTTCACCAGCAAAACAAAGATCACAGTGAAGTAAACTGTACACTAAATGTCCCACATGTTTCACCTGTCAAACAAAGATCACAGTGAAGTAAATTGTACACTAAATGTCCCACATCTTTCACCTGCCAAACAAAGATCACAGTGAAGTAAACTGTACACTAAATGTCCCACATCTTTCACCTGCCAAACAAAGATCACAGTGAAGTAAACTGTACACTAAATGTCCCACATCTTTCACCTGCAAAACAAAGATCACAGTGATGTAAACTGTACACTAAATGTCCCACATCTTTCACCTGCAAAACAAAGATCACAGTGATGTAAACTGTACACTAAATGTCCCACATCTTTCACCTGCAAAACAAAGATAACAGTGAAGTAAAATGTACACTAATGTCCCCCATCTTTCACCTCCAAAACAAAATCACAATGAAGTAAACTTTACACTAAATGTCCCCCATCTTTTACCTGCAAAACAAAGATCACATTGAAGTAAACTTTACACTAAATGTCCCACATCTTTTATCTGCCAAACAAAGATCACAATGAAGTAAACTTTACACTAAATGTCCCACATCTGTCACCTGCCAAACAAAGATCACAGTGATGTAAACTTTACAATAAATGTCCAACATCTTTCACCTGCCAAACAAAGATCACAGTGATGTAAACTTTACAATAAATGTCCAACATCTTTCACCTGCAAAACAAAGATCACAGTGAAGTAAACTGTACACTAAATGTCCCACATCTTTCACCTGCCAAAGATCACAGTGAAGTAAACTGTACACTAAATGTCCCCCATCTGTCACCTGCCAAACAAAGATCACAGTGATGTAAACTTTACAATAAATGTCCAACATCTTTCACCTGCCAAACAAAGATCACAGTGAAGTAAACTGTACACTAAATGTCCCCCATCTTTCACCTGCCAAACAAAGATCACAGCGAAGTAAACTGTACACTAAATGTCCCACATCCTTCACCTGCAAAACAAAGATCACAGTGATGTAAACTGTACACTAAATGTCCCCCATCTTTCACCTGTAAAACAAAGATCACAGTGAAGTAAATTGTACACTAAATGTCCCTTATCTTTCACCTGCAAAACAAAGATCACAGTGAAGTAAACTGTACACTAAATGTCCCACATCTTTCACCTGCAAAACAAAGATCACAGTGATGTAAAACTGTACACTACAATTCATCAAAGTACAACACCTGTAGAAGTCAATGTATCACAACTGCTTTCTACTAGTTGTAACTAAATGTCTCCTGTTTCACAAGAACTGAAGATATATTTGACACTAGATCAAAATGTCCCAATCTTTCACCTGCACAAACAAAGACTCTCACAGTGAAAAACCAACACAAAATCTTTCACACTTACAACAAAACAAATCACAATAAATGTATAAATCTTACACCCAACCTTTCATACAGAGATCACAGAACTAAACTTAACACTGTCTCTCTCAAATGTCCACACATTCACCTGAAACACGAGTGAGATAAACTGTACACTAAATGTCCCAACTTTCACCTGCCAAAATAAACAAAGAGTCACTATACTCATTAAAATGTCCACACAGGTCGGCAACTATGCCAGTGACGTCACAGGCAGTAGATACACTGTACACTAAATGTCACCTCTGCCCTTTTGCAAAACAAATGTCAGTGAAAAATAACTGATCCCCTCCATGTCTCACGGATCGCCCTGTCCTGTACAGTAAACCCCCTCTTTCACCTACAACAAAAACAAACGCCAACTCTGACCTTTAAATTTCATTTACTTCTGTTTCAACCTGCTGACCTCCCTTTGTTTATTCACTTTTCCACTTCTGTCTATATACGACCGTTTCACTTGTCTTTACTGCAAAACAAAGATCATGAATGAAAGTTACCATCAAGCATGCTCACACCTTTCATTCAAACATTGTCTACTGCTCTAAACTATCACCCCACTAATTAACAATATTATTACATCAATGAAAACTATATTCCATCTTAGTGGACAACAGCTCACCACCTCTCAATACAATAAATGCAATGCAAAAAATATACTTCTCCGACATTTTGCAATCATGAAAAACATTATAAATACCTGTAATCTTTACAGCACACTGAATCTTCTTTCAGAGAGAAAAGTCCGCAGAACCTATTCACCTTGATAGGTTTTCAACGCGTTCTACCTCTTTAAGTTTTACAATTTACTTTCTCTTTTCTTTCATTATCCTGGCCTACACACATATGACCGCACAGCCCGACACACACAATTTGACTGAGTAACATTGCCCATACTGCGAACTATTCCTTATCCTATTGGCTGAAGGATTTAAGCCAATCAAAAATACTATTCAATATTTAAAACCTGTCTGAAATCACATCCTCCCACTCTACCATCCTACTTTCACAAACAACTGAACCAACGCAGACTTCAACTTCAGCAACGCTTTGGGGAAGACGGTAGTACCGCTTTAGCATGTTAGCATGAAAAATCTTTGTCTTCCCCTTGACCACAATCTTGTAGTCAGGAGGCATGCATTCTTGTATGGTCACTTCATGAGTAATTTATTTGTCTCGGATGGCAACAGAACCAACACTTCATCTTTAACGTCAAAAGTGCGTTTCTTAGCCGACCTATCAAAGTAAGCTTTGTTCTTTGCTGATGATTGTGCAGAGTTTTGCCTAGCCAATTCACAAGTCTCAGCAATGATGTTCTACAACTCAAAAACATGTAAATACAATGGCTGTGCATCCACATCCTTTGAAGACTGGTCCTGGGTCCAAGAATCAGCAAGCAACGAAATCGGACCATGAGGTTGGCGACCAAACATCAACTCAAAAGGACTGAATCCAGTACTACCTGATGGTAACTCCCGGCTGGCAAAAAGTAAAGCAGGCAAGTAACGATGCCACGCCTTTGGATGAGACTGAACAACCTTCCCAAGCATCGCCTTCAACGTCCTGTGAAATCTCTCCACAATTCCATTTGCCTGAGGATGATATGGAGACGTCCGAATCGCCCTAGTACCACACAATGCGTAGAACTGCTTGATCAATTCAGAGGTAAACTGAGTACCTTGATCGGACAGTATCACCTTGGGAAAACCTAGCCGTGCAAAAATCGACAGCAAAGCCTCTGCAACCTACACTCAACCGCCGGAAAACAAGTAGCCAAGTCGACCAATGTCAGAATGTATCGATGGCCTTCCTCCGAAGGTGGAGACAAAGGACCGACCAAGTCAATGTGGACCCTTTCAAACGGACTAGAAGACTGAGGTACCACAACCAACGGAACTGGCGGAGCCTTCCCCTTCAAAGTTGACTTCTGGCACACATCACAAGTACGAACATATCTCGAAGTATCCGCTGACACTCCGGGCCAAACAAAACTTTGAAAGAACTCGCGTCAAAGTATGACGAGTACCACAATGAGCAGCAAGCAACTGATCATGTGCTGTAGCCAAAACAGCAGCACATAACTTCTCTGGAACAACAATCTGCTGTAGCATTTGACCTGGCTTTTCGTACGAACGATACAAAACACCTGCATCCTCAAAGAAAAAATAAGTAGCAGAGCCAACAGCTTTCTTTTCCCCAGACAGAGCACACGAGAAACACGAAGCAAGACTGGAATCTGATTTCTGCAAATCAATCAACTCCTGACGAGAAACTCCAAAATCTTTAGAAACATCAACTAAAGGAGTATGAGTAAAATCTTTCTGCGCAGTGCGAGCTCGAGTAGTGACAGCCGCCACACTCGACTCAACTGAAACCTGAGCACCAACAACAGAATCTGTCAACCCAGTAATGTTCCCAATGATCAAATCAGCAACTGGGTCAGGAAGCACAGCACAATCCAACTGACCTGAAAAATAAGGAGTGGACACTGCAAGTTTGGCAAGCGGATAGACAGTAATCTCACCTCCAAATGTCTTACAACGAACGTGTCCTTCGATGTACTCGAGAGATGACACCAATCGCTGACGCACACCACAAATCATTGCACCTGTGTCACGAAGTACAGAACATGGCGTATCCTTCACTGTACCCAACTCCAAATGTAGATGACCCACTGCTGGACTAGCAACTGAACAGACAACCTCAGGATCAACAGGCAATGCAGCAGAACCAACCTGAGTCTTTTGAGTATCTGTTTTGGGTGCAGAAGTAGCAAACGGACAACTTTTTTTCACATGTCCCCCCAACCCACAAATGTAGCATGGATTTGTCGGATTGTTTCTGAGTGGACATTTGAATGAAGAATGGCCACTGCCTTTGCAAAGCTCACATTTAGCAAAATTCACTGACGAGCCATGTCCGAATCCACCATGACATTGACCTTAATAAGTATCTGCAACAGTGGATGGCGCACTTCTATTAAAGTTCCAGCGGCCACGGTATCCAACCTGACGTCGATAACCACCGTATCCACCCCGAAAATCCGCACGACCCGAAGTCGCATTAGCTTCAGCAACGGTATTGATCGACCAACCGACGCGAAGGCAGAAGTAGTGGCCTTGCGAGCCAAATTCTTACCTGGACGAGCAAGACGGTAGCTTTCTGCACAATTAACCATGTCCTCGAGGCTGACCAATCCTCTTTCGCGAATGAAAGTAGCAAGATCTGCAGACACACTCTGAAGAAATTGTTCGCCCAGGTCGGCAACTAGCTGCCAGTGACGTCGCAACAGGCAGGCGAGTAGCTACACTTTCGTCGACAGGCGGAGGGCGTGCACCTCTGCCCAGTCCGCATGGCGTAGATAGCATTGTCTTTGGTCAGGTGAAAATAAGGCCGATCCCCCTCCGATGTCTCATGGATTGCTCCTTGTCCTCGCTTGGACAGTATGGAGCAACCCCGCTCCCAGTAGGCCGCTACAACGATATATATATATATGCAAACGTCAATTCTCTGACCTTTATAATTTCATTTATTCTTCTTTTGTTTCAACCTTGCTGACCTCCCTTTGTTTATTCACTTTTCCACTTCCGTTCTATATACGACCGTTTCCTTCTTGTCTTTGACGATGTTGTTCATAACCCAGATATAATTATTTCATGAATGAAAGTTACCATCAAGCATGCTCACACCTTTCATTCATATTACATTGTCTACTGCTCTATAACTATCGCCCCACGTAATTAACAATATTATTACATCAATGAAAACTATATTCCATCTTAGTGGACAACAGCTTACTACCTCTCAATACAATAAATGTAATGCAAAAAATATACTTCTCCGACATTTTACAATCATGAAAAACATTATAAATACCTGTAATCTTTACAGCACACTGAATCTTCTTTCAGAGAGAAAAGTCCGCAGAACCTATTCACCTTGATAGGTTTTCAACGCTTTCTACCTCTTTTAAGTTTTACAATTTACTTTCTCTTTTCTTTCTTTATCCTGGCCTACACACATATGACCGCACAGCCCGACACCCACAATTCGACTGAGTAACATTGCCAATACTGCGAACTATTCCTTATCCTATTGGCTGAAGAATTTTAGCCAATCAAAAATACTATTCAATATTTAATTTTTAAAAACCCGGAAAAATCACGTTCTCTACACTAGTGTTACTCACACAGTCATTATCAACATCTTACCAGTGCTGCAGTAGTCTCAGCCACCTCACTCATGCATGGATTGAACAATTAGCACCCTGTGTTTATCTCAACTTTGGTCCCAAACTAAGGCTAATGTTTGTGCCTGCTGATGTTTACAGTCATGTACCCTATGCTTCATCTCAACTTTGGTCCCAAGCTACAGCTAATGTTTGTGCCTGCTGATGTTTACAGTCATGTACCCTGTGCTTCATCTCAACTTTGGTCCCAAGCTACAGCTAATGTTTGTGCCTGCTGATGTTTACAGTCATGCACCTGTGCTTCATCTCAACTTTGGTCCCAAGCTACAGCTAATGTTTGTGCCTGCTGATGTTTTGTCATGCACCCTGTGCTGGTAACAGCTCTTTCAGCTGGAAAGTACGTAATAACATTGTTCACTTCAATTACAAGTGCAACAAAGAACTTCTGTTGACTGTCATTAGTTCCAAGTAATTGTACATTGTTGTGTGTGAATGTGTCTTCAGAACTAGAAGATCTTTGACCTGCAAGTACACAATAGCCTTCAACACTTTTTACAACTAAAATAACCCCACAAAACGATTGCCCCAAACTGGAAATCAATCACTGAAAAGTTGAATTGACAATAATAATAATAATAATAATAATAATAATAATAATAATAATAATAATAATAATAATAATAATAAATAATAACAATAATAACAATAATAATAATAATAATAATACAGGAGTGAGATTTAGCGGTCGCCCAGTCTCCTGAGGCGACTTAAAACTGGCTCGGGTGACCTCACTTGATAACTGAGGCAGCCCGCCTGGCGCCCTTAAAAAAATGATACTGCTTGCAGACTTTTAGAAGCTCGGTCCGAAGCGAGAGCGTTTTTAGGTCACTATTCGTCTGCTGTGAGTATAAAGCATACGCGAGCGTTATTTCCCTTTGCCTACTTCCCTTTCACGCCAAGTGCGCTGTCTGCTTTGTTTGTGAAAAAGACACTCACTACAAATTACGTGTATTGTCAAGGTGACGATTGTTGATCCAAAAATGTGGAACTTTATTTCTGGGGTCAACGAACCCCCGCCAAAGAAGGCGAAATCTACATGTAGTTCGGAGAAGAAAGAGCGTGACAAAAAGTATGAATCGAAGAGAAAAAGAAATTTTCAGACTGCATGGCTGAAACGTTCAGATGGCGAAGATCGATCTTGGCTCATTTCCGATAAAGAAGTTGGTCTAATGCACTGTACACATTGTTGTAAATACTCAATTGTCGGGCTGCCTAAAAACCATGCGGGCTACCTCACTTTATTTACTAGCTAGCCCGGCGGGCTAGTCTCCTGGGTTAAATCTCACCCCTGTAATAATAATAATAATAATAATAATAATAATAATAATAATAATAATCATCATCATAATAATAATAATGTAACCCTGCGTAAATATTAGAAGGCCAGGACAGTTCCCACTAACTGACTGCAAACATGTATAAATTAGAGTGAGAGAGAGAGAAAGCTAGTCAGAACTAGAACAGTAGAATTAAATGTATATCATAATAGTGAGTTTTTATCAAGGTAGCTCTTACTTTTGGTTAGCAGAAAGAAATTAGTCACTTGTATTTTGGAAGTCAGCAGAGAAAGTAATTCTTACTTTGTTGCTTCATTTTCATTTTTTCAGGTGTGTGTGATACTTAGTTGTTTCTCCAGAATATTTAGAATAGTAGTAAAGTAAATAAAATCCCTATCCTATCCTATCCCGGAACTCGGAAGTCGTTGGGGCACCACAGATGATCGTTTAACCGTTTAACCAGCGTACTCCATCTTTCACTGTCCTCAGCAACCCTAAGTAAATAATAGAATGTTAGATAACAAGAGATAATTATAAAGTAATTTAGGATGTATAAATTTGAATAAGTGAATTTGTTGTAAATATGTTTAATGAAAATTAAAGAGACTGGTATTTTGGAAGTCAGCAGAGAAAGTAATTGTCCCATCCTCATCACTTCACACGCACCCACACTTGATTCTTTACACACACCTCATCAAGTTTACATTGGTGCCCAACGTGGGCCTTTCCTTCCTCGTGAAGGAATATTAAGATGGAGACGATGGCAGAGCTGGTGGAAAGACTCAAGGGCTTATCAGATGAGGACAGAGCGACTGTTCTTCTAGCAGTGGCTCCTACTTCACAGCAAGAAATTCAGGAGGAAAATTCTTCACAGCAGAATGAAGCTCCTTCGACTGCAAGAGAGTCGGCTCCTGCCCCTTCTCCCCAGGTTTCCCACACTTCCCTTGCAACCACCCTTATTTTCCCACCAAACTTGGCCCCTTTCTCCTGTGAGACCGACAAGGATGCCCGTTATCCTCAATGGAGAGCAGCGGTTGTTGGACTGATGAAGAGTCATGGTGAATCTGCCATTTTTCAAGCCATGCGGCGATCGACAAAATCTCTGGCAGCCGACGTTTTGCTACATTTTCCGGTCTCAGCGTCTGTGGCTGTCATCGTGGCCAAGTTTGACCAGATGTTTGGCTGCGTTCAGCCTGCGGAGGTCCAGTATGAGCAATTCTACACTGCCAGGCAACATGTGGGGAGACCGTAGTGGCATGGGCTTGTAGTTTGGAACAAATTGTCAGTGACCTGCGCTTAACAGACAAGATGCTGACATTCGACGCAACAAACATCATGCTCCGTAACAAGTTTTGAAGTGGCCTGTGTGTGCTTGCAGCTCACGGCAACACCACATTCAACAGCTTACTGGTTGCTACCCATCAGTTTGAGACAGAAGGTGCCAAGCTGGAACCAACTCAGTCTTCAGTACTTCAGGACCAAGCTGCTTCTTCAGAGCTTGCAGAAGTCTTGAAGGGCATCAGAGAACTGAGTGAGCGAGTGACACTATGGACAAGAAGAGTCGGTATCAACCATCATTTTTAGCGTTCCAGGGAAATGCCATACATGTGGACAGTGGGGACACAAGAAGTTCCAGTGCAAGAAGTCGGGAAACGGAAAAGACCAGGCTTAGAGGGGGAAAAGTCTGGTCCACGTCAAGTCTCCAAACCCCCAACAACAGCGTTGGTGGGAAACGCCAACACAGTTGACATTTTTGTGAGCGGTCGGCAAGTGAAAGCCTTACTGGACACAGGGTCGATGGTGTCTACCATCAGCAAGTCTATGGCTATAAAGATGGGATTGCCGCTTCAGCATGTGACTGACCTAGTCACCGTACAGGGAGTGGGCGTTCACACTTTGCCGTACAGAGGCTATGTGGAGGCAGACATGAAGCTTGCTCAAAGCGGTACCATTGTAATCCCTACTTTATTTCTGGTGGTTGAAGACGTAGACTATCATAATACTGTTCCTGTCTTACTCCGTAAGAATTTCCTATAAGTCGTAAACATGGAGCTGCAGATAAAGCAGAAGAAGAAAGAGTTTTCAACGTTAACAGTCTTGGCAAATAACCCTTTCTGTAATGAAGAAACACCAGGAACTGAAAGACCGTCAAAAATCTTTAGGCCAGTTGAACTGCAAGCAGACAGTGACTGTTGCACCCGGTCAGAGTGTACAAGTGGACACTGAAGCAAGACTTGGCATTACATTGGTCATCAGTGACTTGATCATCGATGATGAAGACGTCGCTGTCCCATTAGGATTGGTCCTTACTCCAACTGTCATTAGTGTACAGCCAGGGAACACTGGGGTTCATCAGAAAGTGATTGTGTATAACCCGTCTAGCAAAACTGTGACTTTGTTAGCAGGAACCACCATCGCCAGTGTCTCGTTTGCTGGTGTCATAAATGCTGATACTGCAGCAGGACATTCAGAAAGTTCTTCAGGTG
Organism: Oncomelania hupensis; assembly: GCA_036898135.1. Lineage (NCBI taxonomy): Eukaryota > Metazoa > Mollusca > Gastropoda > Littorinimorpha > Pomatiopsidae > Oncomelania > Oncomelania hupensis. The sequence continues at coordinate 59,960,274 of CM072521.1, forward strand.
ATTTCATTGAGCAACTGTTGGAGAAAGTTCCTTCAGACATTCAGAACTCAGGCATACAAACTTTATGCAAAATCCTCCAGAAGAGACAGAACACTTGGTCAAGGCATGATCTTGATTTGGGTCACACCAAACAAAGTCAGCACTTCATCAAGCTCACCAGTGATGTTCTTTCAAGGAAGCTCCTCGCCGTAGTCCTCTTGCTATGGTTGAAGTCACACCAAACAAAGTCAGCACTTCATCAAGCTCACCAGTGATGTTCTTTCAAGGAAGCTCCTCGCCGTAGTCCTCTTGCTATGGTTGAAGTCACACCAAACAAAGTCAGCACTTCATCAAGCTCACCAGTGATGTTCTTTCAAGGAAGCTCCTCGCCGTAATCCTCCTGCTATGGTTGAAGTCACACCAAACAAAGTCCGCACTACATCAAGCTCACCAGTGATGTTCCTTTCAAGGACGCTCCTCGCCGTAGTCCTCCTGCTATGGTTGAAGTCACACCAAACAAAGTCAGCACTACATCAAGCTCACCAGTGATGTTCCTTTCAAGGAAGCTCCTCGCCGTAGTCCTCCTGCTATGGTTGAAGAGGTCAAAAACATCTCAAGGAGATGTTGACCCTCGGAGTCATTAGAAAGTCTGACAGTTGTTTTTCTTCAGGCGTCGTACTAGTGAGAACGAAAGATGGTCGATTGAGATTTTGTATAGATCTCTGTCATCTCACTTCCTAGTATTGAAGAGACTCTTGACACACTCAACAGAGCCCAGTGGTTCTCCAAGCTGGATCTTCACAGTGGCTACTGTCAGGTGGAACTGGCAGAGAAAAACAAACACAAAACAGCGTTTTCTGTATGCAACCTTGGCTTCTACGAATGTAACAGGATGCCTGGGTCTGTTAAAAATGCTACGGCAACATTTCAACGTCTGATAGAAAGCTATTTGGGTGATGCTCACCTGACAGCATGTCTTCTGTTCTTCGACGACATCTTGGTGTAAAGCAAGACACTGGAGACTCACTTTGACAGACTGGATTTGGTACTAGGGAAGATAGAACAGGCAGTACTGAAGGTCAGGCTGGATAAGACTGAACTAATGCAGTGTTCTGTAAGTTTCTGGGCCATGTTGTCTCAGCTGAGGGAATCCAGACTGATCCTGACAAGATCCGCTGTGTCCAGGAGTGGCCCATTCCTAAGTCTGTCAAGGAAGCTCAGAGCTTCTTAGGTTTTGCAGGTTTCTATCAACGGTTTGTCTCTAACTTTGCCAGCGTAGCAAGACCTCATCATGACGTTACTGCAGAGTCAACTACGGGCAGGAAAGAAAGTCGACAATGCAAAGTTCTTCTGGGGCGAAGACCAACAGACGGCCTTTGATAAACTGAAGTCTCTGCTGGTCTCTGCACCGATCCTGACATATGCTGATTCTCAGAAACCCTTCATTCTCCATACGGACGCAAGTACAGAAGGTCTGGGTGCAGTTCTGCTTCAAGAACAAGGCGGTCAGGAGAGAGTGGTTGCCTACGCCAGTTGTGGCTTGTCCAACTGTCACCTCCACGACTCCGTCTAAGCAGACGCCACAAACAAACAACTTATGCACGCAGACAGCCCAGACAGAATGGCGATTTCCCGCAGACGTGAAGGGATGAAAACACAACAATTATATATACAACTTTCAACCTATTTATTCATTCAAGCCACACACTCATACACATACAACATTTACACATGAAACGAAGAAAATGATGATGAAACAATCAATGGTTCAATGAAACAACGAAATGGTACGTCAGGATGATCGAGGGTTGCTAATCAACCAAGGTCCATGAATCGAACCGTGCACAGCCAATGTCCGTTGCACGTAAACAAACAAGAAGGGGGGTTCAAGTGTTAGGAGAGGGACAACAAGGAAAGAGCCAACCTGGAGGAATGAAGTCCCTGTCGCCTCCTTGCAACGTCGGCTTACGAAGTCCCGGTAACGGTGTTCTTCCCCCTCTTGTAGCTGATGTCGGACCGGTGCTGTTGATGACCATACGTGGTAGCGTTACCGCCTCCACTCGCCGCTGATGATGGTGATGAAATGATGATGGTGACGCAGTAGTCGCGGCAGCCCTGCCACCGTCGACGTCACACAGCTGGACTCCTCCAGTCAGCCACACCGCGACGTCGAGGCCAGGTCCCGTCCACCCACGTCACAACTACCACAGGAAGGGTGGGGTTGAGGAATGATGATGATGAAGCCAATGGTGAGGACGCGTAGACAACGATGAACACGGGACGTTACGGATGGTGATGATGATGTTTAGTCCACCCGACCAAGTGCCGTCGTCGTTGACGCACGACGTTGGTTAACGTTGAACAACGCTGACCAGTTGACGAGCTGTCGAACTGACGAATTGTCGAACCTGCAACGTGCTTGTCGCATCGTTAATATCCTGTCTACCTGCTTCTGTCCCCCTCCCTCCATCACACTTTCCCCCCCCCCCCTTCTCAACTCAGCTAACTTCTGATGCTTGAGGAGACACAACTGCTGTCCGCTTCCCCTTCCCTGACTCTCTCTCGCTTATTTCCCTTTTAGCTACTGTATTTGTCACTTGTAAACAAACGCATATCATAAAACTCAATGAAATTATGAATGCATGAAATGAGCAATGCTGCAAATGAATACATGTAAACATCAACACATTATTCATATCAAGCAGCCACCACAACAACAGCAACCACTTCCATCCTCCTTCATCCTCCTCCCTCATTCTCTCCTTCCACCGTGCAAACCTCCTCATCCCTCCTTAACCTTGCGCACAGCTTTCGTACCAACCCCAAACAGCCAGCACCAGGTTACTGGGCACAGTGAGGAAAATACCACCACTCCACTTACCAACACGGTTCAAATGTAAACGTACTCCGTAGCGCTTCTCCACTGCTTCCTACGAAAGTACTCCAATAGGGTAATCCAGTGTGTGTAGTCCTCTTAGCAGACACTTCCTCTATGCTAAACTACCACACACTAACGAACTTTGCTATACTTTAGCTACACTCTTCTCTGATTGATAACTTCACAGATAAAGCAATATTCCCAACTAGTATACTTGGACCAGTTATCATAATCCACTGATAACCGTCCCACCCTATACACAAAAATACCAGAGCACAAAACAAAACGCCTCTACACAGTAGCTCTCTCAAACCTGTTCTGCTTTACAGTGAGTATATTTCCCAACTGGCTAACCGACCTATGCTGCTTAATCACGCTTTGCACGCTTCAACTCTAATAACCACGCACACCAAAACACGCAGTTACGACCTCTAACCCCTTATATTCTTCACCCACAACCTGCCCGGTTTCTACCACAGACTGCCCTGTGACACCAACGCTGAATGCCATTACCCTGCTCATAAACTTGAATTTCTGGCGTTAAAATGGTCAGTGACTGACAAGTTTCATGACTATCTCTATGGCAACAGGTTTGTTGTGAAGACCGACAATAATCCTCTCACTTAAGTCTTGATGACTGCAAAGCTGGGTGCAGCAGGCCACAGATGGGTCACACAACTAGCCAACTATGACTTTAGTCTAGAGTACAAGAAAAGTAAGCTACCTTGAGAAGAACTCTCTTTTATGATATACATTTAATTACTTCAACTGTTCTAGTTCTAATAAGCTTTCTCTCTTTCACTCTTAATTTATCCATGTTTGCAGTCAGTTAATGGGAACTAACCTGGCCTTCTAATATTTACACAGGGTTACAATAATAATAATAATAATAATAATAATAATAATAATAATAATAATAATAATAATAATAGTAGTACTTAACGGATTGCTGACTACTACTAAAGGATTGCTGACTACTACTAATATTACTACTAATAGTAATAATAATAACATCACAAAGCCATAACATAAATAAATAAAATAAATGTATTTACAACATTGCCCTTCTTGGTCACTTGCTCACTGACAACCACAGCTTCAGTCCACCCATGAAAGGCTGTCACTGGCAATTCCAGGTTTTGTGGTGACTGAAGAGTCACACCACAAGGCAGCCACCCTCCACCTGTCACCGCCTCCACCTGTCCAACAATACAACAAACATCATTATCTTCTGCAACATCCACCTGTCCAACAATACAACAAACATCATTATCTTCTGCAACATCCACCTGTCCAACAATACAACAAACATCATTATCTTCTACAACATCCACCTGTCCAACAATACAACAAACATCATTATCTTCTACAACATCCACCTGTCCAACAATACAACAAACATCATTATCTTCTGCAACATCCACCTGTCCAACAATAGAACAAAAATTATTATCTTCTGCAACATCCACCTGTCCAACAATACAACAAACATTATCTTCTGCAACATCCACCAGTCCAACAATACAACAAACATCATTATCTTCTGCAACATCCACCTGTCCAACAATACAACAAACATTATTATCTTCTGCAACATCCACCTGTCCAACAATACAACAAACATCATTATCTTCTGCAACATCCACCTGTCCAACAATACAACAAACATTATCTTCTGCAACATCCACCTGTCCAACAATAGAACAAACATTATCTTCTGCAACATCCACCTGTCCAACAATACAACAAACATTATCTTCTGCAACATCCACCTGTCCAACAATACAACAAACATTATTATCTTCTGCAACATCCACCTGTCCAACAATACAACAAACATCATTATCTTCTGCAACATCCACCTGTTCAACAAAACAACAAACATCATTATCTTCTGCAACATCCACCTGTCCAACAATACAACAAACATCATTATCTTCTGCAACATCCTCCTGTCCAACAATACAACAAACATCATTATCTTCTGCAACATCCACCTGTCCAACAATACAACAAACATTATTATCTTCTGCAACATCCACCTGTCCAACAATACAACAAACATCATTATCTTCTGCAACATCCACCTGTCCAACAATACAACAAACATTATCTTTTGCAACATCCACCTGTCCAACAATACAACAAACATTATCTTCTGCAACATCCACCTGTCCAACAATACAACAAACATAATTATCTTCTGCAACATCCACCTGTCCAACAATACAACAAATATCATTATCTTCTGCAACATCCACCTGTCCAACAATACAACAAACATCATTATCTTCTGCAACATCCACCTGTCCAACAATACATCATTATCTTCTGCAACATCCACCTGTCCAACAATACAACATCATTATCTTCTGCAACATCCACCTGTCCAACAATACAACAAACATCATTATCTTCTGCAACATCCACCTGTCCAACAATACAACAAAAATCATTATCTTCTGCAACATCCACCTGTCCAAAAATACAACAAACATCATTATCTTCTGCAACAATGTCAATGAAGGCAGGAACATCATAGTTATGACATTACACTGTTCTGATGCAGCATTTGACAATGACACAACTCCTGACGTCACACAAGTGGTCCTGGTATGGAAAGGACAGCAGGGGAGACAACTTGTGTTTTACACCATTTGTTGACTCCACAGCACAGCAGTTATTCCCCCACAAAAGTCAGCATTATTTTGAAAGGCGTTTAATCCCAAAGGTGTACATTGAACTATGTTTCAAACCACTCACCAAATTATTATCATCCATTTTCTTTTCATCCTAGAGAGAAAAGGTCTGTAAAATGAACACAAACACAACAGCAGTCTAAATATGACTAATTCAAAATACCAATCAGGAAAATGCACAAATGTTGCATATTAATTATAATTCTACAACAACTACATTGAGGAATGCGCATGTTAATTATAATTCTACAACAACTACATTGAGGAGTGTGCGTGCGCCGAAAGAAACATGTTTATGAACATCGCCGAGATTTTAACCCTGGACCCACTAACCATAGTGCCTATCCATGCGACCTATGCGACATTGACATGAAGTGGTCAGACTGTGTGGGTTGTGATGGCTGCAGCGTGTGGTACCACAGGTCTTGCCTCGAGCTTTCCGCTGATGGCTTTGACAAATTACAAAACCCCAATTTTCAGTGGCTGAATTTCAAATGTGACAGTGTTAACTGTGGGCCATTTCACGTTTCTCTTGTGAGCTGAGTAACTAATACTCTCCGCTGGCAGACCTAGATGGTAGTATTCCATCAGTGGACAGTAACCAGCATTTCAGCCCGTTGAGAGCAAGTAGCCCTCGGTGCCAGCATGGTAGCCACTTAGACCCAAGTACTGACAGAAAACCTCCCTCAGGGGACAGCGCCACCTCAGCTCACTCTAAGCACCCGGCTTTTCACCAAACGTCCACCAAAATGCCTCAGTGCCTCACCGAATGACAGACCATTCATTGGACCAGAAAGCCTCAGAGACAGGCAACAGAAGCAGGGACAATCCCTTCTCCTTTCCCATAAGGCATGGCCTCAGAATAATGACAGTAAATTGCCAGAACATTGTAAACAAGAAGGAAGAATTTGCAGCAACCATATACTACTTTAAACCAGATATCATCTGCGGGTCACAATCACGGCTGCAATGCGAAATCCTAAACAGTGACATTTTCCCAGACAACTACGTGTGCCACAGGAGAGATAGGGGTAGCCACGCAATGGGAGTTTTCATCCTCACACATAAAAGCTGCTTCTAAATGCCCCACAGAAGTATGAAAGATGTCACAAAACTTGAGAAGTCCCTCAGTCTATCACAACAAAGGAAAGAAACCATCTTCCTGGCAGGTGACTTTAACAGTACAGACATAGACTGGGACAGCGGAGCTGTGGACAGGGGGGCACCATATAGAATCGTACAGCAGGCGGTAGTGGATGTGACATCGGCAGCCTTCCTGACTCAGATCCATGGACAACCAACCAGAGAAGATAATATTCTGGACTTGGTTTTCACGTCAAACCCCACTCTCAGCAAGAGCTCAGTGTCCATACGTGGCCATAGCATAGTGGTGTCAGATTTCAACCTGAAGCCCCAGCGAGTCAAGAATCCAAGGAAACGCTTCATATACGCCCAGGCCAAGTGGAGGGAGCTAAATGACAGCCTGTACCTCCTGACCAGCGAGATTACGGCTATGAGAAAGAGAGACACTGACGTCAACACAATGTGGACCCCCAATTCAAGACATCCCTAATGTCCACCGTAAATCGACACATCCCCTCTAGCCTCCAGAGAAGCTCAAGAAACCTACCTTGGATTATGAGGAAGACTAGAACATTGCTACAGCGTAAGAAGAGGGCATATATATAACCAAGCAAACAACACACCAAACTGGAGCAACTACAAGTTTATGCATAAGAAATGCAGGCGAGTCATGAGGCAGGTGGAATCTCACTTCATCAACTCCACCATTGAAAATGGCCTGAGGGACAATAGCACAAAACCCTTCTGGAAGTACCTCAAATCGAGACGGCAGGACAATACAGGCGTCACCCCACTACGGAAAGAAACCTCCATGTTCAGCGACACAGCCTCTAAAGCCTAGATCCTGCTAGAGCAGTTCCAGTCTGTTTTCACTCCCCATGACGGATCATTACCCATAAACATCACAGGAAACTTTTTCCCAGACCTAGACAGACTGACCATTACAGAAGAAGCAGTAGCTAAACTACTACGGGATCAAAACCATTTCAAAGCAGTAGGACCCGATGGCATCCCAAACCAGATCCTCAAGATGCATGCAGATTCTATCGCTCCTTCACTCACAGCAATCTTCCGCACATCAGTGGAGTCAGGAAAACTGCCAACCGACTGGTTATCTGCAAACATCTCGTCAATATTCAAGAAAGGTGATGGCCACAAAGCACAAAACTACCGCCTGTCTCACTCACTTCCCTTTCTTGCAAGCTCCTTGAGCACATCATCTGCCCACATCTTCACCTCCACTTTGAAAAACATAAAATCCTTACAAGCAGAAACCATGGGTTCCGTACTTACCACTCCTGTGAAACCCAGCTTCTAACAACCATGAACGACATCATGAAGTCACATGATGTTGGGATCCAGACAGATGTTGCAATCCTAGACTTCAGTAAAGCGTTCAACACCGTCCCACATCACAAGTTACTTCACAAACTGAAACACTATGGCATTAGTGGACCCATTCACATCTGGCTTTCAAACTTTCTCACTCAACGCAGCATGAGAGGGGTCTTGGAGGGGGAAGCTTCCAAGTGGGTGGCAGTGTTTGGGCCTTTCCTATTCCTGTGCCACACCACTGACCTGCCGAACACCGTGAAGTCAACAGTATGGCTCTTTGCAGATGACTGCATCCATTACAGAGAGATCCACTCCTTCCAGGATCACCTCACCCTACAGTCTGACCTGAGAAACCTGGGAAGTGGACATCAACATGGGGGATGAAATTCAACACTCAGAAGTGCTACATCCTCTCCACCAAACCTAAATCAAGCTACTTCTACAGCGCCCCAATTTTCAGTGGCTGTGTTTCAAATGTGATAGTGTTAACTGTGGGTCATTCACATTTTGGAGTTTCTCTTGTGAGCTGAGTAACTATTACTCTCGCTGGCAGACCTGGATGGTAGTATTCCATCAGTGGACAGTAACCAGCATTTCAGCCTGTTAAGAGCAAGTAGTTCTCGGTGCCAGCATGGCAGCCACTCAGACCCAAGTACTGATAGAAAACCTCCCTCAGGGGACAGCGCCACCTCAGCTCACTCTAAGCACCCAGCTTTTCACCAAACGTCCATCAAAATGCCTCAGCGCCCCACCGCATGACAGACCATTCATTGGGCCAGAAAGCCTCAGAGACAGGCAACAGTAGCAGGGAAAATCCCTTCTCCCTTCCCAGAGCATTGTAAACAAGAAGGAAGAATTTGCAGCAACCATACTCTACATTAAACCAGAAATCATCTGCGGGTCACAATCATAGGTGCAAGGCAACATTCTTAACAGTGAAATTTTCCCAGACACCTATGTGTGCCACAGGAGAGAGATAGGGGTAGTCACGCAGGGGGAGTCTTCACCCTGACATATAAAAGCTGCCGCATGTCCAGACGTAAACGCTGCTACAGAACTGCTATGGGTCCGAGTCAGCACCGCAAGAACCAAGAGCATACATGTAGGCTACTTCTAAATGCCTCACACAAGTATGAAAGATGTCACAGAACTTGAGAAGTCCCTCAGTCTATCACAACAAAGGAAAGTCCTGTGTCCCACAAGGTACAGTATTTGGGCCTTTGCTATTCCTGTGCCACATCATTGACCTGCAAAACACCGTAAAAGTCAACAGTACGGCTCTTTGCGTACGACTGCCTCCTTTACAGAGAGATCCACTCCTTCCAAGATCACCTCACCCTACACACCAGCTCAATTCCTATGTGAGCAGCACTGTTTCGTGCCTCAACATTTTGCTTGCTGCGGGCTATTTATAGAATGCCTGCACCCTCCCTTCCAGTGAAAGGAAGCATCGGTGAAGCTATTTATAGCTAGCCTGGCTGAGTTAACCTCAAAATCTAAAAAGCATTGGTTGAGTAGTTGTGCCTACAGTCTGATCTGAGAAACCTCAAAAGTGGGCATCTACATGGTGGATGAAATTCAACACTCAGAAGTGCTACATCCGCTCCACCAAACCCAAATCAAGCTACTTCTATGAAATGAACAATACCGTAATCCAACACGTTGGCCAAAACCCCTACCTTGGTGTACAGATCTCGTCTGACTCGAAATTGGGCACCCTTATCACAAACACCTGCAAAAAAGCAAATTTCACCTTGGGGTTCCTAAGCAGAAGCCTCAAGAACTCTCCCCAGTAGTGTGGATGCATACGTTGCACTAGTGTTTTCAATGCCAGAATACAGCGCTGTGGTGTGGGATCCGTAGGCCAAACAAGATATTGAGAGACAGGAAAGAAAACAACCACAGACTGCCAGCTTCATTACGCCACACTACAAGTCGTAATTGAAGTCATTATTGGCTTCTCCCACTGACAAGTCCAACATCATCAAGACGGGAATCCAGATCCAGATCCTAAAGATCTAGACTTTTAACTTTGGTTAACAGAACTGTGGATATAGAATGGTCCCTCTGAATGTTCTTAATATTGTTCTAATACATATATTGAGAGTATTCCTGAACAATCCTGCCTGTGGTCTGGTGCACAAATCTATACATGAATGAAGTACAAACTAGACTACAGGTACTAAATGATGAAATAAGACATGATCGTAACAAGTTAGATCAAATAAATTTGCACTTAAAACTCACAAGAAAGGACTATAACTGTAAACATTTACATAATAGATAATTTATAATGCAACTCTCAATTTAACATTTGACATTTCTTTTAACAATGATCAGTATAAAAATATTATTTCACTCACACAAACACCCACAGAGTATAACCAAACACACTATAACAAAATTATTCATGAGAAAGAAAAGTCCACATCATTGGCAGGAAAGATATGCGGCGTTGGTCTGTACAAACAAGTACATAAACACTGTGTAATACAAGTACCTCATAGATTGTGTTGATGTTCATGGGGACAGCTGAAATGACAATGCCATTTATACAGCCAGTGAGTTGTGCAATCAGTCCATCTCCACTCAAAGAAACATTTGTACCATGATTTGAATGAAACCGCCACCCTAGGCCCTGCAAGCAAACAACAATCAATTACAATCTTCAACTTTATGGAGAAAAATGAAATAATAAAAACTTCATTATTAATTAAATAATTAAATACACCCTGTGCATGTAGGCACCATTAATCATTCAATTACTCGTCCTTATAAATCAATCTTTAAAAAAATAAACAAAGCTAATAACGAAGTTACGAACACACGTTAGTATAAGTATAACATATTATGATCTGATTCTGATTCTGATTCTGGGGGACTGATTATTATTCTAATTGTCCTTCATTAAACATCCAGTTCATAGTACATAACATACCTCACTGTGTGGCACACAAGTAGCAATAGTTCCAAAATCTGCCACATTCACAGTGGAAGCAATACATCCCAGTTCTGCCAGTTTCTTCTCTATCTCAGCCACAGCCTGCTGATCAACAGTGACAGTCACTTGGATGACGTTGCCAAGAATGGTGGGCAGTTTGGATCCTGGGTCCAAGTCTGCAGCTCTTTGCTTCAGCACGCACATCATGTCAGTGATGGAGAAAGAGGAGGAGGACCTGCGCACCCTGTGAGTCACAAGACGGTGGGAGGTGAGCATTCCATGCTGAGCTGAAGTCCAGTTCTTGGCGCTCACCATGGAGTCCCTGGATTTCAGTTTACTGTTCAACGCCACATCCTTCAATCGCTGTCTGCACACTTTCAGCGCCTTCTCCATGCTGTCACACTTGGCGTCAATGTCTGCAACCGTCTGTTCATACTTCTTCTCATTTTGCTCCAAAAGAGAGTCCAGCTTTTTGATCACTTTCTCCACCAAGTCTTCTCCCTTCTGCAAGGATTTTACAATGTCATCCAGCTCTGAGCGACACTTGTCCACCATTTCCGACAGTTCTGTGATGTTGGGGCAAGAGCGGTGCTTGGTGGTAGCACACACATGGCAGATGGCAGCTTGATGGCTGGCACAGAACAGCTTTGTTGATTCACCAGCATGCACTGAGCAATACACTGGTTGACTGGCTGCCAGACTCTCAACAGATACATTGGACAAAGTTTCCACCTTATGATTTCTTGACATTTTCAAATTCTTGAGCACATCTGCACAGGACTGGCACATCATATCAGCACAATCTAAGCAGATTGATACAGCAGCAGACTTACGACATCCACTACACACATGATCCTTCTTCAATGTCTGAGCACTCTCAACCATGGCAGTCATTACCATGTCAGTTGGCAAAGCATCAACAATAGCTGGCCAGTCGTCTGATTTTCCATCACAAACTGGGCAGCGACACAGAGGGCACACACTTTCTTGATTTGCTGACAGCCAAGACACCAGACATTGTCGGCACACAACATGTGCACAGGGTAGAAGTTTGGGTTCTGTGAACAAATCATGGCATACTGCACATTCTGTATCACAGTCAGCAGATGTACAGGAACGTGCTGCCGCCTTGGCCATGATGACTGCTGGAACAAACGAACAGATTAAATGAGTTTTCATAGAATAAGGCCGGAAACAATAGGTGTTCCAAGGACAACAATTAAAATAGTACTTTCAGTTTCAAAAGACAAAACAAATTTAGTTGGTAAAGAAAAATTAAAACCGATAAAACAAGCTATTTGAGCTTCTGTTCAAATAACGACACTTACCTACCTCTAGACGAAATGTACTTGTAACCTGAAGTCTTCTAGCCCGAGCTTCGAATGAAAAATCTACGTATCTAGTCTAGCACAAGTTGTGGTCTAGTCATTGCCCAAGTCACGAGCGCATGACGAATTTTATGCGCCTCCTCCCAAAAAAGAGCTTCTTCTTCTCTCCCGACTTTTAGAACTAAATTATTTGTTGTACCAGTCTAAAATCCGATAATCTGGGGTATACATTTTTAAATTCGAGTGCACTGGACGTGGTGATGTAGTATTGTTTTCACGCGCGCGTGTGTGTATAGTTGCCATGGTTACGTTCAAGAATCTTAGCGGATGTTAATTATATCTTCCTTGACTATAACAAACCGCCATCACCACCACCAACCACCCCGCCCTCTCAATGCATACACATAAATACATACAAGTTTGCCAAATCTAAACTAGGTAGGCCTACAGTTTTTAAAGGAAAGTGGAGACAACAAAAATAATTCGCATAAAAGTCATTAGGTACTACTTCTTGGGGAAAAATTGTTCTGTCAAGAAAAAAAAGTTCAGAGATCCGATGCCCCCTCCCTATCCCCAAAATTTTCTTTCAAAGAGTGCACCAAGTTAGTTAGTTAAAATAGATTAACGTCCCCGGACACATAAGCGTATAGGGGACGATTAAAGTGCACCAATATCGTGGTAATGGATTATATATTAACCACAGGCGCTTGTAGCTGGACACTCGAGCGACTATTTACAAGCGATCGAGCGACTATTTACAAGCGAGCGCCTATGCCTATGACGCGTCTCCCTTTGGGTATGTATTTATAAATAACCCTGCAGTAGGGAGACGCGTCACATGGAGGAGGCATCCTGTCCTATCCCGTAACTCGAAGGTCGTTGGGGCACCACAGGTGAACATTTAACCAGTGTACTCCATCTTTCTCTGTCCTCAGCAACCCTCATGGCTTCGCTCAGTGTCAAGCCAGTCAATTCTCGAATGTTGTCCTCCCACCTCTTTTTCCGTCTCCCTCTTCTGCCTCCTTGCACCGTGCCTTGCAGGATGGCCTTTGCCCCACTGTTCCCTGCAAGATAGTTTTTGCAAGGGTGTCATGCCGCGTGACATGGCCAAACCACGACAGCTCCCTCCTCTTCACAAAGTCAAGGGGTGGTTCTTGAGGGCCTGCAAGTGACGTCAACAGGTTTTTGACGTGGTCATTCCTCTTGCGTTCATGTCAGGCGATATGCAGTGGTCTGCGTTAGCATATCATTACAAATGCCTGGATGCGTTTATCCAATTAAGTCTGCTAACAATGGGTCATATTTCGTCCCCATTGTTAAGTACTTTTACGTGTTCGAACCCTAGACCCTAACCCTAACCCAGCCCTAACCCTAACGGATCATTGTTCTGACGTCAAAACAAGTAGGTATGTCAAATCAAGTTATGTAGATGTTCACTGATTTGTCCAGATAGCACTGTGTAAGTGTGCCCACCCACACATACACCCTCACACACACACACACACCCACACACACACACACACACACACACCCACACACACACACACACACATTTTTTGTAAAAACGACGTTCTGATGACTGTTGTGAAAAAAACAGGGATTATTTTGACACACTTTCTTTTGACATTATTTTCTTTGACATTATTTTGACATTTTCCGATTTTTGAAGCTATCCCTAACCCTAACCCTATAACCCAAACCCTAAAACAGCTTTAACTCTACGGAGCACTATTTTGACGTCAAAATAACGGGGCCGTCAAAAACAGTCAAAAGAAACCATGTAGAGTTTCATGTGTGTGTCAGAGTAACGACGTTTCTACATGCCCCCCCCCCCACACACACACACACACGCACACACACACGCACACACAAACACACAATATGACTATGAACCGAAAACTCCAATTATGTATAGAATGAGACAAAACAGTTTAAAAGCCGATGTATTTTATTTCATGAAGTTCAATTGGCTCAACAATCAATCAGCAGAGATCCAATTTGTTAATCAAAATAATTAACAAAAATCCTTGAATTTAGACATACACATAATTTGTCACTCTTGCAGTTCTAACATCTGTACGAAAATGGACATTTTAGATTATTTTATGTCAGAACAACAGTATGATGATGACAATGATGACAATGATGATGAGCAGGAGGATGATGACCGCGCCCCGAGCATGTCTCTGCGACGTGGAGCTGTACGCCATACACTTTAAGTGGACATTGGATTGGAGTGGATTGGATGATGATGATGATGATGATGATGATGATGATGATGATGATGATGATGATGATGATGATGATGATGATGATGATGGTGATGATGATGATGATGATGATGATGATGATGATGATGATGGTGGTGTCTACTTATAAGGCACAGCTTATCCATGCTGGCAGCATGCTCAGGGCACACATGTCTTTGCGACATGGAGCTGTACGCCATACACTTTAAGTGGACATTGGATTGGATGATGGTGATGATGATGATGATGATGGTGATGATGATGATGATGATGATGATGATGATGATGATGATGATGATGATGATGGTGATGATGATGATGATGATGGTGATGATGATGATGATGGTGATGATGATGATGATGATGATGGTGATGATGACAATGATGATGATGATGATGATGATGATGATGATGATGATGATGGTGATGATGATGATGATAATGATGATGATGGTGATGATGATGATGATGATGATGGTGATGATGATGATGATAATGATGATGATGGTGATGATGACAATGATGATGATGATGATGATGATGGTGATGATGATGATGATGATGATGATGATGATGATGATGATGTCTACTTATAAGGCACAGCTTATCCATGCTGGCAGCATGCTCAGGGCACACATGGAGCTGTACGCCATACACTTTAAGTGGACATTGTATTGGATTGGATGATGATGATGGTGATGATGATGATGATGATGATGATGATGATGATGATGATGTCTACTTATAAGGCACAGCTTATCCATGCTGGCAGCATGCTCAGGGCACACATGGAGGGGAAAAAGGGGTAAGGAATGGTGGGGCAAGGAGAAAGTGTGTGGGTGTGAGGGTGGGTGAGGATGTAGGCAGGGATCGGGGAGGGAGAGGAATTGAAGGTCAGCAACTATAATAGTTCAAACAGACGCGCCTTAGGACGGCTGTCAGTGTAAAGTTCTTACGTACATCGAATATGTTGCCTGGTCAGCGAGCGCGCGATCTTCATTTATTATACGCATAATAAAAGCCAACAAACTCTACTTTAATCATAATCACATGTATCTTACATGTAAGAGGGAGTAAGATAAAACTCGCCCAAGTAAATATCGCCCCAGCATGTCTCGCCCCGGTTATTTTTCCCTGGCACTTCTTGCCCAAGAGACGAAAAGGAGGAAGATATTAGTTAGTTAGTTAGTCATTGTTTTTAGAGTCCAGCGGATTGCAAAGAGCCGAATAATGACCACAACTTGGTTGAAAGAGGGCTCACCCCTGATCCGCATAAAAGATCTCATCATCTGCTGAAACAACTCTAATGGTAACACTGAAGGCACTCCACCAGCCGGTCACTTTACAATAAAGGCATCACATGCAGGGGACGCTGAGGCTATACTCTAATTTATCGAACCCCCGTTTACAAAAACAAAATAGAATATAAACATTATAAAATATGAACAAAACACATACATATAAAATGCCTACATTGCTAATACCATAGAAAGCCTTGTGACCATTTGGCAGAAGGCGTCCAATATCCCCAAGCTGACCCAACAGACCCCAAACGCAAATGAGGAGTTTTGGGAGAGTTTTTCAGGAAGAAAGGTAGGTGACTGGTCTAGCTAAGAAGATAGTAGATTGACAGAACAGATTAGGAGCGAGAAAGAACAAATGAGAATGTCAGAAACAGTGGCAATTTAAAGGACTAAATTTTCACAAAGTGGGGACATAGAAAGACATCGATATGTTTAGTCACAATAAGGTAAGTTATGGAATACAGATAAGGTTCAAATACATTATCAATAATCGATTAAGCGTTAATACAGAACAATCAATTAATCATTGAACAAGAAAGTAAAGTTAATAAACTTCCACCATACATCTTTTTATTCGTGAGTTGTACAGCACTCCGTCAGATAAATCACAATACAATACAATAACATAGCACACATTCTCAAAATAAACAAAGATGGTAAGCATTCAAATGTATTTCCAAACACTCACACAGTACACATAGCTATTAATCAGCGTTTTCCAAAGTGTTAAATTTCGTGCCAATGTTTGATTTGGCTGTATCCTAACGAAGCAAAATGGAAACACAAAGATGGGTCACTACATCTGAAAACAAATAATTATCAAAATCGGTTCAGCAAATTTGGAGACAAAGCCCATTCGTTCGTTATTTAATGTTGTGTCCTCGGACACCTGAGCGTATCGAGGACGTGAATAAAAAGACTTGTTGAAGTCAGATGTACCAAGACCGCTGGACCCTATAAACATTTATTATTTAATTTAATGTAATAAAGCGTAAAACTTCTTTATAATATTTTATTATTATTATTTTACTATGTAATTTCTCAATGAAATAATAACCCTATCGTACTTGTATTGATCTCAGCGACTTGACCTTCGAGAAAAAGCAAAGGGCAGAGTGGTGATTAACGTATCTGCATAGTACACATAAATAAAATCGCTTTTGAGACAAAGCCAAAAAAATGTGTTCTCAACACACACAAGTGAAATTCGGGACGACGTGACTGACCGACGGACCAAAATAGATTGCCACTGAATAAATGGGCGTGATGTGAGATGTAGTACATGTTGCCACTGAATGAATGGCCGTGATTGAGATGAAGTACATGTTGCCACTGAATGAATGGCCGTGATTGAGATGAAGTACATCACTGAATGAATGGCCGTGATATGAGATGTAGTACATGTTGCCACTGAATGAATGACCGTGATATGAGATGAAGTACATGTTGCCACTGAATGAATGGCCGTGATATGAGATGAAGTACATGTTGTCACTGAATGAATGGCCGTGATATGAGATGAAGTACATGTTGCCACTGAATGAATGGCCGTGATATGAGATGAAGTACATGTTCATGATGTTGCCACTGAATGAATGGCCGTGATATGAGATGAAGTACATGTTGCCACTGAATGAATGGCCGTGATATGAGATGTAGTACATGTTGCCACTGAATGAATGGCCGTGATATGAGGTGAAGTACATGTTGCCACTGAATGAATGGCCGTGATATGAGATGAAGTACATGTTGCCACTGAATGAATGGCCGTGATATGAGATGAAGTACATGTTGCCACTGAATGAATGACCGTGATATGAGATGAAGTACATGTATACCACTGAATGAATGGCCGTGATATGAGATGAAGTACATGTCACTGAATGAATGGCCGTGATATGAGATGTAGTACATGTTGCCACTGAATGAATGGCCGTGATATGAGATGAAGTACATGTTGTCACTGAATGAATGGCCGTGATATGAGATGAAGTACATGTTGTCACTGA
Source organism: Oncomelania hupensis (assembly GCA_036898135.1). Taxonomy (NCBI): domain Eukaryota; kingdom Metazoa; phylum Mollusca; class Gastropoda; order Littorinimorpha; family Pomatiopsidae; genus Oncomelania; species Oncomelania hupensis. The sequence continues at coordinate 59,978,079 of CM072521.1, forward strand.
ATGAATGGCCGTGATATGAGATGTAGTACATGTTGCCACTGAATGAATGGCCGTGATATGAGATGAAGTACATGTTGCCACTCAATGAATGGCCGTGATATGAGATGAAGTACATGTTGCCACTCAATGAATGGCCGTGATATGAGATGTAGTACATGTTGTCACTGAATGAATGGCCGTGATATGAGATGAAGTACACGTTGCCACTGAATGAATGGCCGTGATATGAGATGAAGTACATGTTGCCACTGAATGAATGGCCGTGATATGAGATGAAGTACATGTTGCCACTGAATGAATGGCCGTGATATGAGATGTAGTACATGTTGCCACTGAATGAATGGCCGTGATATGAGGTGAAGTACATGTTGCCACTGAATGAATGGCCGTGATATGAGATGAAGTACATGTTGCCACTGAATGAATGGCCGTGATATGAGATGAAGTACATGTTGCCACTGAATGAATGACCGTGATATGAGATGAAGTACATGTATACCACTGAATGAATGGCCGTGATATGAGATGAAGTACATGTCACTGAATGAATGGCCGTGATATGAGATGTAGTACATGTTGCCACTGAATGAATGGCCGTGATATGAGATGAAGTACATGTTGTCACTGAATGAATGGCCGTGATATGAGATGAAGTACATGTTGTCACTGAATGAATGGCCGTGATATGAGATGTAGTACATGTTGCCACTGAATGAATGGCCGTGATATGAGATGAAGTACATGTTGCCACTCAATGAATGGCCGTGATATGAGATGAAGTACATGTTGCCACTCAATGAATGGCCGTGATATGAGATGTAGTACATGTTGTCACTGAATGAATGGCCGTGATATGAGATGAAGTACACGTTGCCACTGAATGAATGGCCGTGATATGAGATGAAGTACATGTTGCCACTGAATGAATGGCCGTGATATGAGATGAAGTACATGTTGTCACTGAATGAATGGCCGTGATATGAGATGAAGTACATGTTGTCACTGAATGAATGGCCGTGATATGAGATGAAGTTCATGTTGACCAAAACTTATAACAAAAAATAGAGCACACGAGTTTAGCAAAGATAGCTAGACAGATAGATAATATTATATTGTAAACAACGGCGTAACCAATCCACGTTTCCTTTTCAGTCGCTGAAACTTCAGGGACTGTCGTACCTTGTTGCGATCTAACGGATTGCAATGGCTTGTAAAGATCTTAACGGCAGACACATCACCTGAAATGAACACAAACTCTAAATCAGCCTGATAACGCCAACACCCATCTCTCACCCCCCTCCTCCACCACCGCACCACCAAAAACAACAACAACAAACCAGCAACACCAACGTTCTGAAGAAGAGCTAGCCACGGAACACCTTTCTTTCTAGCCAAAATCTTTTATAAACTTCATTTCGATGTCAGGACCGTGATCGGCCGGAGCGATTTCTGTTAACCTTGAGGTTGGCCAGAAAGTCGCATCATCATCATGTTTTGGCGCAATATTTTGCATTATTAGATTCTTCTATAATCAAACAATTGAAGGTTAAAGTGTGAAAATGGGACTCAGGTACACTTTAATAATATGCTATTCAATTTGCCTAACGGAAAGAGAAGCGGCATCACACTGCAAGCAAGCGATTGCTTCCCTAAAAATCAAGGATGTGTGTGTGTATGTATGTGTGTTGCACGGTAACGAAACAACTGGTATGCCGGTCCATTACCTCTGTATATGAATGATGCAGGTCACAGAAGAAGTAGTTCTGACCACTGCGTCCTGACGGAACTTGCACTCTTGACTTCATCTGGCCATTAACGTACAAATGAAAAGTGTTGTTTGGCTGTTGCATCACACCCACTGTGGTTCCAACTTTCAAGTCTCGTAGATATTCATTTGTGAACTGCACAAAGCACAAAAGCCAAAATGACTCCCCAATTTATTAACACGTCGAATGTGAATGTGTGTGTGTGCGTGGGCATGTAGAAACGACTTTACCCTGACATACACTTGAAACTCTACATACTTTCTGTTGACTTTTTTTGACGGCCCCGTTCTTTTGACGTCAAAATAGTGTTCGGATAGGGTTAGGGCTCTGTTAGGCTTAGGGTTAGGTTAAGGGTTAGGGTTAGGGTTTTGGATTGGGATAGGTTAAAAAAAAAGAAAATGTCAAAATAATGTCAAAAAAATTGGAAGTGTGTCAAACTATGTAGAGTTTCACAACAGTCATCACAACGTCGTTTCTACAAAAATGTGTGTGTGTGTGTGGGTGTGTGTGTGTGGGTGTGTGTGGGTGTGTGTGTGTTTGTGGGTGTGTGTGTGTGTGTGGGTGGGTGGTGGTGTGTGTTTGGGTGTGTGTGTGGTTGGTGGGTGTGCGCGCGTTTGTGTGTGCGTCTGGATATATAAACCAGTACCCGCAGGACATGAACTACGAAGTCCCATATATGCGCAAGTGTCCGGGGACTATAATCTAATAAACGAACGAAAAACATGAACTACTGTCGTCGACACCATTTTTTGCCTCTTCTCTTTTTGAAACGACAGGAAAAATCTGGAAATGCATAAATGGCTAAGAACTTCCGATAATCAATCTCTCTCTCTCTCTCTCTCTCTCTCTCTCTCTCTCTCTCTCTCTCTCTCTCTCTCTCTCTCTCTCACACACACACATACACACACACACATACACACACGCACACACACTCACGCACGCACACGCAGGCGCGCACGCACATAAAAGACTACAAAAAACAACAAACTCTTTTAACCTGTTGTGCTCCATAAATGGAAATATAGTTGTGGAAGACAACCGCTTCTTTCCAGCTTGTAATCTCCCTTTTTGCACCTGGCAACATCAGTTCCTGTGGTACGCCATTGCATGTAACAACGCCGCACATGAAGCAATCTTGACTTGCGTCTCGGCTTCGATTTTGAATACAAACCTGAAACATTCGTATGGCGCTGAATAACATTTGTTTATTAATATTATTATTCGTTTCCGAGCTGTAAGCTCTGGAGCTATTGTTTTTGGCTTTGTCTGCCTGGCGTCCGGAGGTGACATTTGCGTTAGAGTCCAGCACTTGTTAATATTATTATTATTATTATTATTATTATTATTATTATTATTATTATTATTATTATTATTATTATTATTATTATTTTTATTATTATTATTATTATTATTATTATTATTATTATTATTATTATTATTATTATTATTATTATTATTATTATTATTATTTTTGATGTTGTCGACGAACGACAAAAACGTGGTCGAAAATGGGAGCGTGAAAGAGACGATAGACTTAAATCACATGTTATGGGACCACCATACGAATGCACTAGACTTAAATGCTTTGAAGTGACGTCGGAAGAAGATCGGCTTCGATATCTTACTCATTTTAGCAGTCTTCGTGACAAAGACGCGCAAGATAGCTTTATTGTTTCTATGATAGAAGTGAAAGCTGTGAAAAGAAGACCTCGTCAGACTGAGGCAGTGTTCCTTGACTTTGCCTACTACTACAAGCTTGAGAAATCTGAAAAGGAAAATTCTTTCCAAATTCCTATCTGCTTTAATGCCCTGATTTCTATTCTGGGGATTGGAAAGTCACGTGTTGAAAGAGTTCGCGCATCACTTGCAAAAACAGGTTGGTTTTGTGTTCGTATTTCGCATTTTGTAGTGTTAGATCTAGTCTAGACTAGATATAATCTAGTAACATCCTTGTAATGTTTTTTTTGTATCTCACTTTCCTTAACATTATATGTTCTTTATAATCAGACAAACAAAGCAAGGAAAATGGAAGTAGGCCTATTTGCTTTTTTGTAAACATAAAGAAATAGAGAAAAGCTAAGAAAACTGGTTTAAAGGCCGGAGTAGGCTATACATGTACCGCCTAATTTTATTATTGAGCTCTATTTTACCTTATTTTTCCTCTTAAGACTGATCAGAATTTATAATGAAATGATAGCATGTAGCATACTATTTAATATTACCTGGTTTTATTTTCCTCTTTTAATTGATTTACAGTTATTAATATAATAGGCATGTCAATTAAATAGCCTCAATTTTTTAATGTTAATATAAGATTAGCACTATATAACTTCAAAATCATAATTAAAAACTGATCGCCTCATTTTATCAATGTTAAATATAAGATTAGCATTATATAACTTCAAAATCATCATAATTTAAAACTGAATTTTATTACAACACATAAAACATTGTAAAAGTAAATAGCCTAATGCTATTACTCTATTACCTTTAACAAAATTTATTCAAATAATTTTACTATAATAATTAATTTTGTAATATTATTTGCCTGTAATCTGTGATTATACTTGGTGTGATTAACATCTAATAAAGCGCTTTACAGTTACCACAATAAATGCTGCTTTTTCAGGCATGTCTATTATGGTATTAGCATTTTAATATTTTGTTCTCTCTTTTGTTTTGTTCCAGGACTTCCCCCGAAAAACCAGCAAGGAAAGCACCTAAACAGACCACTTGCCTTCACTGATGAAGCTAAGGAATGCATCATCAACCACATTAAATCCTTCAGAGGACGACAAAGCCACTACTCCCTGCACGACACAAGGAAGCTCTACCTCCCAGAAGATCTGAACGTCTGCAAGATGTATGCAATGTTCCAGGAAAAATGTCCAGACATCAAAGCCTCTTGTGAAAGTTACAGGTAATTTTTAATTTAGAAATTAATAATGGTACTCTATCTTTTTAAATTAAAATTTATTATGTCTTGTGGCATTATTCCATCTTTGTTTTTGCTATACAGTGAAATCCTGTTAACAGTAAAAAAAGTAAGTTCCTTTTAGGCCATGAGGCCCATAGAGCCGGTGCATATCCCCGGTTTCCGTAGCATGAAGCGGAACAGGTGAAGATCACCCCCTGGATAGGATGCCAGTCTATCGCAGGCTTACTCCCCAGATGAACTGGTAACCAATTTAACACCTGGGTGGAGGTGAGGTAATGAGAGCGAATAGCCTTTACCAAGGACTAAACTGCAGCATCCCTAACTGGAGTCGAACCCGGACCCATTGGATCCAAAGCCCGATGTTCTACCAACTGAGCTACAGCACCTCCCGTTAACAGTTATGGATAACAAGATTTTTTTTTTTGGCTTAGCACAAGCCAATTTTTTTCTCTTTCCAGTTATTTTCGTTTTTATTATATCACTTATCACAATATCAGCCTTGCTGTAAAACTTTATTAAAAAACCAAGAACCCACAAGTTGTATGCTGTCAAAGTGAGAAAAAAAAGGTTATATAAATTAAAACATTTCAATAATTCTGTATATACTGAAGACAAAAACAGACAACAACAAAAAAAAAAAAAACCCAAGAAATGGATCATTGGTTATCGGTTGTTTCTGTCATGTCCACACACTGCTTTTATGTTCCAGAAAAATCTTCATGGAGAAATTCAACATAGGATTTGGATACCCCCGCAAAGACACCTGCTCAACTTGCGACATGAGCAATCTTGCCACTGTAAATTGTTCTAACCTATAAAGGGAAAAGTGAAAGCCCCAGTTGAAAACCTGTCTTTCCTTTATAGGCATGACCGATTCACTGCGGCAACAGTACCCCCGTTGGAGTGCCGGGGGTTTCAGTATAAATAGTATCCCAACTTTCTGGAAATTTAGTGCTTTAAATTCCCACTGTCGCTGTCTTCGTCATTTGCTCTTTCCCATTTCTGCTCTGTCCTATCACTCTGCTATACTATCTTCTTCTTCGCTAGATCAATGACCTACCTTTTTTCTTGAAAACTCTTCCGGGACAAGACTCCTTGTTTGTGTATGAGGTCTGTTGGATCAGCTTGGGAGTATTGGACGCTTTTTGCCGGGTGGTCACTAGGGCTTCCTATGATGTTATTGTTTGGCAATGTGGGCATTTTATGTGTATGTGTTTTGTTAATAATTTATAATGATGTTTGTATTCTATTTTGTTTTTGTAACCGGGGGTTCGATTGGTTGGGGTAAAGCCTCAGCCGTCCCTTGCGTGGGATGTCTTTATTGTAAGGTGACTGGCCGGTGGAGGGCATTCAGTTTTCCCACTAGGGTTGTTTCAGCAGATCTTTTGTGCGGATCGGGGGTTGTCCGGTCCTGATTTGGCTCGGAAGAGTCCGCTGGACCTAAAGCAACAATCAATCAATCAATTAAAAAACCTTGCGACAAACAAGCAATGTTGGGGGCTTAGTTATCTTTTTTCAGCTTAAAATAAGAATAAATTTGTTTCATGCCTGAAAATTTGTGTTTCTTGATTCTACTGATGTTTGGATTGTTGATATGAAAGTTTTGAACTCGATGGTATGAACGAGTAAAAAAGATTAAAGTAAAAGTTACAAATAAATAATTTAAAAAAATAAAATTAACACTATAAAAATAAATAAAATAAACCCAACTCACTTTTTTTAATCTTTAAAGCAGCATACAATTATTCATTGCAAGCAATGTGGTGTTTTTACATAAAAATATCTCAACTTTCAATATTGCAAGGGGAAAACCAGAGATGTCCTAAATAACCCTTTGTATTAAAATTGACTATCAAAAATATTAATAATGTTCTTGAAAGGTAAATAATGGTTTATTAAGTGCCTAAAGCAACATAATACTTAGCATCAATAAAAATTGCTGTGTGATTTATAGATTTCAAAGCAGAAGTCTAAAAACTTTGTTTTCAAGTTTTCTTGAAAAGTTTAAAACGTGACATCTCGGCTTTTCCCCTTGCACCCTTCCCAGGTAAATAGGATCTAACTTAAGCAGCCTCTGCTTTACAAGCATTGCCTAAGGTCCCAGGTAAACTGAGAAAGTCTAGATGACGGAGTGCAGTGGGAATTGGATCTAATACTTCCTGGCTGTGTTTTATAGAGCTGGCACTCACCAGTCCGGAGCTTGAGTGCCAGGATCTTTATATAAAGTCTGTGTGATGGAATGAGTGTATGCACAGACTAGACCTCAGTTTACGCTCTCATCCAACGCTACCTGCATGATTCGCCAAGATTCATTTCCCACAACAACCCACTCACCCTTCATCTTCCCCTCCCCCTCCTCCTCCCTCGCCCCCGTCCCCTCCCCTCCCCCTGTCTCTCGCCCTGTTTAATATTTAACTGTTTTGCCATTCCTTCCACACTAGGTTAACGCAGCTTTCAAGTACTCGTAGGGCCTACTTTATAATTATTTGCTATTACCTTGACCTTCACCCAAGGTCAATGTAACTTGTATGCAGCCTATGTAAGATCTATTCTTATTATAGTTTTTATTCTATTGACACATTAGAGAGAGAGATCCCCCGGAACAGTGTTTAGCAATGTCTTTGGATGTCTGGTGGGCGAGAGTTATAGGCTACTTCTGGCATTCAGTACCCTTTACTGCGTTTACTTTTAATTATAATTATAAGAAAAATTCCAGGTTACCTCATACAGCATATTGGGTACCATGGGCTTGCTCGCTATAAGAACAAGATCGCGACCGGAAATTTTGGTGACTGTTTTTCTGTCGATTGAAAACCTCGCGTTGTTGGCTTTACTTTCCATCGTCCAGTTCATGTTGATCTGCTCACCCAAACGCAAGTATGTACAGAATTAATCAATCAATGATATATGTCAATCATACATATCGATCGACATATAGATGGATGGATGGAAGGATGGGTGGATGGATGGATGGATCGATAGATGGATATAATAGATAGATAGATAGATAGATAGATAGATAGATAGATAGATAGATAGATAGATAGATAGATGGATGGATGGATGGATGGATGGATGGATGGATGGATGGATGGATGGATGGATGGATGGATGGATGGATGGATGGATGGATGGATGGATGGATAGATAGATAGATAGATAGATAGATAGATAGATAGATAGATAGATAGATAGATAGATAGATAGATAGATAGATAGATAGATAGATAGATAGATAGATAGATAGATAGATAGATAGATAGATAGATAGATAGATAGATAGATAGATAGATAGATAGATAGACAGACTACAAATAAGAAGAAGAAATCCTCCCAATTCTCCGAGAAGAAGTTGAGGCAGCAGTGCAATCGCTGAAGAAACGGAAGTCAGCGGGAGTGGACAACATAATGTTGTCATGTTGTTATTATGTTGAACATACGCGCGGAACTGCTTCAAGCAGGAGGAGAAGCGATGATTGATGCACTCACCATTATCTGTAACAAGTTCTGGCTGAGAGGGGAGTGGCCTTATCATGGACCCAGTCGCTGGTCGTCACTCTTCCCAAAAAAGGTAACCTTCAAGAATGTGAAAATTACCGCACCATCAGCCTCATCAGCCATCCCAGCAAGATCCTCCTGAAAATAATACTCAACAGGTTGAAACCCCAAGCTGAACAAATCATAGCTGAAGAACAAGCAGGATTCCGGGCAGGGCGAAGTACCACTGAACAGATTTTCAACCTCAGAACAATCTGCGAGAAATACCTACAGCACCAACAACATCTATAGCATGTGCTCGTAGACTTCAAGAAGGCGTTTGACCGAGTCTAGCATGCAGCTATGTGGGCAACCATGAGAGTGTAGGCCTACAACATCAGCTCTAAAATTATTGAAGTCATCAAAAGCCTGCATGACAAGGCTACCAGTGCAGTCCTCCATAACAGTGCCACAGTAAACTGGTTCAGAACAACAATCGGTGTGTGTCAAGGATGCCTATTCTCTCCAACACTCTTCAACATCTTCCTAGAGCGCATCATGTCAGATGCCCTTGCAGATGACGAAGGCACAGTCAGCATAGGGGGTAGAGTAATCTTCAACATTCGTTTTGCGGATGACATTGATGGAGAGGAACAAGAACTTAAACAGCTGGTACAAAGGCTTGACACCACCTTAAGAGCCTATGGAATGGAAGAGAAGACCAAAATGATGACCAACAGCACCAAAGGCATCAACACGGACATCAAAGGCCAAGGCCAATCCATTAACACAGTGCATAGCTTCAAATATTTAGGAGCCATTGTATCAGACAATGGGTTCCGACAGGACGTCCTCTACAGGATCGCACAAACAACTGCTGCCCTGGCAAGGTTGAAGCCCATTTGGAAAGACAGGACCCTCAGTCTACATTCCAAGGTAAAACTGCTGCGCTCCCTTGTCATCTCCATCTTCCTATACGCTTGCGAAACATGGACCCTCACAGCAGATCTACACACACAAAAAAAGAAAGCATGAAGATGAGGTGCTACAGAAGACTTCTGGGAATTTCCTATACCCAGCACATCACCAACGACAGACCATCACACAAGCCATTAGACAACACGATGACCTGCTCACAGTGGTGAAGAAACGGAAACTCCGATGGTGTGGCCACGTTACCAGAGCATCAGGCCATGCAAAGACCATCCTACAAGGCACAGTACAAAGAGGTAGAAGAAGAGGGAGACCTAAAAAGATGTGGGAGGACAACATTCGAGAATTGACTGGTTTGACACTGAGCGAAGCCGCCAGGGTTGCTAAAGACAGAGAAAGATGGAGTAAGGTGGTTAAACGATCATCTGTGTGCCCCTACGACCTCCGAGTTACGGGATACGATAGGATTTGATAGGACAAATAAAAATTAATTAAGTCATTCATTCATTCATGATATAAATAAGTTCTTGTAATAACAATTCTAAGAACTGTTTCATATGTCAAAGTAAGCAAATAAATAATATTGCTAAAGCTACCGGGTTTCCTGGATTGACTCAGTTTTGAAAAAGTCGGGAATCGGAACAAGCCAAATGGGCATCTGTTTGTATGTTGGGCTGTCTGTAGGTCCGTTGCACGCAATATTTTAAGGACCATAGAACGGATTTCGACCAAACTTCATAAGAACATTACTTAGACTAGGGTCAACTTATTGTTAAACACGTTTTGGTCTCTGTCTCTGAACAGATGTTGTTGTTAAACACGTTTTGGTCTCTATCTCTGAACAGATGATGTTGTTTAACACGTTTTGGTCTCTATCTCTGAACAGATGTTGTTGTTTGTTTAGTGTTGGCAGGTACTTCAAATCAAGGCCAATCATTCAGTAAGCAGTCCATGCGCAGTTGTCGGTCAGTGGATCCGTCGCTCTGAATTTAACTTTTCTATTCAAAATACATTTGCTGTCTAACCTCAAGAATAACAGAACCGAATTTGATTATATTAGGGGTCTTTCGGAACGGGTAAAAGTGAAAGTGATTGTGTGTTCGTTTCGTCCAACGAGAGGCACGCCGGGAGATTCTTACACCGCGTTACGAAACGAAACGAACGTGTTTCTGTGCGCTTTCGATTCCAGCACCTAGTTTCGTTGTGATTATTATGCCTACGTAAGGCTTCTTCTAACAAATCATGATTTGACACGAATGTAACGATTACGTTGAACTTTAAAGATGGTTTAGTGCTCTAACATTGAAGATATTTTACATTCTAGCTTCGAGTTTCATTTTTGTCACATAAAACAGTTTTTGGACTGCTGATTGGTGATACAGAATAGATAGATTCTAGACAGCTATGACGGCATGAGGGTTTGGGCACTCTTTTCAGTAGCTCGTTTGAAAATACGTTTTAAGTCTGAGACCGAGTTTAGATCCCCATTATTCCTTCTAAAATAGTTGAGTAATGTACCATTCAAATCATTTTTGGACATTTTACAAACGATTTAATAACCAAAATGTACTCACTAACATTATTTCGTGGAAATCAGGTTTTCCACGAAGTTTTATTCCTTGTGGTAGGCAGACTTCGTGACCTTTCACCACGGGAAGTTAAAGCGTCACATAAATTGCTGACGTCACAACAATAAGTAGTCCCGATTCACATTCACTTTCACTTTCACCCGCTTTCGAAAGATCCCTATTGACTATGCAGCTAACCTAAAGTGTGTCTAATGTCATTTTTTAAAATTTTTATACTAGATAGCATGCTCGTAGTACAACATATTAATATTGAGTGAAAGCTCTCCACTGTACATAGCTTAATAACGCCAACTTGTCGGTTTCCTGCTATTCAGTCATTAGTCTACTCGTCAACGATATAAACAGGCCGAAAACCAAGTCGTATAGAAACAGCCACAGGAAAGCCGCTGATATTGAGCATCGAGTCACGCGCATATGTGTTCTAAGGGCGGTAACTCACCCACTGCCTATAGCAGACGACCTTTTCAATAGTCGAACACTACGTTAAGATGCAATTTTCGCAAATGTTAAAACATAAAAAATGTATGAACATCCAATGTATAAGGAAATAGGAATCTTTTAGCACGAAAAAAAACCAACACATTTTAAAAGTTGTTTGTGCAATTTTGATCTGGGTGTAAGACGCACCTTAATTATTCTTAAACATTGAAGATAATGCATATTTGCACTTTCTCAAAGGTCAAGGTCGCTGTGTGTGATTATTTTATAAACATGTTTTGCTTTGTGAGAAGTTGCCTTAGTTACAGAGTATGGACATTTCACTTACACGACAATTATAAACCAAAATGCAACTCACCCCTAACAGTTTCTGGGACGTCAGGTTCTGGCTTAGGAGCAAAAACTCATTCTCTAGGCGCTTCACAATGTCGGGGTCGACGCGAACCACGATCATGTCGATTTCCGGGGCTTTTGCGTCAAAGTCAGTATTCGTGACGCGAGATCGGAGCATTTGCGTCACCGTCTCTAACTTCCCTGGTGGTGATGACGTTTTGACGCGCTCCACTAACAGTCGTCGTGACGTCATCATGGAGCGACGCTCTGCCAGATTGCACCTGGTCTTCTCGATGGAGTCTTTAACAGCTTTCTTGGACTGCAAGGACAGATTTGTTAGCCGCTTTTTGAAGGCTTGAACGGCGATCTCCAGACGTTCGCAGGCCTGAGGTTTAGTGAAAGACAGTTTAGAGAAATAAGCTTAAGTTTATTAGGCTACATGGAGGTACATGTAGTACTAACTGAAAATTACAGTGCGTCAAATTGTCATACTTTAAAACTGTTTGTCTTGATGGGGAAATAGCGATCTATTAACGAGTTAATTAAATCGCTGTGTCAATATTTTTCCTGATATATATTCGTCTCCATAGCTTCTCAGACAACTTTAATAATGGACCTTGAGATTCCAGCAAATTGCAAAATATGCATGCATTCAATTTTGGGCCCTGTTTATCCCGTAGTTTCTACATTCCAGTGGGCAGTTGTAAACGGCTGCACTGACTCTTCAGTGCCTGCTAGGAATTCCCAAGTTCAAGAAATCTGCCATCACTGACCTGCTCGATCTCAGCCAGCGACATGTTGGTCTTGTCCTCCGCCTGCTGCAGCTGATGGTCCAGGCCGTCGATGGCTCTCTCCAGACTCGTCTCCGCCGTTCTGAGCTTTTCTGACATGGCAGCTAGCTCCGCATTTAGCTGCAGCACGCGCTTCTCGAACAGCGTCACTTCCGGACATGCGCGGTGCTCCGAGCTGACGCAGAGATGGCAGATGGCGGCGCCATGTTTGGGACAGTAAAGCTCCGAGACGCGATCCGCGTGCTGGTCACATGACGCTGGCTGACTCACCGACAGCTTCTGAGCCGTCATGCTGGACAGGCTTCCCACCTGTAGGTACACACACACACATACACGGACACACACACAAAAATACACCACACGCACACACCACATACACACGCACGGGTGCACCATTGCTCACTAAAAATAATGAAGTATTGCTAAATAATTATATTATTCGCGCAATAAAGTAAACATTGTAAACAAAAGTACTATTATCACAACATCCGGCTATTCTTAGGGAAGTATGTCCTAGCATAAGTGTGTGGGAGTGCCGAGCGCACCCGAGCGTGTGTGCGTGTGTGTGTGTGTGTGTGTGTGTGAGTGTGTGCGTGTGTGTGTTTGAGAGAAGAGAGAAAGAGAGGGTGAGAGAGATTGACAAAGAAAGAGAGAGACTTTAACTTTTGACACTGTTTTTATTAGTTTGGGTTACAGTTTTGGGAGGGGGGATTACAATGGGAAGAAATAACAATCAACACCCCCCCCCCCCCACACACACACACACTCACACGCATACGAGAGAGAGAGAGATCCTACCTTGTGGTGTCTGGTAGCGGTCAGGTTGCCGTGGGCAATGGTGCACGTGGTACACAGCATGTCGCCACACTGCAGGCAAATGGACTCGGCAGGCGGGCCTCTGCATCCCCCACAGATGTGCTCGGCACGCAGCAAGCGCGCGCATTCCACAACCGCTGCCATGGTGACGTCATCGGGTAGGCTTTCCACGACGATCTCCGGTGATGTCCCTGGATCAACCGCGAGTGAAACCCCTTGCTGGGGTTCCAAGATGGCGCTGCGACATAGCGGGCAGAGGGGCTGGTGGTTGGAGGAGAGCCAGGACAGCAGACAGTGGCGACACAGGGTGTGGGCACAGGGCAACAGCTTGGGGTTGGTGAACAGCTCATGGCAAATGGAACAGTCCAAGTCGCTGTCGTCCCCTTCAGTCACCGCCTTCTTCTCAACCTTCTCCGCGTTGTCCACAGCCGTCGCTACCTTCTCTTCAGCCTTCTCCGGCTCCTCAAACATCTCCCCTTTCTTCTCTTCAGCCTTCTCCGGCTCCTCAAACATCTCCCCTTTCTTCTCTTCAGCCTTCTCCGGCTCCTCAAACTTCTCCCCTTTCTTCTCTTCAGCCATCACATCTTTCTCTTCCACCTCAGTTACCATCTCACTACAAGCAGAGGCGCCTGGATCGGCGGTCTCCATGATTTGACGTCAAACTGATCTGTATTGAGGAAAAATAACAACGTTGAAGTTTGGTCTGTAACTAACAGTCACTAATGGCATGTCTTAACTGGAAATTTTGTGGAAGTTCACGAAGCCCCCAACCCCCCCCCCCCCCTTCCCGAAGTTCTCAGATCCCGAACCTAGGGCAAAAAAAGTTAAGGAACCGGGTTCGGGATCTGAGAATCTCGAAAAAAAGGTTCGCCAACCTCCACGAACTTTCCAATGAAGACAAGCCATAATCCAGAGCTAACGCAAGACAAGACTACAGTCAACGTTGAGCTGGGGAGGCACCATCCAACAGTCTATTCCTACAAAGCCTACATACCTCTTCACATTCGTGACTTTTCTTCTTGTGGTATTTGACACTTTATTGTCCCTTTTTATCGGGAAATTCTGGGCCGCCACCCCTAGGGAAGGCGTAGTCACAGCCTGTGGGGGTCCCAAACCCAACCTACGTATGTCCTCAGGCTTATACACATATTTTGTTTTGTGGGATGGTGGGGAGGGTAGAGGGGCGGAAAGGGAAGGGGAGGGTGAAGGTACGTGACATCTGATGGGAAAACACACACATACATACACACACACACACACACGCGCGTCTGTATTCATGGCAAATTGGGGGTTTGGACAAAATGTAGTCATCAGAAAAGCGTTGTTTTTTTAAAACGGAAAGAGCTCAAAATTCTTCTAAAAATGTAAGAATTAGATTTTTTAAAATGGCTCTTTTCGTCAAAAGGTTGACCTATTTCGTCTCCTAAACCTAACCCTTACCCTATACCTTTTAAACAACCCGTCCTGAATAGAGCACTCCCATGTACATAAAACAATCCCATGCACCACGAGAGCACTCCCATGTACTAAAAAAGCACTCCCATGTACTTAGAAAAAAGTGGGGCGCTGAAAAAAAGTGGGGCGCTAGCTAAAATCCCCATTTTGTGCATAAAAAGGCAAGTTTAGCAACCCATATAGCCATGAATACACGCCCACACTGACGCGAAGTGAATTGGTGGATATTTATATCTTTGTGTACATCACGTGTTTATAGAGTTAGTACACAAGCGACGGCTGTTGACACAGGCACGTGGCGTATGTATTAGCTTTGCGTTGATACTATATGTCCTAGTTCATTAATATTTTGGTGATGAGGCTCTGCTATATAAGGACTGGAGAACAGAAGGCTGTTCTCTTAGTCCCCTATATGCCTAGAGTTTCCGGGGACGTTAATCTACCTGTCTGCCAGGCTGTTCTCGTATGCATCTGAGAGTGTCTGTGATTGGAGATGGATGTGATGGATGAAATAGGACTAGAATAGGCCTGGTATATGAGTGGATTGAAAAATAGACTGAAAAAGGTGAATGCTTATTTTGTGTGACCTGGAAATATTGTGTTGTCTGCTACTTTTGTTTTCACTGTGGTGATTCTGGATTTTATCCATGAAAGAAAAGGTAATTTGAATATTTATATTTTATCATTTGCTTGTTGGAAACACAATACTGAAACTAATATGTAAATAAATGAAACATTTTCATAAATTGATAAATGTAATTTTCTGTCAGACCAGAAACGGGATTGCTTCAGAGAAAATAAGATTATATTATAGTTCAGCTATTTATTATTTTATTACTTTAAGACTTGTAGTTTCCTTGAATTCCGTTTCAATCATTATTCTACTACTTTGAGTGAGAAAGAAGATAACTAAAAAATTAGCAAAACGTATACTGTTCCAACTGTTGTGTATTTTGCATCTTCAGTGTTTTAAGTTTATCTCTCTGTCTCAACTTGTGTAACTTGTTATGGCTTGATAAAGATTTGAATAAAAATCGAATAATTGCCTCGGACCTCACTTTAATTGTTGCTGTTTGGTGTTTTTTTCACCTCAACTTGTGTAATTGTATAAGAAAGATCGTTTGATGAATGCGTGTATAGGCTACGTGAAATTGGAACATTAAAAACTGTTTACCAACTAATATCAAGTTTGTAGGAATCTTCTGAGAATAAAGGTAATTATTTTATAACACGCACGGGCATTTACAACACACACCCACACACACACAAACATTGCTGAAAGCTGTCGCCATATTCATTTCGTCTATATAAACAAAAAGAGATCAGGCGAAATCCGAAAATCGATAACAATGGTTGCGGTTGTGATAGGTTAGTGTACTTGTACATGTGCAAAGAGGGGCACTTATGTCAAAGTTGTATACAGATACAAAAATCAAGAAACAGTACTAAAAAGCACTGACAACAATATTATAATACGATTATCAATAGTCGATTCAGCATCAATGCTTGAATCTTGATAATTATGTGTCACGAATTCATGTATCCATGCAGCCTGTTCACTCAGCGACATGGCAGGAGTCGTCGTATAACGTTTTCCAACTTTACTCAGCAAACATCAACAACTTATGCAAGAGCGCTTTCCGAAAATCACCCCTCGCAAGGAAGGAATGAATGAATAAGGAAGCTTCACGTCCTATTGCGTTAGCGTAAAGGACGAATCATTACGTCGCCACCTTGACAACAATGATCATCATCATCATCATATAACAAATTCGTCGACTCGCAAGCAGACAGTGCATTACTTATATAGCCTCTCTGCAGTCTAGTAAAGCATAGAATTTTCCAGAATGACGCAGTAACACCCAACCGAATCGAAATAAACCTCGTCACCGGAACTACGCGCTGTCTTACGTCACATAATCTTTACAAATTTACAGGATTCGAAAAGCTATCGCTAGAAAGACTTCGAATATTCGATCGATAATCCTATCCTATCCTATGCCGTAACTCGGAGGTCGTAGGGGCACCACAGATGATCGTTTAACCAGCGTACTCCAGCTTTTTCTGTCCTCAGCAACAATGATGGCTTCGCTCAGTGTCAAACCAGTCCATTCTCGAATGTTGTCTCCCATCTCTTTTTCGGTCTCCCTCGTCTGCTACCTACTTGCACTGTGCCTTACAGGATGGTCTTTTCAAGGCCTGATGATCTGGTGACGTGGCCATACCATCGGAGTTTCCGTTTCTTCACCACTGTGAGCAGGTCATCGTGTTGTCCAATGGCTTGTGTGATGGTCTGTCGGACTTTGTCATTGGTGATGTGCTGGGTATAGGAAATGCCTAGAAGTCTTCTGTAGCACCTCATCTCCATGCTGTGTATTCTTCATTGTAGATCTGCTTTGAGGGTCCATGTTTCGCAAGCATATAGGAAGATGGAGATGAGAAGGAAGCGCAGCAGTCTTATTTGAAATGGGCTTCAGCCTTGCCAGGGCAGCAGTTGTTTGTGCGATCTTGGAGAAGACTTCCTTCAAAGTTCTAAAACGGTTCTATTACAATATCGACCGACGAAAATTATCAACAAAGCTTTATATAGCAACAGCGCAGAATCAAATCAAAGGCAAATGGACACGCTATCATCGCACGCTTTGCAAAATAAAATGTTCGGAACTATCGTGCGCGTCTCAATCGTAACAAGACTCAGTACAGCAACACTTAAGTTTAGTGTATTACGTATCGTCTGTTCGCACAATGGGGATTTTTAAACACAAACACGCGTACACCCTCACAATTGCTCACACAAACATAATTATGCATCTAAAACACACACACACACACACACACACCCACACCCACACCCACACACACACACACCCACACCCACACACACTTGTTTTCACGGCGTTATTATGACTTTGTTGAAACGCGACATGTGTTGACAATGGGTCATATTTCGTCCCTTTTTTTTTAAAGTACTTTTAAGTGTTCTAAGGCTTACCCAAACCCTAACCTTAACACAGCCCTAACCCTAACGGATCATTGGTTTGAAGTCAAAACAACGAGGGCCGTTAAAACAAGTTATGTAGATGTTCACTAGTTTTCCCATATAACGCCGTGTAAACAAGACCACACACACAACAACATCCTTTAATCATTTAACAGGTAATAAGCCCATTTCAAATAAGACTGCTGCGCTTCCTTCTCATCTCCATCTTCCTATATGCTTGCGAAACATGGACCCTCAAAGCAGATCTACAATGAAGAATACACAGCATGGAGATGAGGTGCTACAGAAGACTTCTAGGCATTTCCTATACCCAGCACATCACCAATGACAAACACAAATCAATGCTCTGTGGGTTCGGGCAAATAGAATAGACCCAACGTTTCCCGGCGTGTCGTAAGAGGCGACTAACAGGGGTGATGTTAGCACGGCATCACTGGGCGAAAGTCTTCTACACAGAAGTCACCGGCCAGGGCGGAGGAACCTCACGTTACTACAGGTTCAACGACCACGTGCTCAGGGCCAAGGCGAGCCACACTTTATTCGTGGATTTCGGCTGTGGCCAACAGCCTGGAGAGGATTGGGCCCTGCCAGGTCTTTTTTGCCCAAGACACACTACATGATGACACAATCCACTAATTCCATACCGGATCGGTCGTCGCCCGGGCCGTCACCCGGCACAAGGACCGCGCCTTCCGTTGGCCACCAGGACGGAGGTGTTAAGTATGCTACTGATGGACAATATAGCAAGATCCGCACGAGAAACAACATCGTCATAGGAACCTGGAACGTCAGGACCCTAACTGCGGAAGGAAAATTAGAAGAACTGGCCCACGAGCTGGACCACTATCGATGGAACGTTCTAGGTATCAGCGAACTGCGCTGGAAAGGCCTAGGTGAAACAACGACTGACAAAGGCCACAAGCTCTATTTCAGCGGTAGAGATGACAGGCACGAACACGGCGTTGGATTCTTGGTCCACAAGAACATTCTAGCCACTGTCATGGGTTGCCGCCCAGTCTCCAGTAGACTCATTACCATCCGTCTGAGAGCAACCCCTTTCAACATTACCATCATCCAGGCCTATGCCCCAACATCAGACTATGAAGACAGCGAAGTGGAGGATTTTTATGAAAATATACAGGCGGTCCTTGACCAAGTGCCGAAGAAGGACATAGTCATAGTGCAAGGCGACTGGAATGCCAAGGTTGGCCAAGATGCGCACTGCAACTGGGGAGACACATGCGGACCCCACTGCAACAACGAGACAAATGACAGGGGTCTGAGGCTATTGGAGTTTGCCAGATACAACAATCTGGTACTGGCAAACACGCTTGGTCTCCACAAAAAATCCAGACGATGGACATGGCACAGTCCCGGCGGGGAACATCACAACCAGATCGACTACATCATGGTCAAGAAACGCTTCAGATCAAGCATCAACATTGGCAGGACACGCACTTTCCCAGGAGCAGACATTGGAAGTGACCACGATCTCGTGATGATGTCTTTCCGGCTCCATTTGAAGAGAGTAAATACAGCAAAGTGCACTAGGCTGAAGTTCGACCTGGACAAACTGCAAGACCCGGAGGTGGCAAAAATATTTCAGGCCACAATTGGAGGGAAATTTGCACCACTGCTTATTTTGGGGGCAGGCGAAGTAGATGTCAACACCATGACCAATACCTTCAACTCAGCTGTAACAGATGCCGCCACTGAGATCCTTGGCAAGCACCGACCAAAGAAGAAGCCGTGGATCACACCTGAACTTTTGGATCTGTGTGATAAACGAAGAGAGTTAAAAAAGAAAAAGAACACCTCACAGGGAGCTGATGTCTACCGAAAAATCAACAATGACATCCGAAAAGGCATGCGCACAGCAAAGGAGAACTGGATAGAAGATCAATGCCAGGAAATAGAGAACAATCTGAACAAGAACAACAGCAAGAAGGCCTACCAGACTGTGAAGCGGCTGACAAGTGTTAAACAGCCCAAAGTCTCCACTATCCAAAGCAAGTCTGGCATTTGCCTTACAGAAGAACAAGAAGTCTTGGACAGATGGACAGAGTACTGCTCTGACCTTTACAACCATACACCAAATGGAGACCCATCAGTTCTAGCATGTCCCGAGAGCAGAGAAGAAGAAATCCTCCCAATTCTCCGGGAAGAAGTTGAGGCAGCAGTGCAATCGCTGAAGAAAGGGAAGTCAGCGGGAGTGGACAACATACCAGCGGAACTGCTACAAGCAGGAGGAGAAGCGATGACTGATGCTCTCACCATTATCTGTAACAAGATCTGGCAGAGTGGGGAATGGCCTACACCATGGACCCAGTCGCTTGTCATCACTCTTCCCAAAAAAGGTAACCTTCAGGAGTGTGAAAATTACCGCACCATCAGCCTCATCAGCCATCCCAGCAAGGTCCTCCTGAAAATAATACTCAACAGGTTGAAACCACAAGCTGAACAAATCATAGCTGAAGAACAAGCAGGATTCATGGCAGGGCGAAGTACCACTGAACAGATTTTCAACCTCAGAATAATCTGTGAGAAATACCTACAGCACCAACAACATCTATATCATGTGTTCATAGACTTCAAGAAGGCATTTGACCGAGTCTGGCATGCAGCTCTATGGGCAACCATGAAAGTGTACAACATCAGCCCTAAAATTATAGAAGTCATCAAAAGCCTGTATGACAAGGCTACCAGTGCAGTCCTCCATAACAGCGTCATCGGGAACTGGTTCAGAACAACAATCGGTGTGCGTCAAGGATGCCTACTCTCTCCAACACTCTTCAACATCTTCCTAGAGCGCATCATGTCAGATGCTCTTGCAGATCACGAAGGCACAGTCAGCATAGGGGGCAGAGCAATCTCCAATCTTCGTTTTGCGGATGATATTGATGGATTGGCTGGAGAGGAACAAGAACTTGAACAGCTTGTACAGAGGCTTGACACCACCTCCAGAGCTTATGGAATGGAAATAAGTGCAGAGAAGACCAAAATGATGACCAACAACACCAATGGCATCAACACGGACATCAAAGTACAAGGCCAATCCCTCAACACAGTGCACAGCTTCAAATATTTAGGAGCCATTGTGTCAGACAATGGGTCTCGACAGGAAGTCCTCTCCAGGATCGCACAAACAACTGCTGCCCTGACAAGGTTGAAGCCCATTTGGAAAGACAGAACCATCAGTCTACATTCCAAAGTAAGACTGCTGCGATCTCTGGTCATCTCCATCTTCCTATATGCTTGCGAAGCATGGACCCTCACAGCAGATCTCCAACGAAGAATACAAAGCATGGAGATGAGGTGCTACAGAAGACTTCTGTGCATTTCCTATACCCAACACATCACCAACGTTGAAGTCCGACAGACCATCACACAAGCCATTGGACAACACGATGACCTGCTCACAGTGGTGAAGAAACGGAAACTCCGATGGTATGGCCACGTCACCAGATCATCAGGCCTTGCAAAGACCATTCTGCAAGGCACAGTGCAAGGAGGTAGAAGAAGGGGGAGACCGAAAAAGAGGTGGGAGGACAACATTCGAGAATGGACTGGTTTGACACTGAGCGAAGCCATGAGGGCTGCTGAGGACAGAGAAAGATGGAGTATGCTGGTTAAGCGATCATCTGTGGTGCCCCTACGACCTTCGGGTTATGGGACAGGATAGGATAGGAATCAAATAAACCTTACAACAATTATATTGTCATTATCACGGGGTAGCCGTAGTGGGTTAGTCCCGCGCCGGTTTCCTATGCCAAAGGTCGCGGGTTCGATTCCCGCCAGGGGCGAATGTATGTCACTTAGGTACGAGGTTATTGAAATCTCCGAAGGTTTTCACCAGGTACTCCGGTTTCCTCCCTCCCTTCAATAATGGTTTTGGATGCAGTCAATCTAAAATAAAAAATAAAAACTCAATGTTCTTTCCGTCTTCTAGTAGCGATCTCCCTGCCTTTACAGCACATATTTGAGTAGTAGATGTGCTTTGTGCGAGAGAGTGGGTAAAACATGTTAGCGTGTATGTTGGTAGTACTACAGATCGCCACGTTTTGAGCCTGATTGGGGATTTGGGAAAAAGCGCGTATATAGCATCCATTATTATTATTATTATTATTATTATTATTATTATTATTATTATTATTATTATTATTATTATTAATTTATTAATCATTGGCAACAACAACAACGAACGTAATATATTTACCTAATATTCTGGTATAGCTCCACTTAATTCTCTCTCTTTCTTTCTCTCTCTCTCTCTCTCTCTCTCTCTCTCTCTCTCTCTCTCTCTCTCTCTCTCTCTCTCTCTCTCTCTCTCTGGTCACCGACCCTCGACCCCTTTGAATGATACAGAATGTTGTTGCCTATGTCCTGATAACAGTGCACACTCACTGGTACAGTAACGAGGATGAGGACACCTGTAACCAGGCAGTGTTAATATAAAAGGAACAAGATGGTAGGTGATTCAAACCGTACTACCAGACACTCGCACGCAAAGATGATAATCAGCATTTTTTTAAGTTTTAATTTTCCTGGCGATCTGTATTTGACATGCGCACAGATCCTTCGTTTAAAGTGCCAAAGTGATCAACGCGATTGATGTGGGCGTATACGACAAGACAAGACAGCTGTCACAGGCTTTATCCTAAAGAAGCGGAAAGAACGAACGGAATGATAGACCAATACCTTCATGCAAAATAAAAAAATGTTTTAATCAAAATCTGTTCAGCCAACATTTTTAGATAAAGAAAGCACAATATACGTCATATAACTGACCTCAGCGACTTTGACCTTTGAGAAAGAGCAAAGGTTAAGAATATAAGCTATGTAGTTATGGGATCGCAGTTGACTCAGTGGTGTATGCAGTATACTGGAATGTCAGGCGATCACATTGCCGCCTGTACAGGCAGTGGTTCATACCCCATAGACAACCTAACTTATGTTAATCTGATGAATAAACATTGATACAACAACAACAACAAGACCACCTAAAATAATAATAATCATAATAGCCTTATATTCCGAGACACTGCACCCCTACTCCTGAAGTTCGTATGAGAATATAAACCGAGGTTTGGTCTGCGCACGCACGCATTCCCTCGCAAATAAATAAATTGACGCTCATGCTCTAGACGGGCGAGTGCCGGGTACACAAATGCACCCAACATGCACTGGATACACAAATGCACCCAACATGCACTGGATACACAAATGCACCCAACATGCACTGGATACACAAATGCACCCAACATGCACCAAGTCCCCTCTCCTCATCCATTGTTCGCAGTCGTCTATTTGTCACGTGGTGCATGTCTCCAAAGCCTTGGAATTGAGAGATCCAAAATGGCGACCAGGGGAATCCCATCGACTGACATTTTATTCCGGCTTGTTTGCTTTAAGGTGACATAACATTTACGTCTAAGTTGACTTGTACATGTCACTTATTGTTGTTTTAATTTTTACCTGTAAATTCCTTGTTTGTTGGAATATTTTGCTCAAACTTACATTAATCCATTAAGAATTATACAAGGAATGCACCTGTGCGTTTTAAATTAAAAAAAATAACTTTAATAAAATGTTATTTTGTCGATTTTTGTGCCTTTATTTACGCAAAAAAAGAGAACATTCGCTTTAGTACGTCGTGTGAAGAAAATTGCCCATAGTGAAAACCATGGATTCTTCAATTGTACCTCCATGGTAAAAACGTAAACGAGGAGTCCACAAAAACGTTCAGCAGTCTCCCCTTCCCCCTCCTCTCTCTCTATCTCTCTCTCTCTCTCCCTCAGTAATCTGTGTGTGGGTGAGCGCGCGCGCGACGCGAAGTTCGCTGATCCCTCTTTCTATACTTCTAATCCTTTGCTCAACGAAAGAGTAACGAAACTAAACTCTAACGCAATCCGATCAAAATTTCTCTATTGAACAAAACGTGTTTAGCTACAAACTGCAGCGATCTTGACCTTTTCTTGAGAGCACCATATGTTGGCACTGAAGGCTGGCTACACATCTATGTAATGTTCATACCAATTTTGGACCCAATCCGTTCAGCTGTCCTTGAGACAAGGGCGCGCCACGGATCGATGTTTTGTTCGCTCCGATTCCCGACTAATAGTCTACAAAGAAGGGAAAAAAGGCAACCTACCGGTGTTGCAGCTTGAAAACAGGCACCACAATGTTTCACCCGCGTCAACGTCTCTCAAAATGGTGATAACGCTTTAATATCAATGCGAAAAGGGAGGAACAGCTGCTTTTTAATGGTGACAGCAGGATTAAACTCCTGTGCTGTGCTGTGCTACGCGCCGCAACGTGACACCCCAAGTTGAGTGTTGCTCCGTGTTCGTTCGGTCGTTCCCAAAAGGGAAGTTACACGTAGCGAATGTGGGGTGGTCTTCGATTTTCGTTGTCAATGTTATGCACTTGCGAGTTTGTTAGGGACACTGTGTTACTATTAATAATACAGGATGGTTGAAAAGTACCTCCCTATTGAAAACAAAGGCCTCGATCTGACTTGTGTACAATAGTACTGCATACATTCCGTGGAACAAAATGTGTTGCGATCCTAACAGTGGTAGAATTTAATGGCTGCTCTCTGACGTCATCTCACTGTGACGACACCAGCCCAGAATGGCACGTCGCCTGACAGTGCGGGAGCGAGTCCAGCTGGTACAAGACAGTTCGGTTCAGTATTATTTTTATTTCTCGTCTATTCACATTTCTTATACCCAGCACATCGCCAACGACGAGGTTCGACTGACCATCACACGAGCCATTGGACAACACGATGACATGCTCACAGTGGTGAAGAAACGGAAACTCCGAGGGTATGGCCCCGTCACCAGAGCGTCAGGCCTTGCAAAGACCATCCTGCAAGACACGTTGCAAGAAGGCAGAAGAAGAGGGAGACAGAAAAAGAGGTGGGAGGACAACATTCAAGAATGGACTGGTTTGACACTGAGCGAAGCATGAGGACAGAGAAAAATGGAGTACGCTGGTTAAACGATCATCTATGGTGCCCCAACGACCTTCAAGTTACGGGATAGGATAGGATTCACACTATAGTGATTTTAGACACACACTCATGCATACACTCTCACAATCGCTCACACTCACACACACATTTAAAAAAAAAGAAGAAAAAAAGCTGTCTTCATGAATAAACAATTTCACGTGGAAATAATAGAACGGTATAAGACGTAAAAGTTAAGAAAACAACACCTAGAATGTCGCAAATGGGTTTTGCGAGTGTTATCGTGCACTTTTTCTGGAGAAGGCAACGCGACGCGCGTTGAAAACTAGGGCAGTGTTTCCCGTGTCATCATCAGATAACATTCATTGCGTACATGTTACAGTGCTATTATAATAGCGATTCAAAATAACACAGTTGGGTTCATGTGCCTCGGGCGGCTTGAGTTGGATCCTGTATCGGCCAGCGCCTTGAGAAGCTCTTGAGCTGGAATAGCGACACATATATATCTTCATTGTCTACCCTGAGTTGATAGCTCCTTTCTACAAGACCATCCAGTGTTGAAAGGGAGAGCATCAAGTTTTACTCTAATATTAGAACTGTTTTACTCTAATATTAGAACTGTTCACCACCTCAGCGATTTTACCAGCGTGAATTAAACTTTTTTTTTTTAATGTAGCGGAAAGGGAGGCGACTGGTTGAGGCTTGGGAGAGAAATTGTCTACTTTGAATTTCTTGGTTAGACTAGCCTTGGGTGTCTCCTGCTTTGCAGAATCCTTTGGGGATGCCATTGGGTTATGCAGGACAAGGCGACACGACATTTGTTCTCCCCGGCTGACCATTCGCCTTCTGCTTTTGGTGGTGAGCGGGACTACATTGTCAGCAGGCATTTTATGCAGGTCGGTGGCAGCGACTTGGCAGAAGAGTGCGTGGCACTAGTAGCCGGCAACTCGGTACTACCAACCACGCTTCACCGCCTTGCAGGGCAAATATTTATATGTCCCTCTTTTGAGGGATAAAATGAAAATAACAGCTCGGGTGGAGCAATGTTCTCAAGGTCGTGGCCGAGAGACGGGAGTCAATTACTCATCTCGGCTACATAAAGTTCGGAAACTACTGTGTAACGAAAAGAGGGTATTTCGGAATTGGCGTGCGTGTACGCGTGAATCTGCGTGTTCTCCCGTCTCTAACTTCACGCTCGTAACAATAAACTGAGCTGTCACATCCTCCTATTAAACCATAAACATAAGTCTATACGATAGCACAAAAATATAGAATCAACAAGAACCATACTCACATCATTTCGCCGAATAAATCCGTTGGAAGAATAAATATACACAACTCACAAATACACACGACTCCCAGTAACTGTCGCCAGAGAGAGAAACGAAAGATATAAATATATAATCACCCTAGCGGTTGTTAGTCGAATTTTGCCATTGTTGAGGGGGTGTGCACTCTTCCCTGAAAGCATTAATGCGAAGCCACAAGCGCGAGCTTGCGAAACAGGCGAGTAAACTAGGGGGGCCCGGAGGCATGCTCCCCCGGAAAAATGTGAAAATAATGGTTAAAATCTGTGCATTCTGGGCATTAATTTGAGGACTGAAAACCACTGTTTTGTGCTAAAAGTCATCTTTTAACCACCCCCCCTCCCATACACACCCCTCTGCAAACTCTGATGATAAAATTTACAATAGCCAACATCTTGCATAAAGGTTTATAAAAAGACAGGTAAGGTTATTCCAAATAAAACAAGAAATAGCCACTCACATCGGTTTTATTCAAAACTGACTTGATGCCCGTGCACACCCCCAAAATCCGCCCCTGGGGTTTGAAAAGCTAATAACTATGTTTGGAGGATGTTGTACACTATGTTTTAGACCTCTAACTATACTGGTAAATATATATGTATTGCTGTGTTTGTGAACGACTTCTGCGAGCGTCCAGAGAGAAACGGTCATTACTTTCATGTAGGTGACGTCCTTCATTTCTAGTTCGCCACTGTTTTTCATTCGGATATCCCGATAATATCTCGGTACATTACACTATGAAGTTGAGGAAAGCATGTTTGTTTTAAACATTTATTTTTCGGAATTAGCGATAAATAGACGATCTATTAATTAAATAACCCAGTTTGCCGAATATAAAAACGAGTCTTTGTTTTGATTATATAATTAGTACGATCAGTTGATGGGTTAGTTCTCACTTTAGGTATAATTGCCCAGAGAAGAAAGGCCATCATGACGTATGCTAGCATAATCTTGGGAATCCTGGGGCTGCTAAACCCTGGAAGAAGAGGGCGTCCGCCCACGCTGAAGCGGAAGACGAAGTTGACGTCTGAGGAGGTTGCGTAAAGCTCTGCGCCTCCTGGGTCCGACGAAGGCGACGAGACTCCAGCAGCTGAAGGTTGCGTGCTTCGTCGACATTGAACCATTGCCTGCACGACGGCGATTAAGTTGTGGTGTCGATTGACGTGGTAGCCAGGAGGCTACTCAGGTGGTAACTACCATCACTCGATGAAACGAGACACGAGTGTCAGAGTTCGTTATTCATTGTTTATAGGGTCCAGCGGACTGCAAAGAACCGAATCTGGACCACCACGAGTGGCGAGGGTTATATTCCTCAGTTTAGAAGAATTGCCTAGCTATTACTGGAATTTTCGATCGATAATAAACAAGGAATTCCAGAAAATTCTCAATGATACTACAACAATATCGACCGACGAAAATAGTCAACATTATACAAAGCTTTTTCTAGCAACAGCGCAGAATCAAATCAAAGGTAAATACACGCTATCATTGCATGTTTTGCAAAATCAAATGTTCGAAACTATAGTGCACGTCTCAATCGTAACGACACGGAACTCTCTCGTTATCCAAGCCAAAGTGTTGATGTTGTTGTCACTGGGCTTTATCCAAGCCAAAGTGTTGATGTTGTTGTTGGCGTTGTGACTGGGCTTTATCCAAGCCAAAGTGTTGATGTTGTTGTTGGACTTGTGACTGGGCTTTATCCAAGCCAAAGTGTTGATGTTGTTGTTGGCGTTGTGACTGGACTTTATCCAAGCCAAAGGGTTGATGTTGTTGTTGGCGTTGTCACTGGACTTTATCCAAGCCAAAGTGTTGATGTTGTTGTTGTGACTGGGCTTTATCCAAGACAAGCCAAAGTGTTGATGTTGTTTTGGCGTTGTGACTGGCCTTTATACAAGCCAAAGTGTTGATGTTGTTGTTGGCATTGTGACTGGGCTTTATCCAAGCCAAAGTGTTGATGTTGTTGGCGTTGTGATTGGGCTTTATCCAAGCCAAGCCAAAGTGTTGATGTTGTTGGCGTTGTGACTGGCCTTTATCCAAGCCAAACCAAAGTGTTGTTGTTGTTGGCGTTGTGACTGACCTTTATTCAAGCCAAGCCAAAGTGTTGATGTTGTTGTTGGCGTTGTGACTGACCTTTATCCAAGCCAAGCCAAAGTGTTGATGTTGTTGTTGGCATTGTGACTGGCCTTTATCCAAGCCAAAGTGTTGATGTTGTTGTTGGTGTTGTGACTGGCCTTTATCCAAGCCAAAGTGTTGATGTTGTTGTTGGCGTTGTGACTGGCCTTTATACAAGCCAAGGCAAAGTGTTGATGTTGTTGGCGTTGTGACTGGGCTTTATCCAAGCCAAGCCAAAGTGTTGATGTTGTTGTTGGCGTTGTGACTGGGCTTTATCCAAGCCAAAGTGTTGATGTTGATCTCACAGGCGTTGTGGCTGGGCTTTATCCAAGCCAAAGTGTTGATGTTGTTGTTGGCGTTGTGACTGGGCTTTATCCAAGCCAAAGTGTTGATGTTGTTGGCGTTGTGACTGGGCTTTATCCAAGCCAAAGTGTTGATGTTGTTGGCGTTATGACTGGCCTTTATACAAGCCAAGCCAAAGTGTTGATGTTGTTGTTGGTGTTGTGACTGGACTTTATCCAAGACAAATTGTTGATGTTGTTGTTGGCGTTGTGACTGGGCTTTATCCAAGACAAATTGTTGATGTTGTTGTTGGCGTTGTGACTGGGCTTTATCCAAGCCAAAGTGTTGATGTTGTTGGCGTTGTGACTGGGCTTTATCCAAGCCAAAGTGTTGATGTTGTTATTGGTGTTGTTACTGGGCTTTATCCAAGCCAAAGTGTTGATGTTGTTGTTGGCGTTGTGACTGGGCTTTATCCAATCCAAGCCAAAGTGTTGATGTTGTTGTTGGCCTTGTGACTGGGCTTTATCCAAGCCAAGCCAAAGTGTTGATGTTGTTGTTGGCGTTGTGACTGGCCTTTATCCAAGCCAAGCCAAAGTGTTGATGTTGTTGTTGGCATTGTGACTGACCTTTATCCAAGCAAAAGTGTTGCTGTTGTTGTTGGCATTGTGACTGGCCTTTATCCAAGCCAAGCCAAAGTGTTGATGTTGTTGTTGGCATTGTGACTGGGCTTTATCCAAGCAAAAGTGTTGATGTTGTTGTTGGCATTGTGACTGGGCTTTATCCAAGCCAAAGTGTTGATGTTGTTGTTGGCATTGTGACTGGGCTTTATCCAAGCCAAAGTGTTGATGTTGTTGTTGGCATTGTGACTGGGCTTTATCCAAGCCAAAGTGTTGATGTTGTTGTTGGCGTTGTGACTGGCCTTTATCCAAGCCAAGCCAAAGTGTTGATGTTGTTGTTGTTGGCGTTTTCACTGGGCTTTATCCAAGGCAAAGTGTTGATGTTGTTGGCGTTGTGACTGGGCTTTATCCAAGCCAAAGTGTTGATGTTGTTGGCGTTGTGACTGGCCTTTATCCAAGCTAAGCCAAAGTGTTGATGTTGTTGTTGGCGTTGTGACTGGGCTTTATCCAAGCTAAGCCAAAGTGTTGATGTTGTTGTTGGCGTTGTGACTGGCCTTTATCCAAGCCAAAGTGTTGGTGTTGTTGTTGGCGTTGTGGCTGGGCTTTATCCAAGCTAAGCCAAAGTGTTGTTGTTGGCGTTGTGACTGGACTTTATCCAAGCTAAGCCAAAGTGTTGTTGTTGGTGTTGTGACTGGACTTTATCCAAGCCAAAGTGTTCATGTTGTTGTTGGTGTTGTGACTGGACTTTATCCAAGCCAAAGTGTTCATGTTGTTGTTGGCGTTGTGACTGGGCTTTATCCAAGCCAAGCCAAAGGAAAACGTGGAATGACAGGCTGAGCTATATCTGCAGCAAACAATTATCCAAATCGCCTGACCCAATTTTTCCATACCGTGCCCTGTTCATAAAATGGTAAAGCACAATGACCTTGACCTTTGAGAAGTTTAAAAACAAATTATTTAACCTTGACCTTTGAGAAGTTCAAAAACAAATTATTTAACCTTGACCTTTGAGAAGTTCAAAAACAAATTATTTAACCTTGACCTTTGAGAAGTTCAAAAACAAATTATTTAACCTTGACCTTTGAGAAGTTCAAAAACAAATTATTTAACGTGCTTGGCAGTAGTAAAAGTATCCGCAATGGGAAAAATAATGAATTTCTGTTCAATTATTCATGTTTGAGATATTGAGCAAAACATGTTTAGCAACAAATAAGACTCCAGTGACCTTGACCTTTGCGGTAGTGCGGTAGGGACGGAAGACAGACCACTAACATAGGTAATGTTCCTCACAAGTTTGGTCAACATTCGTTCAGTGGTTCTTGAAACATGACTTCCAACAGACCGACAGACTTACAGACCAACATTTGGCTCTTCCCGATTCCCCCTGACTATTTCAATGTTATCCCAGTCTGGGAAAACTAAACTATGACAAACAAAATCTATACAGGCTTTATACAAGCCGTGGGTTGGTAGAGACCATGCACAACAGACCATTGTTGTGGAAGATGCTTAATGAGCAAAAGCAGACCAGAAGAGATGAGTTTTTAGGTTCTGTTTAAAGGAAGAGATTGGAGGTTTGCTGCGGAGTTGATTCCAAGCAGTCGTCCAAAAGCATAGAAAGAGCGGGATCTGCAAGATTGATTGATTGATTGATTGATTGATTGTTGCTTTAGGTCCAGCGCCCCCACGGGCTCGGCTCCGCGCGCCGGGGGTGGACCCCATGCCTCTCTCTGGCTGGGTGACCAAGTTGCCTACCCCTTTTTCTTCTCTTTTGTCTTGTTTCTGTCTTATTGGTCCTTTCACCTATATTCTCTTCACCCTTAAATTCTCCCAGTATACTATGCAGTTTTGACTCCCTTTCTTCTGCCTTACCGGACTTTCCCTGTCTTCTTTTTCCCCATCATTCCTTCTTTTTCCACCCTTCTTTTTCTCTGTGGCCTTCTCTTGGCCCCCTGCGTTTGCCGTGCAGGGCAACCCGTGTCGGGGGAGAATGGGATCCTGGAGGTTGAGGTCACTGAGGGACTGCGGTCCCTCACACTAACACACCTCTTTGGCCCGGACTTCTCCTAGACGGGAGGCTGGCGTGGCCCGCGTCAGTCAAGCGGCTGGTCGTGTATTGCCCTAGCTCTGCTAGAAGGCTGCGGCTCATGGGTCAAACTTGAACAAAACCGTAGTGGCAGTGCGGGATTGTCTGGGTGTATATCCCCCCTGTAGCCCTGGTGCGCTCCCTTGCTGGATTTTCCGCTTGGACGCATCCCCTTGTTGGACTCCGTGGTGGGTGGGGAGCAGGGGGGATGAATTCATAAATTAATAACATGGCTTCAAACAAAAAAAAACGACTTCACGGTGACGACTCTGACACGGATACGGACAGTGACATGGAGACGAGACAAAAAGCTTGTGCATCGGGGGTGGAGGGGGCCTGGCCTCGTTTTTTGGTAGTAGAGGGGGCGGATCCGGCTATGCCAATAGGCAAGCTGTCTCCGTTCGCCATCCATAAGGGTGTTACACTCTGTTTGATGTTGGTATTTTCCTATCAGTATCTGATTCAGCCCCGATGCTTGAATTCCTGATAGTTGTGTAACTCAGATTCGTTTATTCACACAGCCTGCTCAATCAGCATACAAGTCACAAAGTCGACGTATGAAGTTTTCCACTTTTATTCAGCACACATCAACAACTGCATACAATTCTCAATTCAACTTAACAACTTTCACAGCAACTTTCCAAATCACTATCAACAACTTTACTCTCTCTCAACAGCAACTCGGCACACGATTAAATAACCTCTCTCTCTTCCGGAAGAATTTCGAATAATGTAGAAATGACGTACTGCCACCAATCGAACTAAAGATCGTCATCACTGACTTACGTCATTACACATTTCTTCTCCTTCCGGATCGTTCCTTCAAATTTCTACAATTATCCCGAATCTTCGATCGATAGTAAACAAGCCGATCCAGAAGATTCTACAACAATATCGACTAACGAAAATTATCAACGTTATACAAAGCCTCTCCTAACAACAATGCAAACTCAAATCAAAGGTAAATAAACTCCATTATTGAATACTTTGCAAATCGAAACGATTAGATCTATCGTACACGCTTCCGGCATACTGTAACGCGTCTCTATTATTTGCGTTATCTTGTGAGAGTTAATCTAAACTACTTAATTCTAAACTTGTACGGGGAAAGGGCATGACAAACCAAATTATAATATACAAGACAAACAAGGTAGAATCAGTCTCACTGCCATTCCAAAAGGGTTTGCCACGCGCTCAAATAAAACACAATAAACTACAGCTTGTCTCCATTTTTTATACAATTTTAATAATCTAACTAATACGTGTCAACCAAGAAACATATAAAACTCGCATGCACATATATTCTAACTAACAATGCAAATAATAGTCAAGTAAATTCATTGTTTCTTACCGTATCTTTCCATTTTCTTTCGCCCTTCGTTCCTCCATTGAAAACACGAACTTTCACCCTATACTAACAGTAATAGACTAAAACAGCAGTCTAAGCTATGCACATACCCTTAGAACCGACCGGCCCTAACTTATTTATCAGCTCATTTACTGATTAACTTTCAATCTCACTTTTGCCTCTAAATAACAAAATCACCAATTAAACAGCTACTAAATGCAAGCCACCAAGCTTTGTAGTAATTATCCTACACACATCCTAACCCATTATGCACAAGAGAAAAGAGCCCGCAGTCTCTTTACATTATTAAATTCACTACATATTATATACTGACTGCCCTACGTTCTAGCACTCTGTACAGAAGAGCGGACTGGACGAAGCAGGAGGTCAAAGATAAGAGGAAGATTTCTTTGTTCCTCCGGCTTTTATAGCATAACTTCGAAAAGACGTACCTCTCTACATAAGGAGATGCCCTAACTACTACGTCATTGCCCCACCCAAGATTTCTGGGACTTGTACCTATCACGTGGTCAGAACTGACCACGCTCTTTACATACAAGAGACCAATGGTTGCCGACCATAGACCTGCTGCATGTACATGCACTAAACGTGGCCGTTAGTCATTCTTGCCGGACAAACACAGCTGACCCATCGCACATGTATCGCACGTGCTAGCTAATACTAACACTTCTGCCCCTCTGACTCACTACAATAACCATGTCGAGCTTACAAGTTCTATAATCATCCCTTATCATCATCTTCTTCCCCTGTATAACTTTCCCTCAAAGGTTATAATTGCCTCCGGCCTGCGAAGGAGCGTCCTCGCTCCTTAAAAATTGAGCATGAAAAAAAAAACAAAACAAAATAAAGCAAAGAGGGTACAAGGTGACGATACTAAAGCGATCTGAGGAGGCGAAGTGGCGAAGATGAGGTAAGACTTACAAAATATAAAAATTGCAAAAGAAAGTTGCATGCACCAAATGATATAAATAAGCACAAAACACCGAAAAACCACAATGAAATAAGTCCGACGGCAAATTACTGGAAAGTTTATGTGCCACAAAAAAATTTTAAGGTAGTGCAGGAACCCGAAGTGAAGACCGATGGATCCAGGATGAGAAACGACCAAAAGGGCTATGAGGACATTTGGCAATGAGGACACATGAGGACTGTCCCCACAAGCCAAGCAGCACCTTAAGGCGTTTACGCGTAAGTGAGCGTAAATAATATTGTAGACGGACGTGTAGACTTGCTATTGACGAAGGAACGGGGAGTGTTGCCATATGAAGACTGTGACGTCACCGCACCATGCAAACCTCCGTTGATGGAGAAACCGTGGTGTAGCGGACCTTGCAACCAGGATTCGACCGTAGATTATGACGAAATACGTAGTGTCTGAAAGAAGTAGTCCCACATGACGAGGCACCCAGGAGTATGCAGCAAGCGAGGGGGAATGGGAGTGTGCGTTTAGGTGGAGCACACAAAGGGAATGGGAACGGAGATTACAGCATAGTAAAGGAGAAGAGCTCCAACCTCGTTTAGCGACAGTCTTTGCTCTCCCCCGTCTGTAATAGAGGAACATGGGAGATGACCAAAACTTTGGGAGAAGGTGGTAGAATGTTTGGTCGGGGAATACAAGGAGGGATGTTCTCTGCAACTGGATGAAGTGGGCAAATTGGGGTAGTGGCAAGCAGTCCAAGTGGGTGTAGGTGGGAACGAAGGTTGTGAAGATTTCAGACAATAGGCGAAGGCGGGATCTTTCATCAGGGGTGCTTCGTTAAATGAAGATGAAAGGTCTAATGCAATCGTAGACGGGTATAAAGTTGACGTGAAGAAGGGTCCAAGAAGGCCAAGGCAGGGTAAGGCGATGGCTGAAGAAGGGAGGTACTGCATGGTGTGATGGTGACATCACTTGGAGACGTTGATGTTCGTGAAGGTATGAAGACATCCCCGAAGACTAAGGTAGACACGAGACATATTTCTCATAAAGTCAATATGACACGGTGATCACTGTTACGAAAGTTTTGTTGGAAAATGTTTGTTTTTAAAGTATAATTGTCACAACCACTGCAAAGCGTCCAAGGCACTGAATATCAATATTAATTACGACACAGCAAAATATGTGACATGGTAACACCGTGACGGACATTCTATAACCTGCAAACAACACTATTGAATTAAAATCACCACAACATCTCAAAGGAACATGAGAAAAATAGAAAAGCAAACAGTTGATAAACTTGGTTGAAAACGGCAAAGACCGATACACAATCAACCATAAATCATTATACCACTGAAATGACAAATATGAACTAGAAGAACATTGAAAATCAACAAGTAAAAATGTGAGCAAAATATGCACAAAAGACATGAAAGAAAAAAAAACCCATTAAAGTGCAGAACAACCAATTTAACAAGTTTTAGAAAAAAAATATTTGAAAAAGAGAAAAAAACTTTACAAAGTAAGGGAGTCATAACGAGGAAGTCATCAATTGATGAGCAAACACTGTGCCATGTCAAGGCAACTTCAAAAAGGCAAAGTGATAACAATAACACTAGAACTAACATGTGTGAAATAACAAAAAGTGTAAACCTTAAATAAGACATAGGAGAGATACCGAGATAAACATAAAAAGTAGAAGAAGGGTAAAATTGCTCACTAGGACGGAATACACAGATGAGGGGAGACAACTGAAGATCAGAGCAGACAGAGGGAATGGAGAGATACGAAAAAGAAGAGAGAGAGGTATAGGAGAACGATAGCAAAATTTGGTGATGCGTGTGTGAGCGAGGAAAAGGGTCTGCTTATGTGAGGGAGAAAGTACTACAAGACCGAGAGGTCAAGAGGTTAAAAGGTCACCTCTATGAATGAACATACCTATCATGTGTAAACTAGGAATTTCTCAGCGTATAGAAAAGAATGGTGTAAAGAGGAGAGAAAGGGGAGAGAAGAAATAAATCGACAGACAAGAATGGTACCTGAAAAAAAACGGCATAACAATAAAATAATAGGGTAAAAATAATTATGCTATAAAAGAGATGTCCAATACAAAGAATTATACAATAAAATTCTTAAAGATTATATTTATAGAAAATAAATAGGAACATACAATGTGGAGCACAACGAAATATAAGTTATCATTGATCATGGATAAAAAAACACACACACGAAATAATGCCAATAGAGAGTAATAAGTCAAACATGATACATTAACACGAGTGAGTTGCAGTGGCCATGATACACAAACCAATGCAAAAAAAATTTAAAATTGAGTATACATTAAGTCGAGCATCTGTGAGACTCATGTCTACCAGACGTAATCCATTAATTAAGAATACAGTCCATTAAATATAAAGTCATAAACGAAGAACTTGTAAATTACGTTATAGATACGGATTACAACATCAATAGTATTGCGAGTACAACATCAAGGTTATTAAACACACATTGTAAGGTTACTGTGAGAATAAGTGTCAGCAAAATACGTGTACACAAAATCATGTAAAACCCATGAAAAATTCCAATGTCATTGACATGCACATAGAACACACTGAATAAACCCAAATACAACAAAAAGTAAGTGTCATCTCTAGACATTGTAGTAAAGTGATCGACAACGTTGCTGAATAGTGCAACACACTTCAGGGAAATGAACACATGTAACAATTAGAAATTCAAATGAGTGCGTTGCAACAT
The DNA here is from genome assembly GCA_036898135.1 of Oncomelania hupensis. NCBI lineage: Eukaryota > Metazoa > Mollusca > Gastropoda > Littorinimorpha > Pomatiopsidae > Oncomelania > Oncomelania hupensis. The sequence goes on from CM072521.1 coordinate 60,014,041, forward strand.
AAATAAATACCACAAGGAATCATAGTAATTGTAAACATTGCATGTTGAATAATAAATGAAAGTACGCAAGGATCAGTAAGGAACATGCACATGAATCAATCCACCATGTGCTGATTCGTAAAAACCCGTAATGAGCACCATTATCAAAAACAAGTAAATATAAGTGTCAACATCATGCACAAAAGGTTGACCCAAGGATTTTATCTCAACAATTGACAAAACTGTTGCCGACTGTTGCGAGAAAATATAACACACACCAATGAACACTGCATGCAACGGTCATGCGTATCATGCATAGCATTTCCGAGATGGATGATGAATATCGTTACCCGTTCACACAAGAACCGTAGGCAACAATTGAACATAGCATTAATGAAAGAACTTTAATCAATTTCATCCATTTCGGATTGCAGTTGAATTAGTGACGGAGAAACCGAAGCCGTCGCCTTTTTCAGTGGCGAATCACGAGAACGAGCATCCTGCTTTGAGGATGATTGAGTACCGAATTTATTTTCACGTCTCATACTGTGAGACAAGAATGCGCCGCACGCGGGGAAGATGCACGATTTCTTCCGTTTGTTTATCGTAATATGTAATTCAAGCCAAGTACTATCGAGATCAGGAGGTGTAACGCATGGAAACCTCCGCAAAGATAACGGAATCATTCATTTATAGTAAAATAATATTGACTAGGACAAGCTGGGATTGTGACAAAATAAATATTTACTAAGCGCTGGCCATTAAAAAGTTCTTAGTTAACTTCCGTACGATAAATTGTAGTCTTCAACAAGTAGAACGAATAAGAACAATAAGTAGTAAGGCGAAGGTAAGGAGGAGAACGGAAGAAAAGGAGGTGATGGGCGAGATAGAGTAGAGCATTAGGCGAAGAAAGGGAGGTGGGCGGAAGAAAAAGGAGGGGGAAAAGCGCAGTCTCTTTACATTATTAAATTCACTACATATTATATACTGACTGCCCTACGTTCTAGCACTCTGTACAGAAGAGCGGACTGGACGAAGCAGGAGGTCAAAGATAAGAGGAAGATTTCTTTGTTCCTCCGGCTTTTATAGCATAACTTCGAAAAGACGTACCTCTCTACATAAGGAGATGCCCTAACTACTACGTCATTGCCCCACCCAAGATTTCTGGGACTTGTACCTATCACGTGGTCAGAACTGACCACGCTCTTTACATACAAGAGACCAATGGTTGCCGACCATAGACCTGCTGCATGTACATGCACTAAACGTGGCCGTTAGTCATTCTTGCCGGACAAACACAGCTGACCCATCGCACATGTATCGCACGTGCTAGCTAATACTAACACTTCTGCCCCTCTGACTCACTACAATAACCATGTCGAGCTTACAAGTTCTATAATCATCCCTTATCATCATCTTCTTCCCCTGTATAACTTTCCCTCAAAGGTTATAATACTTTCGTTCGCGTTTCAACGTAACAAAGGGGTTCCAGTCCGTTTGCACAACCGGTTTCAAGGACGTTAAAAAATTGAGATCTGGGGCCTACCTGGTGGAGTGCTCAACCAAAATGGCATCGGATTGTCTGCTGAAGAGGGATTCGACTGTCTTCGTTGATAGACAAATCAAAGTTTCTGTGCATGGACGGTTGAATTCCTCCAAGGGAGTCATCCGATGTCAGGATTTGATCGACATGTCAGAATTGGAAATCCGTGGTGAGCTCTCCAGCCAGGGGGTCACAGCAGTCCAGCGGGTCTTCGTCACCAAGGGACCCCAACGTATCCCCACAACACACTTTTTGTGACCTTCGCTATGGCCAAATTGCCGGAGTCACTCAAGGTGGGGTACCTTAGGGTGAAGGTGACGCCGTTTGTACCATCACCGTTGCGATGCTACCGTTGCCAAAGGTTTGGTCACGGTAGCAAGACCTGTAAAAGCAAAGAGATATGTCGAGATTGTGCAAAAGACAAACATGAAAACGACTGCAAACATCCGATTTGCTGCGTGAATTGCGCCGGGAATCATTCTTCCAGCTCCAAAGATTGTCCTCAGTGGCAGTTGGAGCTGGAAATCCAAAAGGTGCGGGCCACTGAGAATTGCTCCTTCGGTGATGCAAGGAAAAAAGTACTTAACAGTAGGCCGGTTGTCAAAGAGAGGTCCTTTGCGTCTGTGGCGGGTTCCACATCTCATGTGGAACCGGGCGCACACCCGACAATGGACACCGCCATGAGTAAAATAACGCAGATCTTGGAAACGTTGTGCAAACGGATGGATGCTCTGGAAAAGATGCTCGCGTTGTTTGCCCAGAAGGGGGTTTCTCCAGCCCCACCGAATCCACTGGAGAACGTGCCGACGGGCACGTCCCCACCCGTCACCCACAACACGCCGACGGCCGTGACAAAAGCCGTCACACCTGCTTCAAAGGAGGCTAGGCCTCATGCCACCGCACCAGCAACGACCGGTTTTAGCGACCGGGTAGTTGCTGGGGCGGCAAAGATGCTAGTCGCTCAGCAGAAGAGCGTCAGAGGAGGAGAGGGAAAGATTGGCAGGGGTGAAGGGGAGAGGGAAGATATAAAATCTGGTGCTGGGGAGAAGGGGAGGAAGTCCGCTGGCAGTTCGGGTTCCGGGGCTTTGGCCAAAAATCAAAGGCCCGGACCCCTTTCTTCCAAGCCCCATCAGCCTCTCGAAACGGAGAACCGTTTCGGGGGGTTGATGGAACATGAAGAGATGGACGAGGGTCCAAAAGATAAAGAGACGTAATTGTGCTCTCGGAGATGAAAATTTTAGCATTCTTTTACTTAATTTTTATGTCCATTTTACAATGGAACATCCGAGGGATAAGGGCAAATTATGAGGAGCTCTGCTGTCTGCTGACAGAGCATCGACCTGAAGTATTGGCCCTTTAGGAAACTCTCCTGTCAGAAAAACATCCTATAGATATTACTGGTTATTCCTCTCTAGATTGTTTATCCTCTAGAGGCGTTTCACTCTTTATTCATAGAAATGTCCCATTTAATCCAATTTTACTTAATACAAGTTTACCAGCAGTTGCAGCTAGAGTATCTCTTTTTAAATCCCTCACAGTTTGTTCTCTATATTTGACACCATCAATAAATGTAACTAAAAGTGAACTTGAGAATTTGGTCCAACAGTTACCTCCCCCTTTTTTGTTGTTGGGAGATTTTAATGGACGCTCTCCCCTGTGGGGTAGTGATCGTACCGATTCTCAGGGTAAAATAATTGAAGACATTTTAGACTCGTTAAACCTAGTAACTTTGAACGAGGGTGCTCCAACTTTTTCCTGTTCTAGAACTGCTTCTTTGTCCCACATTGATATATCGATCTGTGATCCCTCCTTACTTTTGGATTTTAAATGGACAGTTTTAGAAGATCTCCATGGCAGCGACCATTTCCCGGTTTTATTAAAACATGATTCAGATAACCTTGAGCAACCTCATGGCGGGTGGAAACTGAAACAAGCTAACTGGAGTCTGTTTTCTAACCTGTCTGAGGCCCAGCTACGTGCTAAGAAACAGGAATTTTCAAATGCCTTAGATCCAATACAGCTTTATACTGACATAGTTATTAACAGTGCCAAGGAGTCCATTCCGCAAACTTCGTCAAACCCTCACACACTTAAAAAACCCTGGTTTGACGATGAATGTAGAAAACTTCAGCAAGCTCGTAAAAAAGCTTTAAGAACTATGTTTTTACACCCAAGCACTGAAAATAAACAAAACCACCAACGTTTGCGAGCGCAATGCCGACAGCTCTTCAAACGAAAGAGAAAGGAATCGTGGAGAGGTTTCTGCTCCACGCTTAATTCAAAAGCGAAACTGTCGAAGGTGTGGAAAGTAGTCCGCAAACTCAAAAATAGAAGTAACAAACAGGTGAGCCCATGCCTTACTGTGCAGGGTGACGTAATCGGAGATAAAAAATTAGTAGCTGATCTTTTGGCTTCTTCTTTTGCTGCAAATTCTTCCTCTGAAAATTATTCTGTCCCTTTTCAAACAGTTAAAACCCGTAAAGAAAAACAACAGTTACATTTTACCTCCGATAATTCTGAAGATTACAACATTCCGTTTTCATTAGTCGAACTTGATGATGCAATTAACAAAAGTGCAGATTCAGCAGTTGGACCGGATGATGTACATTATCAATTTCTCAGACATTTAACAAGGTACTCACGGTCTCAACTGCTGGACATCTTCAATCAGCTCTGGATCACTGGCACCTTTCCTTTCTCCTGGAGAAAGGCCATTATTGTACCCATCCCTAAACCTGGCAAAGACCATACTAACCCGACAAACTATAGACCAATAGCCTTAACGTCTTGCTTATGCAAGACACTGGAAAGAATGGTTTATTCTCGTTTACTGTGGTATCTCGAAACCAATAATATCTTATCCAACACTCAGTGTGGCTTTCGAAGTGGTCGAAGTACTGTTGACCACCTGGTGCGACTGGAAACTTTTATCCGTAATGCGTTCGTCCAGGGTGAACATGTCGTTGCCATCATGTTTGATTTGGAAAAAGCCTATGATACCACATGGAAATATGGCATTCTTTCAGATTTACAAGAAATGGGTTTGAAGGGACATTTACCTCTGTTTATATCCAATTTTCTAACAGACAGAATTTTTCAGGTTAAGGTTGGGGGATCTTTGTCAGATACGAGAGAACAGGAGATGGGAGTGCCTCAGGGTAGCATCTTGTCTCCCTTGCTGTTTAATATTAAAATAAATAACATTGTTCGTTCCGTTAAACGGGGAATTGACAATTCTTTATTTGTCGACGATTTTGCATTGGTAGCCAAAGGTAAAACTTTGGCATCTGCAGAACGTCAGCTACAGTTATGTGTCAAGGCCGTTGAAGACTGGGTTTTACAAAATGGTTTTAAATTTTCTGAAGCAAAAACTGAATGTATTCACTTTTCCCAGCACCGGGGAATTATTCAAGACCCTACTATTCTCCTCAATAAAACTCCAATAAAGGCGGTCCAACAAGTCAAATTTTTGGGTGTTATTTTTTATCAAAAGCTATCTTTCATTCCTCATCTGAAAATTTTGAAAACTAAATGTCAACAGGCCTGCAATTTGCTCAAGGTTATCAGTGGTACAGACTGGGGTGCTGACAAGAAAACTTTATTGCTGTTATATCGTTCTTTAATTAGATCCAAGTTAGACTATGGTTGCATTGTCTATGGTTCTGCTAGAAAATCTTATCTTAAGATGCTCGATCCAGTTGCCCATCAGGCACTACGCATTGCTTTGGGTGCGTTTCGCACTTCCCCTTGTGAAAGCCTTTACGTGGAAGCTAACGAACCCCCGCTGGAGCTGAGACGTACAAAATTGTCAATGAATTACTATTTAAAATTAAAAACTGATCCTATGAACCCTGCTTATGACTGTGTTTTCAACCCAGATTTTGTTCAGAAATTTGAAGCCAAACCTAACACAATTCCTCCGTTTGGCATCAGAATGCAAGCTCATCTGGAAAAAGCAGGCATTGATGTTTCTTCCATCAACGACGATGAACTTAGGACTGAAGCTCCCCCATGGAAATTATGTATCCCAAACATTAATTGGCAGTTGTCCGCTTTCCTTAAAAACAATACATCCGAAACCGTATATAACCAACTTTATTTAGAACAGTGTGCTTTATACCCAGGATATGAACAACTTTTTACAGATGGGTCAAAGAAAGGAGATTCAGTTGCTGCTGCGTCAGTCTCCGGGAGACACTTAGACCAGCCTATGCAACAGCGTTTACCTGATTTTTGTTCTGTTTATACAGCTGAGCTCAAGGCAATTCATTTAGCTCTGAAACAAGTTTATCAATCCAAAAGAACCTCATTTTTAATCATGTCTGATTCATTGTCAGCACTTCAGGCTCTTTCCACGAGAAAGATATCACACCCTTTTCTGGCAGAGATCCATGACCTCCATACACAACTTATTTCTGAGGGTAAAAAGATAGTTTTTATGTGGGTCCCTGGTCACATGGGCATCCGCGGCAATATTGCAGTAGACAGGGCGGCTAAAGATGCTCTGCATCTTGATTTCCCTCCAGAGATTTTCCAGTTTGTGCCCTACTCTGACCTACGTTGTATGACTGGTTCTTATTGTAAACGACTGTGGCAGACTGACTGGTCTAACCATGTCAACAACAAATTATTTCAAATTCTTCCCGATTTGTCCACTTCTTTGCCTAACTTTGCATCCACTCGCAAAGAAGAAACAGTGTTATCTCGCCTTCATATTGGGCATACTTATGTCACCCACAATTTCCTTTTAAAAGGAGAAGAACCACCATGGTGCTTTGCATGTGATCAATCCTTTTCCGTTCGACATTTCATGTCTGAGTGTGCTGATTTGATTGAGGAAAGGGAAACATATTTTGGTTCCATACCTTTCAAAGAGATTTTTAAAGTATGTAATGGTCAACATCTGTTTCAATTTTTACATGATGTTGGTTTGTTTTATCGCATATAAATCGTATCGACATGTTTTGTTTAGTTTGGATTTTATTAGGACTGAATTTAGTGATTTGATTGAAGAAAGAGAATATATTTTTAATACATCAGTTTTAAAGAAGTCTCTTAAAGAGGTGTCATGTGAAAGTTTGTTTGTGTATTTAAGAGTAACAGGCTCGTTTTTTAAGACTTGAATCATTTTATAATATTTTAAGATAACGTCTCTCTGGTCCTGATTTGGCTCGGAGGAGTCCGCTGGACCTAAAGCAATAACCTTGTGTTACGTTGAAACGTGAACGAAAGTATGCCGGAAGCGCGCACGATAGATCTAATCGTTTCGTTTTGCAAAGTATTCAATAATGGTGTTTATTTACCTTTGATTTGAGTTTGCATTGTTGTTAGGAGAGGCTTTGTATAACGTTGATAATTTGCGTTAGTCGATATTATTTGAGAATCTTCTGGATATGCGTGTTTACTCTTGATAGAAATTTCCGGATGGATATCGAAGGTCGTGAATGTTCCCGGAAGTAGAGAAAATGTGAATGACGTAAGTCAGTGATGACGATCTTTAATTCGATTGGTGGCAGTGCGTCATTTCTACGGTATTCGAAATCTTTCCGGAAAAGAGAGAGGTTATTTAATCGTGTGCCGAGTCGGTGTTGAGAGAGAAAAGTTGTTGATAGTGAAGCTGGAGAGTTGCTGTGAAAGTTGTTGAGTTGAATTGAGAATTGTATGCAGTTGTTGATGTGTGCTGAATAAAAGTGGAAAACTTCATACGTCGACTTTGTGACTTGTATGCTGTTTGGACGGGCTGTGTGAATAAACGAATCTGAGTTACACCCTATCAGGAATTCAAGCATCGGGGCTGAATCAGATACTGATAGAAAACACCAACATCGAACTGAGTGTAACATTTTGGGGGTCAAGCCGCGATTCACGCCATAGCCAAGGGTTCAACTGCTACAACAAGCGAGTCAACGTTACGAGAGGCAGTCATCGAGGGTAGCCGCCAACGAGTTGCGTCGAGAGGGGCCAACACACTGGGACTACATCATCCGATAGATTCGGGTTGACTGCAAGGGCGTGTAGTCGCTGAAGAGTTGCTTCGTGAGCGAACAACAGATCGGGACTACGTAGCTGCCGCAGGACTACGTCGAGAGACAGTCTCGGAGCTACATCGCCAGTGTTACAGAGAGCGGCGAGCGGACGTCGCGTCTACTTCAGCACAGGAGCGTATACATCAACACCAGCGTGGTGCAGCGTCGCATACGACGAGGACAGCGGGGCCTGCGTCAGCGAAAGCGACTAGTGACAAGCATCAGCGCTACTGCAGAAAGCGTGCTGTTCTAGAACAGTCTAGAAAGGTACAGCACAGTCAAGAACTTTCCAGAAAAAAAGAACTTTCTTGAAAAGAACTTTCCAGAAGCATCAAGATGGCTGACTTCTGGCAGAAAGGGGTTGAACTGAATCTAAAAGGCAAGCAGCTGACGGAGTACGTCAAGTCTCAGGAGAGAAGCGTCTAGAAAAAGAAATAGAACTAGAACAGAAGCGTCTAGAAATAGAAGAGCAGCGTCGCCGTGAAGAACGAGAATTAGAAGAGCAGCGTCGCCAAGAAGAAAGAGAAGAAAAGCGTCGACGTGACGAGATGGAAGAGAGACGATTAGAGGCTGAGCGTCAATTCCAATTAGAAATGGCGCGCATCCAACAACAGCAGCGCGCGCCACAAGTTATCAGTGACTTCAAGGCTCCAAAATTGCCAGTGTTCGTCGACGAAAAGGACCAGATCGACAGCTATCTGGCGAGGTTCGAAAGGTTCGCCGAAAGCGCTAAATGGCAACGTCAAGACTGGGCAATCATACTCAGCGCACTACTGACGGGGAAGGCGCTCGATGTCTACAGTAGACTGTCGAATAATGACGCCAAAGACTACGACGTTTTGAAAGCGGCCCTATTGCAGTGCTACAACTTTACAGAAAAGGGCTACCGTCAACGCTTTCGTGAATGCCGGCCTTTGTCAGACGAGACACCAAAGCAATTTGTGGAGCGCCTGTCATCATATCTACACAAGTGGGTGGAATTATCAGGCAAAGGGAAGACTTACGAGAGTCTCCATGAGCTGATCGTGAGGGAACAATTACTCAACGCCTGCCCTAAGGACCTCGCGATCCACTTGGAAATACAAAAGCTGCAGACGCTTAAAGATGTGACTGAGGCTGCTGAAAGATATCTCATCGCTCATGAGAAAACGTTGGGGCCACCCAGCGCGACGAAACACTTTCAGAAGACGGCAAGCCATGGGAACCAGATCCAGGGGAGCCAGACGAGCCAGAGACACACTGACTCCACGCCTCCTCCCAGGGAAGGGCATTCAAGGGGCTGTTTCACCTGCAACGCTACAGACCACAGAGCGGCTAACTGTCCTCAAAACAAAAGTAGCGGACAGCGGAGCAGTACGGACAATTCAGCGGCGGGCAACCGGCAGAGGCGGTTCTCCAATCAACGGCAAACCAGTAGATCTGACCATCAAGTGTGCGGCGGGAGCGTCATTCTTCCGAGTGAGACCAAGCGCACAGCTACTCCTGCCGACGTGCAAGAGTGCATGACCGATGGCCAACTTCTCCTTGCCAACGGAAAATCCATCCCCGTCGTCGCCAGCGCAGCTGTGACCGTCCAAAACATGCCTGTTTCAAAGGGACGCGTCGGAAATCATGAAGTGACTGTCTTAAGAGACTCTGGCTGTAGTGGGGTCATCGTCAGAGAAGACCTAATCGCTAAAGAACAGTTCACTGGCGATTCTAAATGGACACTCATGGCCGACAGCAAATGTGTGAAAGCGCCAGTTGCAAAAATTCATGTCAACACCCCTTTCTACGTAGGCGAAGTCGAAGCGGTTTGCCTGAAGAAGCCGCTGTACGATTTGATGATCGGGAACATCGACGGCGCGAGACGACCCGACAACCCCGATCCAGAGTGGAGTCCTGCCTCAACTCAACACGTCGAAGTTGCGGAGGAGGATCCATTGCCATTTCCCGATGGAGACATTACAGAGCTGCTACGGGACAATGTGGTTACTCCGGCTCAGCCCTGCCGACCAGAGATCGTCGGTGCTGTTACAACCAGGGCCCAGGCCAAGAGAGACAAGACGTCTACGCCACTGAAGGTCGCCGACAACTCCAAAGCTGCCATCGTGGACAGAGATAAGCTGATCCAGCTCCAGGAAGCTGATAGCACTTTAAACAAGTACAGGAACCGCCAAGACCACGTGACCAAGGGCAATGGCACGGTCTATTTTGAGGTGAAGGCCAAGATCCTGTACAGAATCTTCCAGCACCCGAGGGTCAACGGAGGTAAACCACTACGTCAAGTACTGGTACCATTACCCTTAAGGCGCCAGGTGATGGAAGTAGCGCATGACTCAATTATGGGAGGTCACCTAGGCATCAGGAAGACGTCAGACAGAATCCAGGCGGTGTTCTACTGGCCAGGGCTTCATGCGGACGTCAGCCGTTTCTGCCGATCATGTGACATTTGCCAGAAGACCATACCTCGAGGAAGGGTCCCGAAAGTGCCTATGCAGAGGATGCCTCTGATCGACCGACCTTTCAAGAGGGTGGCCTTAGACTTAATCGGCGAAATAAGACCTCCGAGTGAAGAAGGTCATCGATGGGTACTGACTTTAGTGGACTATGCGACTCGGTACCCAGAAGCAGTGGCTCTGAAGAAGATTGACACTGAAACTGTTGCAGAGGCACTGGTGGACATGTTCAGTAGACTTGGAGTGCCTGAAGAAATTCTGACAGACCTCGGGACGCAGTTCGTCTCTGACTGTATGAAGGAGGTCAACAGACTGCTGAGCATCCGGCATTTAACTACGACACCCTACCATCCAATGTGCAACGGGCTTGTCGAAAAGTTCAATGCTACGTTGAAGTCCACCTTGAAGAAACTGTGCAGCGAGCAGCCCAGACAATGGCATCGCTACATCAACGCCTTACTTTTCGCCTACAGAGAAGTACCGCAGGAGTCCACCGGCTTTTCTCCGTTCGAGCTGCTGTACGGAAGAACCATCCGCGGGCCGATGCACATCCTAAAAGAACTGTGGACGAAAGAAGTAGACACCCCAGAGGTGAAGAACAGCTACCAGTACGTGTTTGAGCTACGGGAGAAGCTGGAGCAGACTCTCGAGATAGCCAGAGAAAACCTGAAGAAGTCCCAGGACTGTGGAAAGCACTACTATGACCGTAGGGCTGTGAACAGGAAGTTTAAACCTGGCAACAAAGTGCTGGTGCTGCTACCTACTGATCACAATAAGTTGCTGATGCAGTGGAAAGGCCCGTGCGAAGTGGAGACTGTGGTGGGGATCAACGACTACAAGGTGAAGGTCGGTCAGCATCCCAAGATATACCACGCCAACCTCCTTAAGCTGTACGTGAAAAGGCCATCAGAGACTGTGCACGCAGCCACAGCAGCTGTGACCGACGACAGTTTTGACAGCGAAGAACTGTTGGAACTGGGAGACTTCCACAGCAAAGAAGGCATCGATGGTGTTAAGCTAGGACCAAGCTTGACGGAAGGTCAAAAGTTGGAGCTCAAGGACCTTACGGGCGAGTTTCCCCATAGCTTCAATGATGTCCCAGGCTCTACGACTTTGGTCGAACATGAGGACCACACCCAGACCTGGAAGGAGCATCTGCAGACCTTGAGGGAGCTGTTCCACCGTCCCGCAGAAGCCAACCTGACCGTGAGACCCAGCAAATGCATTCTGGGAGCTGACAACGTCGACTGCGTCGGACATCCGACGGGAGAGGAAGACAACGGAGGATGCACTGACTCCAGGAAAGCCCACGAGATCACTGTCTTTGACCCTGGGCCGATGACGACCGCAATTGACGAGGGCGCCGTTTCCTTGCGGATGAAAGAACATTGACTGTGTTGGTGAACTAAGAACATCGGTAATATCTAAACAGACTTGAAAATGAAAAACGTTGATTGGGTAAATGATCTGTGAACATTGACAGTATCCAGAAAGATTTGCAGATGAGAAACATTGACTCTGTGTAAATGATCTGTGAACATTGACAGTATCCAGAAAGACTTGCAGATGAGAAACTTTGACTCTGTGTGAATGAACTGTGAACATTGACAATATCCAGACAGATTTGAAGATGAAAACCATTGACTGTGTGAATGAACTGAGAACGTTGATAGTGTTCAGACAGGCTGAAATAAGTTTTAATTCTGAATTTTGTTTTGTGCATTACGTTTCAACGTTGTTGAAAGAAATTGGGTAAATTTCTTCTTGAGTGGGGGGTTATGTTACGTTGAAACGTGAACGAAAGTATGCCGGAAGCGCGCACGATAGATCTAATCGTTTCGTTTTGCAAAGTATTCAATAATGGTGTTTATTTACCTTTGATTTGAGTTTGCATTGTTGTTAGGAGAGGCTTTGTATAACGTTGATAATTTGCGTTAGTCGATATTATTTGAGAATCTTCTGGATATGCGTGTTTACTCTTGATAGAAATTTCCGGATGGATATCGAAGGTCGTGAATGTTCCCGGAAGTAGAGAAAATGTGAATGACGTAAGTCAGTGATGACGATCTTTAATTCGATTGGTGGCAGTGCGTCATTTCTACGGTATTCGAAATCTTTCCGGAAAAGAGAGAGGTTATTTAATCGTGTGCCGAGTCGGTGTTGAGAGAGAAAAGTTGTTGATAGTGAAGCTGGAGAGTTGCTGTGAAAGTTGTTGAGTTGAATTGAGAATTGTATGCAGTTGTTGATGTGTGCTGAATAAAAGTGGAAAACTTCATACGTCGACTTTGTGACTTGTATGCTGTTTGGACGGGCTGTGTGAATAAACGAATCTGAGTTACACCCTATCAGGAATTCAAGCATCGGGGCTGAATCAGATACTGATAGAAAACACCAACATCGAACTGAGTGTAACACCTTGTATTGTATTGCTTTAGGTCCAGCGGACTCTTCCGAGCCAAATCAGGACCGGCGGATCTGCAAGAAACAAGTTTGATTCGAGGGACTTTAAGAGTCAGTGAATCAGAACATTACATTACATTACATTACATTACATGATTATTGCTTTAGGTCCAGCGGACTCTTCCGAGCCAAATCAGGACCGGACAACCCCTGATCCGCATAAAAGATCTGCTGAAACAACCCTAGTGGTAAAACTGAAAGCTCTCCATCAGCCAGTCACTTTACAATAAAGACATCCCACGCAGGGGACGCTGAGGCTGTACTCTAATTTATCGAACCCCCGTTTACAAACACAAAATAGAATACAAACATCATTATAAAATATCAACAAAACACATACATATAAAATGCCTACACTGCTAAATAATAACATCATAGGAAGCCCTAGTGACCACCTGGCAGAAAGCGTCCAATATTTCCAAGCTGATCCAACAGACCTCATACACAAATAAGGAGTCTTGTCCCGGAAGAGTTTTCAAGAAAAAAGGTAGGTGACTGGTCTAGCAAAGAAGAAGATAGTATAGTAGATTGATAGAACAGAGCAGGAATGAGAAAGAGCAAATGAGAAAGAAAGCAACAGTGGGAATTTAAAGCACTAAATTTCCAGAAAGTGGGGATACTATTTATACTGAAACCCCCGCCACCCCATCGGGGGTGAATCAGAACATCAGCGGAGGTTGCTTCATGGTGTGTGATTATTTAAACAGCATTTATTCAATTCAAAATTAATTCATTAATTAAAATAAAATGAAGTAATTAAGAAAATAAACACATCACCATCACCACCATCATAAACAAACTTCACAAAACAAATGCATTCCAATTACAGTATGTGGTTTTTATTTGTTAAATATATCAAAATCAAAATATAGACATCTATTCATGGTACAGTGTTGATACTAATCATAGTTGCAGAGCCACTTTCAAAATAAAGACTGATCAAGGTGAATGCCGCAAATCTATTTCTACTGGCCAATCAATGAACATCACAATCCATAAAATAGCAGTGTATTGATAAAGAGATCAACATAATAATATTTACGATATGCACATGTAATGCAGAATTAATGCTATATTAAGGCTAGTTGTAGAGCTAATGTGAAGTCAAAGTGAAAAAGGTCAAAATAGTGTGTCTATATCTACTGGCTAACCATGATTGCATCACCATCATTATCAATTGTACTTTGTCCTTGTATTAACAAAACACACAATGTTAAGATCAATACAGGCCGATAGCCCAGGAGGGGGGAAGAGGGTGATGGAAGGGATCACAGACAGACATTGAAAAACAATGGACAGCACAAATACAGACTGCTCCACAGGCATCACCAAGTAAACCACAGAAATATCACACACAGACATAGAAAAACAATGGACAGCACAAATACAGACTGCTCCACAGGCATCACACAGTCAATCACAGAAATATCACACACAGACATGTTTCTAAGGTTACATCTGTATTTAGTCACAATGCTTAACATTGACTCAACATAGGAAAAAGTTTAAATTAACACATTAAATTAACAATCGCACAAAACAGAATAATTGGGAAAAACAATATAAACAGGCTGGAGTCACCAGCAGGTCAGTCCCAACAAGACCAGACAAGGAAATACACATTATTTACATAGTGACATAACAGCCTGATACAGCTTAGTAAAACACAACAATTTGTACTGGTTAACCAGCAGAACCAATCCTCTATGATGTGACAGTCATGCTGTTGAACATGATTAGTAGTGAAATATGAACAACGCCATTATAACGCTACTTTTCACATGAAGGTTTGAAACAAGGTTAACAAATGTAACCAGAGTTTCTCCTGCTTGGGTGACAAAATGATATTCTCCAAAATCCACATCCAACAATTACTAATATATTTTATAACAGTGCTAGATTTGAACTAAAAGACTGATGTGGATGAACGTCCATTTTCACTGGCTAGCCATGACAGCCATAGTGATTATCTATGATTTGTCAGCCAAACACTTCTGGCCATCACCGTCAACAGCTCAAGCCTTGACATGCTGCTATGGAATGGGTCTTGGAGGTAACGCTGTGATCTGAAATCAAAGAAAGCACATTTGTTATGAACAGTGACTTTTCAGACCATATAGTTTCACCTATCCTATCCTATCCTATCCTATCCTATCCTATTCCGTAACTTGTAAGTCATTGAAGCACCAAAGATGATTGTTTAACCAGCATATTCCATCTTTCTCTGTCCTCAGCAACCCTCATGCCTTCGCTCAGTGTCAAGACAGTCCATTCTCAAATGTTGTCCTCCCACCTCTTTTTCTGTCTACCGCTTTTTCTGCCTCTTTGCACTGTGCCTTTCACATTATAATGAAATACATCACTTTAAAATAAATTTTATAAAACACAATAAAAGAAGATTTGTGTTAAAAAAGATAAAATATATTTATTAGATGTAGCGTTATATAATAAGTTTGATTTGAATTATAATTTCAACTGTGAGGGTGGAGTTGCAACATGAGCAAAATTCTTTATTGATCACTTCAGATTTATAGCACAGAATTATGTGCCAAGCAAGCAGCTTGCATCATCATGCCTGCGAAGTACCTAAACCTTAGTTTTAAATACAAAATTAGACTGAACAAAAATCAATAAAAATGTGACTACAAATAAACGGATAAGTAAAATAAATAAAGTTCACAAGTAAAATTATCAAAGCTCACATACAATAACATTGACATAAATATATTAATAAATAGTTTTTTGAAGAAAAAAAATCATTTATATTAATTATTATAGAAGAATAAATAAACCAAACAAATAAACAGATAAATTGATTAATTAAAAATATTATAGGACAAAAGTACTTTTAATAAATATATACTCATAAATATAAAGTAAACCTTTAAGTAGTGGCAAAGATCAAAGAAAGGATAGGATGGAGAAGGGACATCATCCACCATCACTCCCTGGTCTATTCCATCCTTGTACAGATGTAGCGCTCTGTTACCATCCACCAACACTCCAACACGCTGGCCTGGTTTTAAATTGTACACTAAATGTCCCCCATCTTTCACCTGCAAAACAAAGATCACAGTGATGTAAACTGTACACTAAATGTCCCCAATCTTTCACCTGCAAAACAAAGATCACAGTGAAGTAAACTGTACACTAAATGTCCCCCATCTTTCACCTGCAAAACAAAGATCACAGTGAAGTAAACTGTACACTAAATGTCCCACATCTTTCACCTGCAAAACAAAGATCACAGTGAAGTAAACTGTACACTAAATGTCCCCCATCTTTCACCTGCAAAACAAAGATCACAGTAAAGTAAACTGTACAATAAATGTCCCACATCTTTTACCTGCCAAACAAAGATCACAGTGAAGTAAACTGTACACTAAATGTCCCACATCTTTCACCTGCCAAACAAAGCACACAGTGAAGTAAACTGTACACTAAATGTCCCACATCTTTCACCTGCTAAACAAAGATCACATTGAAGTAAACTGTACACTAAATGTCCCCCATCTTTCACCTGCAAAACATAGATCACAGTGAAGTAAACTGTACACTAAATGTCCCACATCTTTCATCTGCCAAACAAAGATCACAGTGAAGTAAACTGTACACTAAATGTCCCCCATTTTTCACCTGCAAAACAAATATCACAGTGAAGTAAACTGTACACTAAATGTCCCCCTTCTTTCACCTGCAAAACAAAGATCACAGTGAAGTAAACTGTACACTAAATTTCCCACATCTTTCACCTACAAAACAAAGATCACAGTGAAGTAAACTGTACACTAAATGTCCCCCATCTTTCACCTACAAAACAAAGATCACAGTGAAGTAAACTATACACTAAACGTCCCACATCTATCACCTGCAAAACAAAGATCACAGTGAAGTAAACTGTACACTAAACATCCCACATCTTTCACCTGCAAAACAAAGATCACAGTGAAGTAAACTGTACACTAAATGTCCCACATCTTTCATCTGCCAAACAAAGATCACAGTGAAGTAAACTGTACACTAAATGTCCCACATCTTTCACCTGCCAAACAAAGATCACAGTGAAGTAAACTGTACACTAAATGTCCCACATCTTTCACCTACAAAACAAAGATCACAGTGAAGTAAACTGTACACTAAATGTCCCCCATCTTTCACCTGCAAAACAAAGATCACAGTGAAGTAAACTGTACACTAAACGTCCCACATCTTTCACCTGCAAAACAAAGATCACAGTGAAGCAAACTGTACACTAAATGTCCCACATGTTTCATCTGCCAAACAAAGATCACAGTGAAGTAAACTGTACACTAAATGTCCCACATCTTTCATCTGCCAAACAAAGATCACAGTGAAGTAAACTGTACACTAAACGTCCCACATCTTTCACCTGCCAAACAAAGATCACAGTGAAGTAAACTGTACACTAAATGTCCCACATGTTTCATCTGCCAAACAAAGATCACAATGAAGTAAACTGTACACTAAATGTCCCACATCTTTCATCTGCCAAACAAAGATCACAGTGAAGTAAACTGTACACTAAATGTCCCACATCTTTCACCTGCCAAACAAATATCACAGTGAAGTAAACTGTACACTAAATGTCCCCCATCTTTCACCTGCAAAACAAAGATCACAGTGAAGTAAACTGTACATTAAATGTCCCACATCTTTCACCTGCCAAACAAAGATCACAGTGAAGTAAACTGTACACTAAATGTCCCACATCTTTCACCTGCAAAACAAAGATCACAGTGAAGTAAACTGTACACTAAATGCCCCACATCTTTCACCTGCAGGGTGGAGAACACCTGAATCAAGAAATCTCTGAAATCCGGCCGGGGCCCAGGGGCCAAGCCCCGGTATTCGCCCCCTGGAAGAAAATGAATTTAGGCAATTTTGAAAGTAATTTAGGGCCTCTCCTGAATTCAAAAAGCACAAAGTAAACATCAATAGAAACAACAACCCCACAAAAAAGAATGTTTTATGCACATGTCTTTCAAAAAAGTTAAGAATCTTGATTTGTAGGCCTAACAAAGTTTGAGGTCCACCACTGTTACACAAACTCCACATTTCCAATTTTACTGGGCACACGTTTGTCTATTTTTTAGCTGTAAACAGGCAAGAATTTTTATAATTTTAGAGATATTTAGGGGTACGTTAGTAAAAACACCACATCTTAGGTATTAGTGACTAGTGTATAGATTTAAATGAAATAAAATGCAAAATGAACAGAAATAAATTCTCTTTTGATTATCTACCTTTTTATACTTCTCTTGTCATGTCTTGTTTTTTTATTACTCCATGTGTATACACAAAAAAAAGCTTTAAAAAGTCCAAACAAGCCCCCTCCTCTTCTTCAGTGCACTTTCATGCCAGTCTGAAAGATCATATGCATGCACACTACTGACAACAATTGTCTAACTCTAATGTCAGTACCGATCTCTTCCTCCGACTCAAAGTCCATTTCTCTCACTTTAATGTCTAATAAATGGAAGCCTGTAAACTCCCCTTCATCAGTCGAAGAATCCAAACCATCCATTTTAGACACACACACAAGAAAATTTGAAAAAAAAAATCGAAAAAACGAACGCATTTCACAACAGGAAAACCGGAAGTCAATTGCCAGAAGTCTCGCAATCTTTCAAACAACGCGAGAATATAACCACATGGTTGATACGGACACTTTTGGACGTTTTGCCTGTTTAGAACTTCGGCCGCTTTTGGCCGCTATGCCCAACAAAGGGTAGCCCCTCAGCTTCTCACACTCGGAACTCAATATTTTTTTCTCGGAAATGCAAATGCCTTCCGCGGAAATCCGCAGATTCGCGGAAAGTTCTCCACCCTGCACCTGCCAAACAAAGATCACAGTGAAGTAAACTGTACATTAAATGTCCCACATCTTTCACCTGCAAAACAAAGATCACAGTGAAGTAAACTGTACACTAAATGTCCCACATCTTTCACCTGCAAAACAAAGATCACAGTGAAGTAAACTGTACACTAAATGTCCCCCATCTTTCACCTGCCAAACAAAGATCACAGTGAAGTAAACTGTACATTAAATGTCCCACATCTTTCACATGCCAAACAAAGATCACAGTGAAGTAAACTGTACATTAAATGTCCCACATCTTTCACCTGCAAAACAAAGATCACAGTGATGTAAACTGTACACTAAATGTCCCACATCTTTCAGCTGCAAAACAAAGATCACAGTGTAGTAAACTGTACACTAAATGTCCCACATCTTTCACCTGCCAAACAAACAGCTCAGTGATGTAAAACTGTGGTCAGACTTGAAGTCAATTCAGGTCAAAGTAGCAACACCTTGTAGAAGGTCAATGTGTGGTCACAACAGTGGCTGGCATTGGGCTACCTAGTGTTACTCATACAGTCATTAACAACATCTTACCAGTGCTGCAGTAGTCTCAGCCACCTCACTCATGCATGGATTGAACAATTATCACCCTGTGTTTCATCTCAACTTTGGTCCCAAACTAAGGCTAATGTTTATGCCTGCTGATGTTTACAGTCATGTACCCTGTGCTTCATCTCAACTTTGGTCCCAAGCTACAGCTAATGTTTGTGCCTGCTGATGTTTACAGTCATGTACCCTGTGCTTCATCTCAACTTTGGTCCCAAGCTACAGCTAATGTTTGTGCCTGCTGATGTTTACAACTTTGGTCCCAAGCTACAGCTAATGTTTGTGCCTGCTGATGTTTACAGTCATGCACCCTGTGCTTCATCTCAACTTTGGTCCCAAGCTACAGCTAATGTTTGTGCCTGCTGATGTTTAGTCATGCATCCTGTGCTGGTAACAGCTCTTTCAGCTGGAAAGTGCGCTATAACATTGTTTACTTCAATTACAAGTGCAACAAAGTACTTCTGTTGACTGTCATTAGTTCCAAGTAATTGTACATTGTTGTGTGTGAATGTGTCTTCAGAACTAGAAGATCTTTGACCTGCAAGTACACAATAGCCTTCAACACTTTTTACAGCTAAAATAACCCCGCAAAACGTTTGCCCAAAAATGGAAATCAATCAATGAATCAGTATATTTTCAAAACTGAAAAATTGAATTGACATTATAAATAAAAATAATAATAATAATAATAATAATAATAATAATAATAATAATAATAATAATAATAATAATAATAATAATAATAATAATAATAATGTAACCCTGTGTAAATATTAGGTCAGGACAGTTCCCACTAACTGATTGCAAACATGTATAAATTAGAGTGAGAGAGAGAGAAAGCTAGTTAGAACTAGAACAGTAGAAGTAGTTAAATGTTTATTATAATAGTGAGTTCTTATCAAGGTAGCTCTTACTTTTGGTTAGTAGAAAGAAATTAGTCACTTGTATTTTGGAAGTCAGCAGAGAAAGTAATTCTTACTTTGTTGCTTCATTTTCATTTTTTCAGGTGTGTGTGATAGTTGTTTTTCCAGAATATTAATTTAGAATAGTAGTAAAGTAAATAATATCCCTATCCTATCCTATCCCGTAACTTGGAAGTCGTTGGGGCACCACAGGTGATCGTTTAACCAGCGTTCTCCATATTTCACTGTCCTCAGCAACCCTAAGTAAATAATAGAATGTTAGATAACAAGAGATGACTAATTATAGAGTTACAGTACTTTAGGATGTATAAATTTGAATAACTTAATAAGTGAATTTGTTGTAAATATGTTTAATGAAAATTAAAGAGACTCGTATTTTGGAAGTCAGCAGAGAAAGTAATTCTTATTTTGTTGCTTCATTTTAATTTTGTCAGGTCTTTTGTGTGTTCTCCTCTGTCCCATCCTCATCACTTAGAAGAGTCCGAACCCACACGCACCCACACTTGATTCTTTACCCACACCCCATCAAGTGAAGGAATATTAAGATGGAGACGATGGCAGAGCTGGTGGAAAGACTCAAGGGCTTATCAGATGAGGACAGAGCGACTGTTCTTCTAGCAGTGGCTCCTACTTCACAGCAAGAAATTCAGGAGGAAAATTCTTCACAGCAGAATGAAGCTCCTTCGACTGCAAGAGAGTCGGCTGCTGCCCCTTCTCCCCAGGTTTCCCACACTTCCCTTGCAACAACCCTTATTTTCCCACCCAACTTGGCCCCTTTCTCCAGTGTGACCGACAAGGACACCCGTTATCCTCAATGGAGAGCAGCGGTTGTTGGACTGATGAAGAGTCATGGTGAATCTGCCATTTTTCAAGCCATGCGGTGGTCGACAAAATCTCTGGCAGCCGAAGTTTTGCTACATCTTCCGGCCTCAGCGTCTGTGGCTGTCATCGTGGCCAAGTTTGACCAGATGTTTGGCTGCGTTCAGCCTGCGGAGGTCCAGTATGAGCAATTCTACACAGCCAGGCAACATGTAGGGAGACTGTAGTGGCATGGGCTTGTCGTTTGGAACAAATTGTCAGCGACCTGCGCTCAACAGACAAGACGCTGACATTCGACGCAACAAACATCATGCTCCGTAACAAGTTTTGGAGTGGCCTGTGTGTGCCTGCAGCTCGAGATGGACTGCGCCATCTTCACAACAACACCACATTCAACAGCTTACTGGTTGCTGCCCGTCAGTTTGAGACAGAAGGTGCCAAGCTGGAACCAACTCGGTCTTCAGTACTTCAGGGCCAAGCTGCATCTTCAAAGCTTGCAGAAGTCTTGAAGGGCATCAGAGAACTGAGTGAGCGAGTGGACACTATGGACAAGAAGAGTCGGTATCAACCAACATCTTTAGCGTTCCAGGGGAAATGCCATACATGTGGACAGCGTGGACACCAGAAGTTCCAGTGCAAGAAGTCAGGAAACAGAAAAGACCAGGCTTAGAGGGGGAAAAGTCTGGTCCACGTCAAGTCTCCAAACCCCCAACAACAGCGTTGGTGGGAAACGCCAACACAGTTGACATTTTTGTGAGCGGTCAGCAAGTGAAAACCTTACTGGACACAGGGTTGATGGTGTTGACCATCAGCAAGTCTATGGCTATGAAGACGGGATTGCCACTTCAGCATGTGACTGACCTAGTCACCGTACAGGGAGTGGGTGGTCACACTTTGCCATACAGAGGCTATGTGGAGGCAGACGTGAAGCTTGCTCAAAGCGGTACCATTGTAATCCCTACTTTATTTCTGGTGGTTAAAGACGTAGACTATCATATTTTTAATACTGTTCCTTTCTTACTCCGTAAGAATTTCCTACAAGTCATAAACATGGAGCTGCAGATAAAGCAGAAGAAGAAAGAGTTTTCAACATTAGCACAGTCTTGGCAAATAAGCCTTTCTGTATTGAAGAAACATCAGGAACTGAAAGACCGTCAAGAATCTTTAGGCCAGTTGAACTGCAAGCAGACAGTGACTGTTGCGCCTGGTCAGAGTGTACAAGTGGACACTGAAGCAAGACTTGGCAGTATATTGGTCATCAGTGACTTGATCATCGATGATGAAGACGTCGCTGTCCCAGAATGATTGGTCCTTAATCCAACTGTCATTAGAGTACAGCCAGGGAACACTGGGGTTCATCAGAAAGTGATTGTCTATAACCCGTCTAGCAAAACTGTGACATTGTCAGCAGGAAACACCATCTCCAGTGTCTCGTTTGCTGGTTTCATAAATGCTGATACTGCAGCAGAACGTCCAGAAATTTCTTCAGGTGATTTCATTGAGCAACTGCTGGAGAAAGTTCCTTCAGACATTCAGAACTCGGGCATACAAACTTTAAGCAAAATCCTCCAGAAGAGACAGAACACTTGGTCAAGGCATGATCTTGATTTGGGTCACACCAAACAAAGTCAGCACTACATCAAGCTCATCAGTGATGTTCCTTTCAAGGAAGCTCCTCGCCGTATTCCTCCTGCTATGGTTGAAGTCACACCAAACAAAGTCAGCACTCCATCAAGTTCACCAGTGATGTTCCTTTCAAGGAAGCTCCTCGCCGTAGTCCTCCTGCTATGGTTGGAGAGGTCAAAAACATCTCAAGGAGATGCTGGGCCTCGGAGTCATTCGGAAGTCTGACAGTTGTTATTCTTCAGGCGTTGCACTAGTGAGAACGAAAGATGGCCGATTGAGATTTTGTATAGATCTCAGTCGTCTCAAAAATCTCACCATCAAAGACGCCTATGCACTTCCTAGTATTGAAGAGACTCTTGACACACTCAACGGGGCCCAGTGGTTCTCCAAGCTGGATCTTCGCAGTGGCTACTGGCAGAAGGAAGACAAACACAAGACAGCGTTTTCTGTCTGCAACCTTGGCTTCTACGAATGTAACAGGATGCCTATGGGTCTGTCCAACGCTCCGGCAACATTTCAACGCCTGATGGAAAGCTGTATGGGTGATGCTCACCTGATTGCATGTCTTCTGTTCTTCGACGACATCTTGGTGTACAGCAAGACACTGGAGACTCACTTTGACAGACTGGATTTGGTACTAGGGAAGCTACAGCAGGCAGGACTGAGGGTCAGGCTGGATAAGACTGAACTACTGCAGCGTTCTGTGAAGTTTCTGGGCCATGTTGTCTCAGCACAGGGAGTTCAGACTGACCCTGACAAGATCCGCTGTGTCCAGGAGTGGCCCATTCCCAAGTTTGTCAAGAGCTTCTTAGGTTTTGCAGGTTTCTATTGATGGTTTGTCTCTAACTTTGCCAGCATAGCAAGACCTCTTCATGACGTTACTGCAGGGTCAACTACGGGCAGGAAAGGAAAGTTAACAATGCCAAATTCTTCTGGGACGAAGACCAATAGACGGCCTTTGATAAGCTGAAGTCTCTGCTGGTCTCTGCACCGATCCTGACATATGCTGATTCTCAGAAACCCTTCATTCTCCATACGGATGCAAGTACAGAAGGTCTGGGTGCAGTTCTGCTTCAAGAACAAGGCGGTCAGGAGAGAGTGGTTGCCTACGCCAGTTGTGGCTTGTCCAACGCTGAATGCCATTACCCTGCTCATAAACTTGAATTTCTGGCGTTAAAATGGTCAGTGACTGACAAGTTTCATGACTATCTCTATGGAAACAGGTTTGTTGTGAAGACCAACAATAATCCTCTCACTTACATCTTGATGACCACAAAGCTGGATGCAGCAGGCCACAGATGGGTCACACAACTAGCCAGCTATGACTTCAGTCTAGAGTACAAAAAAAGTAAGAGCTACCTTGAGAAGAACTCTCTATTATAATATACATTTAATTACTTCAACTGTTCTAGTTCTAATTAGCTTTCTCTCTCTCTCACTCTAATTTATACATGTTTGCAGTCAGTTAGTGGGAACTGACATGGCCTTTTAATATTTACACAGGGTTACAATAATAATAATAATAATAATAATAATAATAATAATAATAATAATAATAATATTAATAATAATAATAATAATAATAAAGGATTGCTGACTACTACTACTACTATTACTACTACTAAAGGATTGCTGACTACTACTACTACTATTACTACTACTAAAGGATTGCTGACTACTACTACTACTACTACTAATAATAATAATAATAATAACATCACGAAGCCATAACATAAATAAACAAAATAAATGTATTTACAAAAATGCGCTTCTTGGTCACTTCCTGACTGACAACCACAGCTTCAGTCCACCCAGTGAAGGCTGACTCTGGCACTTTCAGGTTTTGGGGTGACTGAAGAGTCACACCACAAGGCAGCCACAATCCACCTGTCACCACCTCCACCTGTCCAACAATACAACAAACATCATTATCTTCTGCAACATCCACCTGCCCAACAATACAACAAACATCATTATCTTCTGCAACATCCACCTGTCCAACAATACAACAAACATCATTATCTTCTGCAACATCCACCTGTCTAACAATACAACATCATTATCTTCTGCAACATCCACCTGTCCAACAGTACAACAAACATCATTATCTTCTGCAACATCCACCGGTCCAACAATACAACAAACATTATCTTCTGCAACATCCACCTGTCCAACAATACAACAAACATCATTATCTTCTGCAACATCCACCTGTCCAACAATACAACAAACATTATCTTCTGCAACATCCACCTGCCCAACAATACAACAAACATCATTATCTTCTGCAACATCCACCTGTCCAACAATACAACAAACATTATTATCTTCTGCAACATCCACCTGTCCAACAATACAACAAACATCAATATCTTCTGCAACATCCACCTGTCCAACAATACAACATACATCAGTATCTTCTGCAACATCCACCTGTCCAACATTACAACAAACATCATTATCTTCTGCAACATCCACCTGTCCAACAATACAACAAACATCATTATCTTCTGCCACATCCACCTGTCCAACATTACAATAAACATCATTATCTTCTGCAACATCCACCTGTCCAAAAATACAACAAACATCATTATCTTCTGCAGCAATGTCAATGAAGGCAGGAACATCATAGTTATGACATTACACTGTTCTGATGCAGCACTTGACAATGACACAACTCCTGACGTCACACAAGTGGTCCTGGTATGGAAAGGACAGCAGGGGAGACAACTTGTGTTTTACACCCATTTGTTGACTCCACAGCACAGCAGTTATTCCCCCACAAAAGTTAGCATTATTTTGAAAGGCGTTTAATCCCGAAGGTGTACATTGAACTATGTTTCAAACCACTCACCAAATTATTATCATCCATTTTCTTTTCATCCTAGAGAGAAAAGGTCTGAGTCTATAAAATGAACACAAAACACAACAGCAGTCTAAATATGACTAATTCAAAATACCAATCAGGAAAATGCACAAATGTTGCATATTACATGGGTGCCACCAAGAAATTTTCCAAAATCTGAAGGCAGGGGTCCGGGGCCGCCCAGGCCCCGATGGGGTCCCGGCGTAACGCCCTGGTAGGAGGTTAGGGGGGCAACGCCCCCGATAGAAAATTTTTACAATATTCAAAGCCAATTTAGAGGCCTCTCGTGAAAGCTGAAGAATGATTTACCACTAATTTGATACATAAGACACTCACATAGAACAAGAATAAAACTACATAAAAAGACCAGGGCCTAACATTGGCAAAGGTGACTAAGTCTCCAGACTTAGTCAATGCAAATGGGAAACACATATGAACAATCAGAAGCATAGTTAAGATTGTTTAAACATTTTGTGAATGTGTATAAGAGGTGAGAGAAAGAAAAGCAAACACACACAAATATACACAACAGGGGCGGATCTTTCCAGAGGGGGTGTGCACAGTGCACTAATGGGAAGTGGCGTAGCCACAAGCGCGAGCCTGCGAAGCAGGTGAGTGTACTAGGGGGGTTCGGGGGCATGCCCCACCGGAAAAATGTGAAAATAATGGTTAAAATCTGTGCAATCTGGTGCATTTTGGGCATTATTTTAAGGACTGAAAATAGTATTGTTTTGTGCTAAAAGTCCTCTTTAAGTTTAGTACCTCCCCTCCCCCCCCACGCACACTCACAAACACCCCTCTGCAAACTCTGATGATAAAATTTACAATAGCAGAACATCTTGCATAAAGGCTTATACAAAGACAAAGTTACTGCAAATAAAACAAGAAATAGCCACTCGCATCAGTTTTATTCAAAACTGACCTGATGCATGTACAAGTTTGGTCACACAAAATTAAAAAACAACAACAACAACAAAAAACCACTAATTTGGAGGTACATGAAACTGTGTGGTGAGTGAGAATTAGTAATTTTTTTTCCTCTTCTTTCTTCTCCTTTTCTCCCTCCTTTTCTTTTCTTATTTTTTTTTTTTTTTTTTGGGACCGCCACGGGGGTGTGCACGTGCACAAGTGGCACAAGAACAAGATCTGCCCCTGCACAAGAACAAAAAGCATTGTTTTGTGTTTTTTTCAAACCAGGCTGATCCAATTTTCTCAGCCACAACCGGCATTCATCGCCATCAGGATCAAACTTATCTGACATCCATTCCCACCTCCACTTATTCTTCATTCCCTTATCTACCTCTCACGCTTTTTTCTTTCCAGTATCGGTATTTTCCTCTAAAAACGGCATGATTGGAACACAAAGTCACAATATCCATGCATCAGTCTCAGACCGGCCGGAAGTCATCAACCGGATACACGGGTTATGCCCCTTTCAGCTGTGCATCTTTACACAAATCTGATACAAATCTTGTTTCGTTTACTTCTATATAATTTTTTTTAACGATTTTTTTTTCGAAAAATCGGATTTCCGATTGTAGGCTTCAGCAAAAATCTGATTTTCCGACCATAGGCGGAAAGGTGGCACCCATGTATATTAATTATAATTCTACAACAACTACATTAAGGAATGCGCATGTTAATTATAATTCTACTACAACTACATTGAGGAGTGTTTATGCGCCGCAAGAAACATGTTTCTGAACATCGCCGAGATTTTAACCCTGGACCCACTAACCATAGTGCCTATCCATGCGACCTATGCGACATTGACATGAAGTGGTCAGACTGTGTGGGTTGTGATGGCTGCAGAGTGTGGTACCACAGGTCTTGCCTCGAGCTTTCCGCTGATGGCTTTGACAAATTACAAAACCCCAATTTTCAGTGGCTGAATTTCAAATGTGACAGTGTTAACTGTGGGCCATTTCACGTTTCTCTTGTGAGCTGAGTAACTAATACTCTCCGCTGGCAGACCTAGATGGTAGTATTCCATCAGTGGACAGTAACCAGCATTTCAGCCCGTTAAGAGCAAGTAGCCCTCGGTGCCAGCATGGTAGCCACTTAGACCCAAGTACTGATAGAAAAACTCCCTCAGTGGACAGCGCCACCTCAGCTCACTCTAAGCACCCGGCTTTTCACCAAACGTCCACCAAAATGCCTCAGTGCCCCACCGCATGACAGACCATCCATTGGACCAGAAAGCCTCAGAGACAGGCAACAGAAGCAGGGACAATCCCTTCTCCTTTCCCATAAGGCATGGCCTCAGAATAATGACAGTAAATTGCCAGAACATTGTAAACAAGAAGGAAGAATTTGCAGCAACCATACGCTACTTTAAACCAGATATCATCTGCGGGTCACAATCACGGCTGGAATGCGAAATCCTAAACAGTGACATTTTCCCAGACAACTACGTGTGCCACAGGAGAGATAGGTGTAGCCACGCAATGGGAGTTTTCATCCTGACACATAAAAGCCTAACGGCTGCCGCATGCCCAGACCTAAATAGTGATACAAAACTGATGGGTCCGAGTGAACACCGCAAGAACCAAGAGCATACAGTCATGTAGGCTGCTTCTAAATGCACCACAAAAATATGAAAGATGTCACAGAACTTGAGAAGTCCCTCAGTCTATCACAACAAAGGAAAGAAACCATCTTCCTGGCAGGTGACTTTAACAGTACAGACATAGACTGGGACAGCGGAGTTGTGGACAGGGGGGCACCATATAGAATGGTACAGCAGGCGGTAGTGTGACATCGGCAGCCTTCCTGACTCAGATCCATGGACAACCAACCAGAGAAGATAATATTCTGGATTTGGTTTTCACGTCAAACCCCACTCTCAGCAAGAGCTCAGTATCCATACCTGGCCATAGAATAGTGGTGTCAGATTTTGACCTGAAGCTTCCGCGAGTCAAGAATCCAAGGAAACGCTTCATATACGCCCAGGCCAAGTGGGGGGAGCTAAATGACAGCCTGTACCTCCTGACCAGCGAGATTACGGCTATGAGAAAGAGAGACACTGACATCAACACGATGTGGACCCCCAATTCAAGACAACCCAAATGTCCACCGTAAACCAACACATCCCCTCTAGCCTCCAAAGAAGCTCAAGAAACCTACCTTGGATTATGAGGAAGACTAGAACACTGCTACAGCGTAAGAAGAGGCCATATATATATAACCAAGCAAACAACACACCAAACTGGAGCAACTACAAGTTTATGCACAAGAAATGCAGGCGAGTCATGAGGCAGGTGGAATCTCGCTTCATCAACTCCACCATTGAAAATGGCCTGAGGGACAATAGCACAAAACCCTTCTGGAAGTACCTCAAATCGAGACAGCAGGACAATACAGGCGTCGCCCCACTACGGAAAGAAACCTCCATGTTCAGCGACACAGCCTCTAAAGCCAAGATCCTGCTGGAGCAGTTTCAGTCTGTTTTCACTCCCCATGACGGATCATTACCCACAGACATCACAGGAAACTTTTTCCCAGACCTAGACAGACTGACCATTACAGAAGAAGGAGTAGCTAAACTACTATGGAATCAAAACCATTTTAAAGCAGTAGGACCCGATGGCATCCCAAATCAGATCCTCAAGATGCATGCAGATTCTATCGCTCCTTCACTCCTTCACTCACAGCAATCTTCCACGCATCAGTGGAGTCAGGAAAACTGCCAACCGACTGGTTATCTGCAAACATCTCATCAATATTCAAGAAAGGTGATGGCCACAAAGCACAAAACTACCGCCTGTCTCACTCACTTCTCTTTCTTGCAAGCTCCTTGAGAACATCATCTGCCCACATCTGCACCTCCACTTTGAAAAACATAAAATCCTTACAAGCAGAAACTTTCGGTTCTATATTTACCACTCCTGTGAAAACCATGAATGAACTCATGAAATCACATGATGTTAGGATCCAGACAGATATTGTGTAACGAAAGGGGTTATATCAAGAATTGCGTGTATGCGTGCGTGAATGATTTGCGTGTTCGCCCGTCTCACACTTCCTAACTCTCAAAACTTCTCTTGCTGTCACACCCCCTTCTATTACTAGAAAATAACAAGAATCAACAAAAGTTTACATAAGTACATATAACTCCATCAATAATATGAAAACGTTTAAGTAGTTCTGTACTCACGTACTTTGAAGCGATAATCCGTGAAAACACACTTTCACAAAACCACAAATAATAACCATTCAGATAATCCAAATAACACCAGTCACCATAAACACCAATATCGATCTGGTCACCGTCGACAGAGAGATAGAGTTTTCCCCAATAGTCTCATGGAGGTTAGAATTCACTGTGTCTTTCTTTGTCTCTAATCTCTGTCTCTGTCTCTGTCTATACACTGTCTTCCTTTCCTTATCCTTGGCCTTTCTATCTATCTATCCCTGGGGTTTCTCCCCTGTCTATCGTTGCTGTCGCTGCTGCTGTTGTGGCCGCTGCCGCCGTTGCTGCCGCTACTGCTGGGGTAGGGGTTGCTGCTGCTGCTGCTGATGATGATGTGGTAGCGGTTGCTACTGCTGCTGATGTGGTAGCGGTTGCTACTGCTGGTGCGGTAGCGGCTGCTACTGGTGTGGCAGTGGTTGCTGCTGCTGCTCGTCTTTCTTCCTCGTCTTCTCCTTTGGCCTCTTCTCTGGCCACTTCTTCTTCTCCTTCTTCGTCTCGCTCTTCTTCACCTTTTCGTCTTCTTCTTTGGCTCTTCTCTGGCCCCTTCTTCTTCTCCTTCTTCTTCTCCCTCTTCTTCACCTTCTCGTCTTCTTCTTTGGCTCTTCTCTCGTGATATCCTCTTCTTCTTTCTTCGTGAGCTTCTTTCTCTTCTCTCGGAGTTTCTTCTTCTTCTTCTTCTTCTTCTTCTTCACCTTCTTATTTACTTCTTCTTTCTTCTTCACCTTCCGCTCGAGGCCCCTCAGCCGGAGACTTCTGAAAACATACAAGTTTTCCCCACTAAATATCTTGATACATAAACTCCTCTGTATTTCCACATATACCTTTTTCTTCTCTCTGTGACAGGACCAGACCGGCAACATATAATTCAAATCTCATATGTGTCGAACACAGTTCACACATACGCAAAAATTTGTAACTCTAATTATAACACTAATTATTACATCTTGACGCTGACTACTTTCATTCACACAAATAAATATAATGCTATACATTGCAAGTTGAGGTTTCAACCTCAAATCAAATACTAATCCAATTTCAATTCGTTACTCAAAAATATACAACGATCCACCATCTGCATCACCTCCCTAATCCATCCTTCCTACTAATATCAAAATTATCTATTATTAATTCTTATTCCACAATAAGTAGAATATAATCATGGTTAAATTATTATTATGTTCATAATACAATATTTCAATGATAAACAATATATACCTGCAGACGCAGCTGCTAGAAGTACAAACACAACCACTCCGTGGTACATACAAAAGAAGAATGCAAACATTTTTTTGAATACATGTAATTGGTGAACCGTCACATGACTAGCTCAACCAATCAGAAATTAGTAATCAATAAAAATATTATAATTTATATCTTCACACAGGAAGATACCACAACACACAAAAAGTCACCGGACTAGTATAAACCCGGTCCGTGACAATACCCCCTTCCTGCAAAAAGAAAACGCCCGAGTTTTCTGAATTTTATCAGAAAGAAAAAATTATTACAATCATGTCCACCTATAATGTACAAGAAGCAAAAAGAGAAAACTAGTCATTAGCACTTCTCTTAATCATACACACTATTGTATTAAGCAATCACCCAAAGCGCATAGACGTACAGAATATGTAGTTCAAGTCCAAGCATGTTATCATGATACAGTGAAATCAAAAATCAAAAGGTACACAACAGACTATTTTCCAGTATTCCAATTGATTTGCAGCATTAAATATACAACAGCAGAATTATATACAAAGCAAGTTCATTTTTGCACAGATTTTATGGAATACACTGATGATAGTGCAGTGTTCCCGATTACGCACAGTAGTGCGTCAATTACGCACAAAATATAAAAAATGACGCAGGAAAATGTGCATGTGTGCGTCCTGTGGACGCACACATTTTTTTGGAATCGCTGAAGTCATAAATACGACCAACGAGTGGCGAACTAATTCACGGCATAATCAGAATCAGAACCCAACTGAGACTGCCATTGCAGACGATTAAAGATTGTGTCGGGAGTTGTCGTCCTTAAAAATCGCATGCGCGCGCATTGTAAACTTCCTCCAAGCAATACATTCACTGAACAAAAGAAATCTTCGTTAATCCATTCTTTGATTCTATCATACAGGATCATGTCACTTCTGACTTGGTTGACTGGGCCCAAAACCCGTTCATCCACCGATTTGGGGACTCTCAAAATTTGCACAAGGACTCTTAAAATTTTATACCTGGGAGTCCCAAGGACTCTCATTTTTTGTGTGTGGAGGGAACACTGGATAGTGTCTGGTTTTGGCTACAACTGTTTTGATGTATTCTTGAGCTAGTTTGCAAGATTCTAGGATCTTGTCTTTGACGTGTTTAAGCTGAATAGTGTCAGGGTAACGTGTTACCATATCAATGATGCTGAGAATGCATCTGTGACCTTCCTCAGACGGCGGAGAAATCGGTTCTACTAACTCAACTGTAACCCATTTGAATGAGTCTGAACTAGTCGGCATTTTGTCTAAAAGAACCGGTGGAATGCAATGTCTCTTGTCTTTAGCACGAGTAGTGACACAACAAGTATGACCTTGATCTTGGATGAGTGTGGTAGCACCCGAAAAAGGGTCGGACACACCTGGTAAATTCCCTACTATCAAATCGGCCACTGGTTGCTCAATGACACAACACAACACAGTGCCAGAGAAAAATCGAGTGTCAACGGGCACTTTAGCCAACGGAAATTCTTCTATATTCCCACCGAATGACAAACATTTACACTCTTTGCCAGTGTACTGGCCGTCCGAAACCAGTCTCTTGCGAACGCCACAGAACGTAGCCCCTGTGTCTCTGAGTACACTTGCTTTGAGGCCATTTACGGTACCTGATGCTAGCTTGGGTTGACCACAGTTTTCATCACCAACTGAGCAAATGACTTCCGCGACTAAGGCTGACTGAGTGTTAACTGGAGGGTCATGGTATTTCTGCGAACCACTCTCAGTATCTTGAGTCTCTGAGTATCCATTGCCACTAGCAGAAGGACACCATGCAGCTATGTGACCTAGACCCCCACAACAATAGCAAACTATGCCCTGTCTATTCTGTCTTTTGTTGAGAGGAGGACTACCTGCGAAATGAGAACCAGGTCTCGAATACGTATTGCCACGTCCACGAGGAGCCTGATTGTTCTGAGCGCCCTGTTGAGTATTCATGTTTTGACTTGCAAAACCCCTATCTGGAATAGGACCTGCGGGTTGGCAGTTTCCACGCGGAGAGCCACGAAATCCCGATCCCCGGAAATTATTCCATCTTTGGCCAGTCCCACGAAATTGATTCTGAGTGGGCACATTCTGAGAAATAGACGCGGATGCAAAAATCGAGTCATCTGACTTCCGTGCCAGTTTCTTTTCCGGGTGAGCCATGCGAAATGCTTCAGCACTGTCTATCAAAGCCGCGAATTTTGTCAAATTCCTTTCTTTCAAAAACACGGCGAGATCTCTCGAAACAGAAGCAATAAACTGCTCACACAAAATCAGATTCCATAGTCCATCAAAAGTCTTTTCACAATCTGATAGTTGGATCCATCTTTCCCAACAAGTGAGAAAAACGCTTTGAAAAAGTTACAAAACTTTCCCCCACTTCAGGCCTAACTGATCTGAATTTTTCTCTGAATCCATCTGCAGTGCACTGAAATTTCTTAAGAAGTTCTTGCTTAAGATCATCATATGAAACTGTACCGGTAGCAGACAAAGAATGATACACAGCTAAAGCCGGGCCTTGTAGCAATGCAGTTAAGTAAACAACCCATTTACTGCTATCATAATTGAGAGCCTTAGCATGTGCCTCAAACTGGTACAAAAAAGAATCAATGTCATCCCTGTCCTCTTTGAAAACAGGTAGTTGGGGCAACTTTGGGAACGAAGGATTAGAGCTCCGAGTCCTAGGGGTAGGGGTCTCCCTCTTCAATTCAGCTTGTTTCAACTGAAGTTCAATCTCTTTTTCCTTTAGCTTAAGGCTTTGTCTATCAAGTTCCATCTGATAATCCATCTTCAATTTCCTTTCCTCTCTTTCCAGTTCTTCCCTTTTAGCATTCTGTTCTAACTGAAATCGTTTTTCCTCTCTTTCCTGTTTAACCTTTTCCCGTTCCAGTTCCTGTTCTAACTGCAATTTTTTAGCGTCTCTTTCCTGTTCCTGTTTAACCTTTTCCTGTTCTCTTTCCTTGGCCCTATCATGTCTCTGAAAACACTGCTCAATGTACTGCTGCAGCTTTTCGTCAGTAAAACCTAACTTCTGGGCTTGAGTCAAAAATGAGTTAAACAGAGTATCGTATTCCTCAACAGAAGACATGGTCAGTTGAATTCAAAAGCAAATTACTAAAAGTAAGACAAAGCGAGTGACAACTTAACAACTAACTTAATGTAATACAAGGTAAAAATTATTTTTTTCCCAAGTTTCACAAGGCCAGAATTATTACAAAAATCAAAAACAAATTCAGATTTGACAAAAGAAAACAATTCAAAATCGAACCAAGCGAAGTTTGTCAGATGAAAAGTATTTTGAAATCAATGCAAGTTCAAGTTTGACAAAATAAAAATATTTCAAAATCAAAGCAAGCTAAGTTTGACAAAAGAAAATTATTTCAAAATCAAAGCAAGTTTAAGCTAACACAAGGAAATTATTTCGAAATCAATGCAAATACAAGTGTGACCAAAGAAGATTATTTCGAAATGAAAACAAGTTCAAGTCCAACAAAACAGCATACCATAAAAGAAAAGAGAAACAATGTTTAGATTATATTCCGTCTAAGTTCAAGCAAGCATCAGAAAACCATACTAAATGCAACAATTAATAACTGTAACAACTACCCATATTCAAATCCAAATTATGACAGGTGAAATTTTATAAGTAATTGCTTTGAAATGAAAACAAAACAAAACAAAACAAATAATAATAATAATGAAACACTATACTAAATGAACAAACGACGACAACAACATCACAACACAACAAAGAGAGAACTAAAATTCTAAACTAATATCGGTACAATAGAATACAAGAAATCAATTGAAAAACAACTAAGTTCCACTTCGGCTAGAAAACACCGGAAGTTACGTTAAAATGCCAAAAATAAATCCTAAACACCTACAACAACTAAAATAGGGATGTGACAACTATAACTATACAAGACAGGATCCTAAAAGTATAGAACTTAGAAGAAAAACAAAACAAAACTGAAAAGCTGAACTAGAATTAGCAATATTTATACAACAGGAAGAAAAATGAATCTAAGCCCTTTCTGATCCCAGAACTATACAAGGAATCAGACCCGTAAGGAAAGAATCGGAGACGGGGTATAATCTATATAAACACCAACATTCTACCCAAAAAGAAATGAAAACAACAATATAACAAGTCAGTTACACAGTACACACTTGTACACCAAAGTTAGCACACCAAAGTTAACTGCCCAAAATTTATACAAAACCCCTCTACTATTTATTCTTATACTTATTCAATTAACTCCCATAATATAAACTCCAAATAAGATACAAGACAAATAAATAATCTAAACTCCCACTAACTAACTACGGGTTTCAGGGTCACCACTGTAACGAAAGGGGTTATATCAAGAATTGCGTGTATGCGTGCGTGAATGATTTGCGTGTTCGCCCGTCTCACACTTCCTAACTCTCAAAAACTTCTCTTGCTGTCACACCCCCTTCTATTACTAGAAAATAACAAGAATCAACAAAAGTTTACATAAGTACATATAACTCCATCAATAATATGAAAACGTTTAAGTAGTTCTGTACTCACGTACTTTGAAGCGATAATCCGTGAAAACACACTTTCACAAAACCACAAATAATAACCATTCAGATAATCCAAATAACACCAGTCACCATAAACACCAATATCGATCTGGTCACCGTCGACAGAGAGAGAGAGTTTTCCCCAATAGTCTCATGGAGGTTAGAATTCACTGTGTCTTTCTTTGTCTCTAATCTCTGTCTCTGTCTCTGTCTATACACTGTCTTCCTTTCCTTATCCTTGGCCTTTCTATCTATCTATCCCTGGGGTTTCTCCCCTGTCTATCGTTGCTGTCGCTGCTGCTGTTGTGGCCGCTGCCGCCGTTGCTGCCGCTACTGCTGGGGTAGGGGTTGCTGCTGCTGCTGCTGCTGATGATGTGGTAGCGGTTGCTACTGCTGCTGATGTGGTAGCGGTTGCTACTGCTGGTGCGGTAGCGGCTGCTACTGGTGTGGCAGTGGTTGCTGCTGCTGCTCGTCTTTCTTCCTCGTCTTCTCCTTTGGCCTCTTCTCTGGCCACTTCTTCTTCTCCTTCTTCGTCTCCCTCTTCTTCGCCTTTTCGTCTTCTTCTTTGGCTCTTCTCTGGCCCCTTCTTCTTCTCCTTCTTCTTCTCCCTCTTCTTCACCTTCTCGTCTTCTTCTTTGGCTCTTCTCTCGTGATATCCTCTTCTTCTTTCTTCGTGAGCTTCTTTCTCTTCTCTCGGAGTTTCTTCCTCTTCTTCTTCTTCTTCTTCTTCACCTTCTTATTTACTTCTTCTTTCTTCTTCACCTTCCGCTCGAGGCCCCTCAGCCGGAGACTTCTGAAAACATACAAGTTTTCCCCACTAAATATCTTGATACATAAACTCCTCTGTATTTCCACATATACCTTTTTCTTCTCTCTGTGACAGGACCAGACCGGCAACATATAATTCAAATCTCATATGTGTCGAACACAGTTCACACATACGCAAAAATTTGTAACTCTAATTATAACACTAATTATTACATCTTGACGCTGACTACTTTCATTCACACAAATAAATATAATGCTATACATTGCAAGTTGAGGTTTCAACCTCAAATCAAATACTAATCCAATTTCAATTCGTTACTCAAAAATATACAACGATCCACCATCTGCATCACCTCCCTAATCCATCCTTCCTACTAATATCAAAATTATCTATTATTAATTCTTATTCCACAATAAGTAGAATATAATCATGGTTAAATTATTATTATGTTCATAATACAATATTTCAATGATAAACAATATATACCTGCAGACGCAGCTGCTAGAAGTACAAACACAACCACTCCGTGGTACATACAAAAGAAGAATGCAAACATTTTTTTGAATACATGTAATTGGTGAACCGTCACATGACTAGCTCAACCAATCAGAAATTAGTAATCAATAAAAATATTATAATTTATATCTTCACACAGGAAGATACCACAACACACAAAAAAGTCACCGGACTAGTATAAACCCGGTCTGTGACATATTGCAATCCTAGACTTCAATAAAGCGTTCAACACTGTCCCACATCACAAGTTACTTCACAAACTGAAACACTATGGCATTAGTGGACCCATTCACACCTGGCTTTCAAACTTTCTCCCAACGCAGCATGAGAGTGGTCTTGTAGGGAAAAGCTTCCGAGGAGCTGGCAGTCCTGTCCGGCGTCCCACAAGGTACAGTGTTTGGGCCTTTGCTATTCCTGTGCCACTTCATTAACCTGCAGAACACCGTGAAGTCAACAGTTCAGCTCTTTGCAGACGACTGCACCCTTTACAGAGAGATCCATTCCTTCCAGGATCACCACACCCTACAGTCTGACCTGAGAAACCTCAGAAGTGGACATCAACATGGGGGATGAAATTCAACACTCAGAAGTGCTACATCCTCTCCACCAAACCTAAATCAAGCTACTTCTACAGCGCCCCAATTTTCAGTGGCTGCATTTCAAATGTGATACTATTAACTGTGGGTCATTCACATTTAGGAGTTTCTCTTGTGAGCTGAGTAACTATTACTCTCGCTGGCAGACCTAGATGGTAGTATTCCATCAGTGGACAGTAACCAGCATTTCAGCCTGTTAAGAGCAAGTAGTCCTAGGTGCCAGCATGGCAGCCACTTAGACCCAAGTACTGATAGCAAACCTCCCTCAGGGGACAGTGCCACCTCAGCTCACTCTAAGCACCCCTTTTTACCAAACGTCCACCAAAATGTCTCAGTGCCCCACCGCATGACAGACCATCCATTGGACCAGAAAGCCTCAGAGACAGGCAACAGTAGCAGGGAAAATCCCTTCTCCCTTCCCACAAGGCATTCCCAGAGCATTGTAAACAAGAAGGAAGAATTTGCAGCAACCATATGTTACATTAAACCAGAGATCATCTGCGGGTCACAATCATGGCGGTAAGGCGACATTCTTAACAGTGAAATTTTCCCATGTGTGCCACAGGAGAGATAGGGGTAGCCACGCAGGGGGAGTCTTCACCCTGCCGCATATCCAGGGTCCGAGTCAACACCGCAAGAACCAAGAGCATAGATGTAGCTGCTTCTAAATGCCCCACAGAAGTATGAAAGATGTCACAGAACTTGAGAAGTCCCTCAGTCTATCACAACAAAGGAAAGAACTATGGCTTAAGAAGAGGCCATATATATATATATATATATATATATATATATATATATATATATATATATATATATATATATATATATATATATATATATATATATATATATATAACCAAGCAAACAACAAACCAAACTGGAGCAACTACAAGTTTATGCAGAAGGAATGCAGGCAAGCCACAAGGCAGGTGGAATCTCGTTTCATCAACTCCACCATTAAAAATGGCCTGAGGGACAATAGCACCAAACCCTTCTGGAAATACCTCAAATCAAGACGGCAGGACAATACCGGCGTTTCCCCTCTACGGAAAGGAACCTCCATGTTCAGCGACACAGCCTCTAAAGCCAAGATCCTGCTGGAGCAGTTTCAGTCTGTTTTTACTCCCCATGACGGATCATTACCCACAGACATCACAGGAAACTTTTTCCCAGACCTAGACAGACTGACCATTACAGAAGAAGCAGTAGTTAAACTACTATGGAATCAAAACCCTTTCAAAGCAGCAGGACCCGATGGCATCCCAAACCAGATCCTCAAGATGCGTGCAGATTCTATCGCTCCTTCACTCACAGCAATCTTCCACACATCAGTGGAGTCAGGAAAACTGAAACCGACTGGTTATCTGCAAACATCTCGTCAATATTCAAGAAAGGTGATGGCCACAAAGCACAAAACTACCGCCTGTCTCACTCACTTCCCTTTCTTGCAAGCTCCTTGAGCACATCATCTGCCCACATCTTCACCTCCACTTTGAAAAACATACAATCCTTACAAGCAGAAACCATGGGTTCCGTACTTACCACTCCTGTGAAACCCAGCTACTAACAACCATGAACGACATCATGAAGTCACATGATGTTGGGATCCAGACAGATGTTGCAATCCTAGACTTCAGTAAAGCGTTCAACACCGTCCCACATCACAAGTTACTTCACAAACTGAAACACTATGGCATTAGTGGACCCATTCACACCTGGCTTTCAAACTTTCTCACTCAACGCAGCATGAGAGGGGTCTTGGAGGGGGAAGCTTCCGAGGGGGTGGCAGTGTTTGGGCCTTTGCTATTCCTGTGCCACACCACTGACCTGCCGAACACCGTGAAGTCAACAGTATGGCTCTTTGCAGATGACTGCATCCATTACAGAGAGATCCACTCCTTCCAGGATCACCTCACCCTACAGTCTGACCTGAGAAACCTGGGAAGTAGGCATCAACATGGGGGATGAAATTCAACACTCAGAAGTGCTACATCCTCTCCACCAAACCTAAATCAAGCTACTTCTATAGCGCCCCAATTTTCAGTGGCTGTGTTTCAAATGTGATACTATTAACTGTGGGTCATTCACATTTAGGAGTTTCTCTTGCGAGCTGAGTAACTATTACTATTGCTGGCAGACCTAGATGGTAGTATTCCATCAGTGGACAGTAACCAGCATTTCAGCCTGTTAAGAGCAAGTAGTCCTAGGTGCCAGCATGGCAGCCACTTAGATCCAAGTACTGATAGCAAACCTCCCTCAGGGGACAGCGCCACCTCAGCTCACTCTAAGCACCCCTTTTTACCAAACGTCCACCAAAATGCCTTAGCGCCCCACCGCATGACAGATTATCCATTGGGCCAGAAAGCCTCAGAGACAGGCAACAGTAGCAGGGAAAATCCCTTCTCCCTTCCCACAAGGCATTCCCAGAGCATTGTAAACAAGAAGGAAGAATTTGCAGCAACCATATGTTACATTAAACCAGAGATCATCTGCGGGTCACAATCATGGCGGTAAGGCGACATTCTTAACAGTGAAATTTTCCCATGTGTGCCACAGGAGAGATAGGGGGAGCCACGCAGGGGGAGTCTTCACCCTGCCGCATTTCCAGGGTCCGAGTCAACACCGCAAGAACCAAGAGCATAGATGTAGCTGCTTCTAAATGCCCCACAGAAGTATGAAAGATGTCACAGAACTTGAGAAGTCCCTCAGTCTATCACAACAAAGGATTGATTGATTGATTGATTGTTGCTTTAGGTCCAGCGGACTCTTCCGAGCCAAATCAGTACCGGACAACCCCCAATCCGCATAAAAGATCTGCCGAAACAACCCTAGTGGGAAAATTGAATGCCCTCCACCGGCCAGTCGCTTTACAATAAAGACATCCCACGCAGGGGACGGCTGAGGCTTTACCCCAACTATTCTAACCCCCGGTTACAAAAACAAAATAGAATACAAACATCATTATAAATCATCAACAAAACACATACATATAAAATGCCTATAGTGCTAAATAGTACAATCATAGGAAGCCCTAGTGACCACCCGGCAGAAAGCGTCCAACACTCCCAAGCTGATCCAACAGACCTCATACACAAACAAGGAGTCTTGTCCAGGAAGAGTTTTCAAGAAAAAAGGTAGGTCATTGATCTAGCGAAGAAGAAGATAGTATAGCAGAGTGATAGGACAGATCAGGAATGGGAAAGAGCAAATGAGGAAGACAGCGACAGTGGGAATTTAAAGCACTAAATTTCCAGAAAGTGGGGATACTATTTATACTGAAACCCCCGGCACTCCAACGGGGGGGAACTGTTGCCGCATTGAATCAGTCATGCCTACAAAGGCAAGACAGGTTTTCAACTGGGGCTTTCACTTTTTCCTTTATAGGTTTGAACAATCTACAGTGGCAAGATTGCTCATGACCCCAAGGGGTAACAACAAAGGAAAGAACTACGGCTTAAGAAGAGGCCATATATATATAATATCAAACTGGAGCAACTACAAGTTTATGCAAAAGGAATGCAGGCAAGCCACGAGGCAGGTGGAATCTTGCTTCATCAACTCCACCATTGAAAACGGCCTGAGGGACAATAGCAGTTTAGCACGAAACCCTTCTGGAAGTACCTCAAATTGAGACGGCAGGACAATACAGGCGTCGCCCTACTACGGAAAGGAACCTCCATGTTCAGCGACACAGCCTCTAAAGCCAAGATTCTGCTTGAGCAGTTCCAGTCTGTTTTCACTCCCCATGACGGATCATTACCCACAGACATCACAGGAAACTTTTTCCCAGACCTAGACAGACTGACCATTACAGAAGAAGGAGTAGCTAAACTATGACAGAATCAAAACCTTTTCAAAGCAGTAGGACCCAATGGCATCCCAAACCAAATCCTCAAGATGCGTGCAGATTCTATCGCTCCTTCACTCACAGCAATCTTCCGCACATCAGTTGAGTCAGGAAAACTGCCAACCTACTGGTTATCTGCAAACATCTTGTCAATATTCAAGAAAGGTGATGGCCACAAAGCACAAAACTACCGCCTGTCTCACTCACTTCCCTTTCTTGCAAGCTCCTTGAGCACATCATCTGCCCACATCTTCACCTCCACTTTGAAAAACATACAATCTTTACAAGCAGAAACCATGGGTTCCGTACTGGCCACTCCTATGAAACCCAGCTACTAACAACCATGAACAACATCATAAAGTCACATCATGCTGGGATCCAGACAGATGTTGCAATCCTAGACGTCAGTAAAGTGTTAAAAAAACTGTCCAACATAACAAGTTACTTCACAAAATGAAACACTACGGCATTAGTGGACCCATTCACACCTGCCTTTCAAACTTTCTCACCCAACGCAGCATGAGAGTGGTCTTGTAGGGAAAAGTTTCCAAGGAGGTGGCAGTCCTGTCCGTCCGGCAAACTTGTTTTTTCCAACCTAGTTCCAGTCATTCGCCCAAAAAGGCAATCACCGAAGTCGAACGAAGCTCTCCGATGTGTTACGAGATGATGCCAGCATGACGACGACTAGTTGACATTAAAAATGATCGCTGTTGCTTCTAATTCTGTTCGATTTACACAGATTAGCATTTCGCAGCGGTATACTTTTTTATTATCGATCATATTTAATAGTTGCGTTCCTTGATTTGCATTTTGTTAGTTCTGAGCAGTAGACTAATAATACCATTCCCCATTTCCTGCCTAGAACCAAGTAGACACTGTTATACAGTATACATAGGCTTAATCTACATTATATACAGTGGAACCTCCGGTATACCACTGTCCAAAATCTGAGAAAAAACGGTCTTATAATAGAGGTGGTCTTATACCGGAAACAAGGGGTGGTGTGGGGGCGGGGAAGGGGGGTCACCGTCAGGCTCGGAGGGGTATGTAGTCATAATTTTCACACTCACCAGCATGTATTCTCTGACAAAGGAAACTGTAAAACATGTTTCATTTTTAGCTTTGTCTTTTATTCACAACTTCAAAAATAAAAAAAACAGTCGAACCACTGCCAGACGCGTTCATACAAGTCTGTCAGTGCAGAAGCTCTCAGTTTCGATGTTTTCCTTTCGCCACTTTCTCCACTCTCCCATCGTAGTTTCACAGATTCCTTATCCTTTATGATGAGCTGAATTTGGGTCTTCCCAACCTCTAAACTTCTTGCAATAGACAAACAACCCTCCCCAT
The DNA here is from genome assembly GCA_036898135.1 of Oncomelania hupensis. Classification (NCBI taxonomy): domain Eukaryota; kingdom Metazoa; phylum Mollusca; class Gastropoda; order Littorinimorpha; family Pomatiopsidae; genus Oncomelania; species Oncomelania hupensis. The sequence goes on from CM072521.1 coordinate 60,056,216, forward strand.
TTTCACTTCTTTCAATCACTTTTATTCTCTCTGCCAAACTCAAAATGTTCCCCTATTGTGCAACGCCATTTTGACAAGCCAGTGTAGGCGAGTAATGTCCCTTATTTGCTAACCGGAAATAGCAGACAACAGCATGTGTACACTAACATGAGAGTAAAAACGAAAGGTACAGACAACAAATTAACTGATATCCTCTTTTAAATTGCCCTAAGACGGTCGTATAAAGGGCTTAAGACACGGTCGCTGATCGCATAAACGAGGTTGTCGCATACCAGAGGTAATTTATTATTGGAAGTGAATCCGTCAGAAGTTTTCAGGTCACATAACGGAGGGAGTCGTATACCAGAGAGACGGATACCGGAGGTTCCACTGTATTAGAAGTCAGTCTTCGTGCAGCGAAGAAGCTCACTAGCTGAATATAATTATTAGACCTGTATTGTTTGTTTTATACGTAAATAAATGTATAAATTACAGTATATCTATTCTAATTAATAATATTTAGGCCTATACTTTATAATATTTGAATCTTTAAATTTCCGGAGAAGGACGAGTAGGCTAAGCGAATTTTGTTTATAACTCGAGATCAGAGTTAAATTAATAGTTAGTTAGTTATTCATTGCTTACAGGGTCCAGCGGACTGCAAAGAGCCGAATCAGGACCACAAAATCAAGACAACTCGAGATCAGAGTTAAATTAATAGCTAATTAGTTATTCATTGCTTACAGGGTCCAGCGGACTGCAAAGAGCCGAATCAGGACCACAAAATCAAGACCACAACTTCGCTAGTAGTAGTAGTAGTAGTAGTAGTAGTAGTAGTAGTAGTAGTAGTAGTAGTAGTAGTAGTAGTAGTAGTAGTAGTTATTTAGTTAAATCTTTAATTTATTTATTTCGTTATTATTATTATTATTATTATTATTATTATTATTATTATTATTATTTGTTTGTTATTATTATTATTATTATTATTATTATTATTATTCCTACTTAAAAAAAAAAGAAAAGAATAGTGTGCTGCTGTGCATGCTCAATGGTGTAAATATGGTCATTGACGTTTTGTTTGTTTTTGCTGAAGTTGGGTGTAACCCGAAATATTCAGATGGTGTTACTGGTTATTTTTTCTTATAGATTTACCATTTATGAAAATTTCCGCCTGCCACGCAACATTTTTTAAAATATGTGTTTCTCATTAAAATACATATCATTGAAATACATATAACACATTTACTGTATCAGTTAAAAAGAATAATATTAGTTAAATAAATAATTGCTTTGGTGCTTGCAATAAAAATGTCACCTTCTTTTGAGACCATTATAAACTTGCTTTGCCTTGGGCTGAAGGGACATCAACGTATCCATAGCGCTTTGAAGTTTTGTCATGGTTTTATTGTTTATATAGATGTGAAATCGTTGTATGTGCGCATTATGTGTTATGTATTACTATTTGTGTCAATATATTAATCATCATAAAATAATAATAATACTAACTGCTTCAAAATGCGAATCTCGTCTTGACTTACAGCTTGAAGCTGTGCAGATCGAGAAAGAATTAGATCTAGAAGCAACAGCGGCTATTTTTATGCACGGATATTTCACCACAGGCTTTGAAGTCTTTTCTTTCGTCTTTGTAAACTCGTGGGCCTCCTACATACGTACGTACCGTAGTATAGTATGTAATTGAGGCCTACGAAAGACTAGACTTCCCAGCCTGTGGTTTCACGTAGTGCTGCCAGCCTTCGTTCGTAAAACATCGGATAGCTTTGCTCGACTCGGAGAGCTTCGTTCTACTTCGGTAATTGCCTTTTTCGGCGAATGACTGGAACTAGGTTGGAAAAAACAAGTTTGCGTCCGGCGTCCTACAAGGTACAGTGTTTGGGCTTTTGCTATTCCTGTGCCACATCATTGACCTGCTGAACACCGTGAAGTCAACAGTATGGCTCTTTGCGGACGACTGCACCCTTTACAGAGAGATCCATTCCTTCCAGGATCACCTCACCCTACAGTCTGACCTGAGAAACCTCGAGAAGTGGGCATCAACGTGGGGGATGAAATTCAACACTCAGAAGCGCTACATCCTCTCCACCAAACCCAAATCAAGCTACATCTATGAAATGAACAATACTGTACTCCAACATGTTGACCAAAACCCCTACCTGGGTGTACAGATCTCGTCTGACTTGAAATGGGGTACCCTTATCTCAAATGCCTGCAAGAAAGCAAAATCCACCCTTGAGTTCCTACACAGGATCCTCAGGAACTGTCCCCAGGAGATACTGGAAAGAACACAACGACAGGATGCCCGCTTCATTATGCCAGAAGCAGGTTGTGTCACCAACATGCTGCAAGACCTCCAACTGTCAACCTTAGAGAACCATCCAAGGCAGCTCAGTGCAGACTCACCATGCTGCATAAGATAGCCAACGATGTCATTCAGCCCTACCAATGGAAAATTCTCTCCTAGGCCGATCAAGGAAGACGCAGAGTCAACCCAACCTCTTACTCTGGCTTCCAATATCAAAACATTCGCGTAAGACAGATCATCAACAATAGCCATGGTTTCAAAATCCCAGTCACCAAAACAGAATTTTTTCATACAAACTCCTTTGGAATGGAATCAACTGCCAGAAGAGGTGGTTTTCATACGGTCTGCCAGCGCATTCTCATTAGCTGTGGGCAGACTGTCAGCCCCTCCAACTCAGAAATAAACTACCACCCTGTTTTTAACCTGTTTTTAAATACTGCACAGAAATGTTAAATGATAGCACAAAGCTGATCACTCCCAAAGTCCTATTTATAGTCATTATTGACTTCTTCCACTGACCCGTCCAACATCATCAAGACGGGAATCCAGATCCAGATCCTAAAGATCCAGACTTTTAACTTTTTTTTAACAGAACTGTGGATATAGAATGGTACCTCTTTATGTTCTTAATATTGTTCCAATACAAATATTTTGAGAGTTTTCATGAATAATGTTGCCTGTTGGCTGTTGCACAAATTTATACACTAATAAGGTATTTAAACTGGACTGTACTATCCTATCCTATCCCGTAACTCGGAGGTCGTAGGGGCACCACAAATGATTGTTTAACCAGAGTACTCCATCTTTATGTGTCCTCAGCAACCCTGATTTTCTTCTTCTACCTCCTTGCACTGTGCCTTGCAGGATGGTCTTTGCAAGGCCTGATGATCTGGTGACGTGGCCATACCATCGGAGTTTCCGTTTCTTCACCACTGTGAGCAGGTCAACGTGTTGTCCAATAGCTTGTTTGATGGTCTGTCGGACTTCATCGTTGGTGATGTGCTGGGTATATGAAATGCCCAAAAGTCTTCTGTAGCACCTCATCTCCATGCTTTGTATTGTTCATTGTTGATCTGCTGTGGGGTTCCATGTTTCGCAAGCGTATAGGGAGATGGAGTGACAAGGGAGCGCAGCAATCTTACCGGACTGTATTAAATGATGAAATAAGACCTGGTCATAACAAGTTAGATAAAATAAATTTGCACTTAAAACTCACGAGAAAGGACTTTAAAAATATTATTGTAAGCATTTACATAATAAATAATTTATAATACAACTTTCAATTGAACATTTGTTATAACTATGAACAGTATAAAAATATATAATTAATTTGACACACACACAAACACACATACAGAGTATAAGTATAACTGAACACACTAAAAGTAAAACAAAGTATGTGAGAAAGAAAAGTCCACATCATTAATGGGAAAGAAGTGCGGCATTGGTCTGTACAAACAAGTACATAAACACTGTGTAATACAAGTACCTCATAGACTGTGTTGATGTTCATGGGGACAGCTGAAATGACAATGCCATTGAGAACATCATCATTGTGTTGTGCAATCAGTCCATCCTCACTCAAAGAAACATTTTTACCGTGATTTGAATGAAACCGCCACCCTAGGCCCTGCAAGCAAACAACAATCAATTACAATCTTCAACTTTATGGAGAAAAAAGGCATAATAAAATCTTCATTAATTAAATAATTATACTCGTATCGTATACACTGTGCACCTTTAGGCACAATTAATCATTCAATGACTCCCCGTTATCCATCAATCTTTAAAAAAATAACAAATAAAACATTAGTATAGGCTATAACATATCGGCAGGGCTCCTATTGTTCTTCCTGAGCATCCAGCATATGAGTATGACAGTGTTGTGGAGGCCTATCCTATCCTATCTCCACAACTCAAAAGTCATTGGGGTAGTCCACAGTTGATCGTTTAACCAGCGTACTACTCCCTCTATCTCTGTCCTCAGCAGTCCTCAAGCCAGTCTATTCTTGAATGTTGTTTTCCCACTTCTTTTTCTGTCTCCCTCTTCTTCTGCATCCTTGCACTGTGCCTTGCAGGATGGTCCTTTGCAAGGCTTGGTGCTTTGGTGATGTGGCTATACCATTGGAGTTTCTGTTTCTTCACCACTGTGGAGTCATACACCTCAAAAGACTGCTATCATCATCATCATTATCATTGTCATCATCATCATAGTATATCATACCTCACAGAGTGGCACACAAGTAGCAATAGTTCCAAGCTCTGCCACATTCACAGTTGAAGCAATACATCTCAGTTCTGCCAGTTTCTTCTCTATCTCAGCCACAGCCTGCTGATCAACAGTGACAGTCACTTGGATGACGTTGCCAAGAATGGTGGAAAGTTTGGATCCTGGGTCCAAGTCTGCAGCTCTTTGCTTCAGCACGCATGTCATGTCAGTGATGGAGGAAGAGGAGGAGGACCTGCGCACCCTGTGAGTCACAAGACGGTGGGAGGTGAGCATTCCATGCTGAGCTGAAGTCCAGTTCTTGGCACTCACCATGGAGTCCCTGGATTTCAGTTTACTGTTCAACGCCACATCCTTCAATCGCTGCCTGCACACTTTCAGCGCCTTCTCCATGCTGTCACACTTGGCATCAATGTCTGCAACTGTCTGTTCGTACTTCTTCTCATTTTGCTCCAAAAGAGAGTCCAGCTTTTTGATCACTTTCTCCACCAAGTCTTCTCCCTTCTGCAAGGCTTTCACAATGTCATCCAGCTCTGAGCGACACTTGTCCACCATTTCTGACAGTTCAGTGATGTTGGGGCAAGAGCGGTGCTTGGTGGTAGCACACACATGACAGATGGCAGCTTGATGGCTTGCACAAAACAGCTCAGATGGTTTACCAGCATGCACTTTGCAATACTCTAATTGACTGGCTGCCAGACTCTCAACATTTACATTGGGACCAAAGTTGGTTTCTTGTGATTCCTTGATATACTAAAATTCCTGTGCACATCTGCACAGGACTGGCACATCATATCAGCACAATCCATTGCCCTCGCAGATGATACAGCAGCAGACTTATGAAGCGACATCCACTACACACTCACATGATCCTTCTTCAATGTCCGAGCACTCTCAACCATGAAAAAAAAAAAGCAGTCATCACCACGTCAGTTGGGCAAAGCATCAACAATAGCATGACCCCAGTCGTCTTGGTTTTCCATCACAAACTGGGGCTGCGACACAGAGGGCACACACTTTCTCTTGATTTGCTGACAGCCAAGACACCAGACATTGTCGGCACACAACAATATTGTGCACAGGGTAGAAGTTTGGGTTCTGTGAAAAAGTCGTGGCACACTGCAACATTCTGTATCACAGTCAGGTCAGATAACAGGAACTTGCTGCTGGCCAGGAACTTGCTGCTGCCGGCGGCCATAACCCCTTTTGACTGCTGGAACAAACCAACAGATTAAATGGGGTTTCCTAGAATAACTAAACACAGGTATTCTTTACTTCTTGGTACAACTATATTTAAGTTAGTAAGTAGGCCTATACTTTCTCAGTTTCTGTTTCAATTATTCAAAACAAATGTATAGTTGGTAGAGAGAAAAAATAACTTTTGCAATAAACATGGAATTTCAGTGTCTCTTCAAATAACGACGCTTACCTACTTCTGGACCGAGATGTACTTTTAACCTGAAGGTTTTTTTAGAATGAGCACTATGAGTATGAATATGATGTAAATAATTGTACACATATCACCAGGCTTCCACAAGAGGAGCCCTTTTAAGAATATAATAGGCAATATGAAGTTAGTACAAAAAGAACTATGGAGCATAATTTTTTTTTTTTTTTAAATCAAATTAATTAGCGCGCACACACCACCACCACCACATCTATGGCTCCTGTGGTGTTTTCTGCCAACAACATCATCGGCAGTATCCAGATCCAGATCTACTTATACCTCCCAAGTCACGAGCAAACGACTTGTACGAGCCTCCTCCAAATAAGAACTACGATTACTCTCTGGACCAATGTGCATACAATTTTTAGACTAAACCATTTGTTGTACCAGACTAAAATTCGACATTCTAGAGTGAAATATACATTTAAATTCGAATACACTGGTGATGTAGAATTCTTGTCATGCGTGTGTGTGGTAATGCTGCTATGGTTGTGTTCGGGAAGATTAGCGGATGTTAATTATCTCCCTTCACTAGGCAATCGCCACCACCATCGCCACCACTACCACCCAGCGCGCGCAAATGCATACACATTATATAAACACACAAGTTCACCAAATCTAAACAAGGTACAGTTTTTAAACAGCAAGAAAGGAAAACTGAAATTTAATGAAGAAAAGAATTATGCGTCTTGGAAAATGTGTTCTGTTGAAAAGACAAGATCAGATCAGAGGTCCATAATATATAACATACCCGAACATTGGGGTTTAACGTCTACACCCACATTGGCGATATGGCAGACGGGGATAACCATCCCAGCTAATGAAAACTGGTATTACTGGAAGAGTTTTGACAGTGATCAAATACGTATCAAAAAGCCAAGTCATGTGTTAGAACACATGATGGTCTGTCATCTACTTGTTTTTACGTGTAACGCTGGAGTGAGGCAATTAGAAAATCTGTCACCTGTATTATTTTCTTTGTTTTTGAATGATTTAAGGACTTTCCTTGCAGAATATATCGACGGGTTATCATTGTCACAGAATTTGGCCATTGGCTTCGGCTTTTCTGATGTTGAACAGTATTTTCATTTGTTTTTGTTACTCTATGCTGATGATACTGTCATTTTATCAGAATTTGCTGAAGACATATGCAGAAGGCCTTAAATATTTTAGATCTATACTGTAGAAAATTTGGATTGTGTTTAAATATTACAAAAACAAAAGTGATGATTTTTTTCCCGCGGTAAAGTTAGAAGGTTGCCTGTTTTTAAATTGTAAATTGTAATTCTTGAAATTGTTTGGGAATATAAATATCTGGGGACCCTTTTTCAATATAATAACAAATTTTTAAAAAATCTGAGATCCATGAGTGTATCAGCTGAACGTGCTATGTTTGCGCTTTTTAAAAAAATGTAGAAAACTGGATTTGCCGCTTGATATTCAGTTAGATCTTTTTGATAAAGGTGTAAAACCGATTTTATTGTATAACTGCGAGGTATGGGCCCATGAAAAAATAATAATATGTGATAGATTACAACTAAAATTTTTGAAATTGATTCTTAGTGTTAAAACTTATACACCGACCTGTATGGTTTAGGTGAAGTTGGCTGTTTTCCTGTTTCCTTAGATGCTAAATGCAGGCTACTCTGTTTCTGGTATAAACTTTGTATCCATTGTTGCAATGTATAGAATGTCAGTACTTATGTTTCGACTGTGCCCTTATTTATTTTTTTAAATTCTGAGTATAAACTCTCCTGGTTATGTACTGTTCGTTCTCTGCTAAATGATCTTGGTCTGTCTTTTATTTGATTACACGGCTGTAAATACTCTTTGAATTGTTTTAAGACCATGGTCAAACAACGCTTGAGAGACCAGTTCTTGCAAACCTGGCATCAGGATGTATTCGATCATAATGCTTGTATTACGTATAGAATTTTTAAGAGTACCTTCTGTTTCGAAGATTATTTATTTTACTTGTCACCTCTATCGAGAAGAAACTTCTTGAAATTTAGGCTCAGCTGTCACAAACTCCCAATTCAATCACTTAGATATTTGAATATTCAGAGAGAAGATAGACTGTGTACTCTGTGTGATCTGGGAGAACTATGTGATGAATTTCATTATAATTATGTTTAGATGTACAAATTCTGTGTTGATTGTTAACAGACTTTCTTTAGTACCTCAATACTTCAGGAATCACCCGAATGCCTATTTATATAAGTGAAATCAGTTAAAGAACTCGATCTAAATCTAAACGCAGGTTGTCTGATTTAAGCCGTTTTATAGGGATTATTTTTTTCACTTTTCCAATAGTGACGCACAGTTCTCTTTTAATTTTTTTTCAAACTTCTATTTTATTGGCTGGGACCTACTTAATTTTAATTTTTTTTTTTTTGGGGGGGGTGAGTTTTTTTTTTCCATGTGTCTATTACCTTTTTCTTAAATATTATTGATTTGTTTATTTACTTTTTTTTTCTCCATCTGGTGCTCGTATATTAACAACTTAATGTTAGTATGTCATTTTTGTGTGGGTGCAATGTTCATGTACAAGGTTATGCCGTTCTTGTTGACTTCTGCATGTTTGTTGTATCCCCATCACCCCCCACCCACCCCACCCCTTTTTTGGGTTCACGGCCCCCCCTGGGCTCGGAGCCTTATTTAATATTGTTTGATGATGATGTATGAAATTAAAGGACAAAGTTACACAGTCCTAAAGTTTCAAAGATACAATAATGTACTTAGAGAAGAACGGTTGTGTACTATGTGTGGCTTAGAAGTAATTGGTGAAAAGTTTCATTATTTATTTACATGTAACGATTCCTTGTTGATAGAAAAAAAATTTGGAAAATACTTTTTTTTAAGAAAATACTTTTGGACTCATTCAAATGTCTTTAAATTTAACCAGCTGACGAATATTGAATCAAAGAGCAGGTTGCTAAATTTAAGCCACTTTGTTGGAGTTGGAGTTATGTCACTATTTATATATTGTGCATTCCCTTTTGTCTTCTTTTGTGAACCACGCGATGCTGTACATTTTTCTTTCCATGTTGAACCAATGTAAACCTTAAAACGTGTGTTTGACATTTGAGAGTTTTGTCTTGTGATGCCTATGGAGCAGCCATTTTTGTGCCGTTCATTGTTTTTTAATGTCTGTATAATTCCCCCTTGCCCTCTTTTCCCATACTTTAGGCTAAAATGCCCCCTGGGCTATGAGCCTTGTTTCATGCTTGGAATTATATGTGGTTTTGCTAATAAAAGGACAAAGATCCAAAGGACTAAAAGGACAAAGTTCCAGGGAAATAGGCGTAGGGACCTGAATCAACACTGAAGCACCAGAGCAATCATACTGCTAAAATTAACTGTAAAAAGGGCCACATTTTATATCGCCCACCACGGGATTCGAACCTGACTGAGTCATCGGTTTTCCAGGCGAACGCTCTACCACTTGAGCTACGGCGGTGGGACATGTAACATACCCCCCTTCCTCTTCCACTTTTATACCTCCTTCAATGAGAACACCAATGTGGTGGTGGTGGATTATAAATAATAATAACGCTATCTATATAGTGCTTTTCCCTATAAACACTCCTTCAATGAGAGCACCAATGTGGTGGTGGTGGATTATAAATAATAATAACGCTATCTATATAGTGCTTTTCCCTATAAACACTCCGTTCAAAGCTCAATTGTCACTCAATCACACACAAAAAGGAAAATCATTAGGATAAAAATAAAGAAGACAAAGGTTTGTATATCAAAGACGGCAAACCATTCAAATGTATTTCCACACACTCACAAACATAGCAGACAACAGGCATTTTCTAAAGTGTTCATTTTGTTGTTAGCGTTGTGACTGGGCCTTATCCAAGCCAAAGTGTTGATGTTGTTGTTGGCGTTGTGACTGGCCTTTATCCAAGCCAAGCCAAAGTGTTGATGTTGTTGTTGGCGTTGTGACTGGCCTTTATCCAAGCCAAAGTGTTGATGTTGTTGTTGGCGTTGTGACTGGCCTTTATCCAAGCCAAGCCAAAGTGTTGATGTTGTTGTTGGCGTTGTGACTGGGCTTTATCCAAGCCAAAGTGTTGATGTTGTTGTTGGCGTTGTGACTGGCCTTTATCCAAGCCAAAGTGTTGATGTTGTTGTTGGCGTTGTGAATGGCCTTTATCCAAGCCAAAGTGTTGTTGCTGGCGTTGTGAATGGGCTTTATCCAAGCCAAAGTGTTGATGTTGTTGTTGACTGGACTTTATCCAAGCCAAGCCAAAGTGTTGATGTTGTTGTTGGCGTTGTGACTGGCCTTTATCCAAGCCAAAGTGTTGATGTTGTTGTTGGCGTTGTGAATGGCCTTTATCCAAGCCAAAGTGTTGATGTTGTTGTTGGCGTTGTGAATGGGCTTTATCCAAGCCAAAGTGTTGATGTTGTTGTTGACTGGACTTTATCCAAGCCAAAGTGTTGATGTTGTTGTTGGCGTCGTGACTGGCCTTTATACAAGCCAAAGTGTTGATGTTGTTGTTGGCGTTGTGACTGGGCTTTATCCAAGCCAAAGTGTTGATGTTGTTGGCGTTGTGACTGGGCTTTATCCAAGATAAGCCAAAGTGTTGTTGTTGGCGTTTTGACTGGGCTTTATCCAAGCCAAAGTGTTGATGTTGATGTTGTTGTTGGCGTTGTGACTGGCCTTTATCCAAGCCAAAGTGTTGATGTTGTTGGCGTTGTTATTGGGCTTTATCCACGCCAAGCCAAAGGAAAACGTGGAATGACAGGCTGAGCTATATCTGCAGCAAACAATTATCCAAATCGCCAGACCCAAGTTTTACATACAGTGCCAACCCTGTTCAGAAAATGGTGAAGCACAATGACCTTGACCTTTGAGAAGTTCAAAAACAAATTATTTAACCTTGACCTTTGAGAAGTTCAAAAACAAATTATTTAACGTGCTTAGCAGTAGTTAAAATATCCGCAATGGGAAAAATAATGAATTTCCGTTTAATTATTCATGTTTGAGATATTTAGCAAAACTTCTTTAGCAACAAATAAGACTCCAGTGACCTTGACCTTTGCGGTAGTGCAAATATGAGGGGACAGAAGACAGGCCACTAACCTAGGTGATGTTTCTCACAAGTTTGTCAAAATCTGTTCAGTGGTTCTTGAAATATGACTTGCAACATACAGACAGACTAACATTTGGCTCTTCCTGATTCCCCCTATTTCAAAGTTATCCCAGTCTGGGAAAACAAAAATATGACAAACCAAATCTCTACAGGCTTTATACAAGATGTGGCAGATGTGGGTTGGTACAGACCATGAGCAACAGACCATTGTTGTGGAAGATGGTTAATGAGCAAAAGCAGACGAGAAGAGATGAGATTTTAGGTTCTGTTTAAAGGAAGAGATTGGGGATTTGCTGCGGAGTTGATTCCAAGCAGTGGGTCCAAAAGCATAGAAAGAGCGGGATGTGGCAGAAACAAGTTTGATTGGAGGGACTTTAACAGTCAGTGAATCAGAACATGAGCAGAGGTTGTTTGATGGTGTGTGACTAATTAAACAGTGTTTATTCAATTCAAAATTAATTAATTAATTAAAATAAAAGCAAGTAATTAAGAAAATAGAAACATCACCATCACCACCATAATCAACAAAATTCACAAAACAAATGCATTCCAATTACAGTATGTGGTTTTTATTTGTTAAATATATCAAAATCAAAATATAGACATCTGTTCATGGTACAGTGTTGATATTAATCTTAGTTGCAGAGCCACTTTCAAATAAAGACTGATAAAGGTGAATACCGCAAGTCTATTTCTACTGGCCAATCAAAGAACATCACAATCCATAAAATAGCAGTGTACTGATAAAGAGATCAAAATTATATTTACGATATGAACAAGTAATGCAGAATGAATGCTATATTATTGTTAGTTGTAGAGCTAATGTGAAGTCAAAGTCTTAAAAAGGTGAACATAGTGTGTCTATTTCTACTGGCTAACCATGATTGCATGAACATCATTATCAATTGTACTTTGTCCTTGTATTAACACATAGTGTGTCTATTTCTACTGGCTAACCATGATTGTATGAACATCATTATCAATTGTACTTTGCCCTTGTATTAACACACAGTGTGTCTATTTCTATTGGCTAACCATGATTGCATGAACATCATTATCAATTGTACTTTGTCCTTGTATTAACACATAGTGTGTCTATTTCTACTGGCTAACCATGATTGCATGAACATCATTATCAATTGTACTTTGTCCTTGTATTAACAAAACACACAATGTTAAGATCAATACAGGCTGATAGCCCAGGAGTGGGGAAGAGGGTGATGGAAGGGATCACAGACAGACATAGAAAAACAATGGACAGCACAAATACAGACTGCTCCACGGGCATCACAAAGTAAACCACAGAAATATCACACACAGACATAGAAAAACAATGGACAGCACAAATACAGACTGCTCCACAGGCATCACAAAGTCAATCACAGAAATATCACACACAGATATGTTACTAAGGTTACAGGAACATCTGTATTTAATCACAATGCTTAACATTGACAATTAACTTAGAAAAAAGTTTACATATATCACACTAAATTAACAATCGCACAAAACAGAATAATTGGGAAAAACAACACCAACAGTCTGGAGTCACCAGCAGGTCAGCCCCTACAAGACCAGGCAAGGAAATACAAATTATTTACATATTGACATCACAATTCCACAACCTGATCTTCCATTTAGTGTTCATCAATTGCTTACATATTACAATACAACACAACGCACCTTTATTATTGGCTAGGGCTACTATTACTTGCAGCACTATTGACAGGCTGATACAGGAAATATAGCACTCATGCAAGGTGTTTGGATGATTCAAAAAGTATTTTGGTCTATCAACACACAATGTTTGCACGTCAATAAGTAATGATAGCTGTCAGCAAGTTCAACAAAGTCACATATAGTGCATAATGGTTCTTCTCTAGCTATATTATTGTATCATAAAATAGTATTAACACTAGTACTAACAATACCTACAGTACAGCTGTTCAAATGTCCTGCAGTAATTACAGCACTAGATGTACACATCATTTGAAAGTCTGATACATGCGAGTTATAGCATGACCATTTACTGGCTAAAAAAAAAAAAGAGAAAGAAATTGCTCTTATATAGCGTGCTTACAAGCTCAGAGAGCTTCTCAAAGCGCTGGCCACTGATATCCAGCAATCACACAATAGTTTGCTGAAGTCAAGATTTGAACCCACGTCGCCCGATACGCACGTATACAAATCATGCGCTCTAACCACTGAGCTATTCCTGACCATAAACATCATAATCCATTATAGGACACTCCAACAGCGTAACATAGTATTAGCGCTAATATCACTTGCAGCACTATTGAAAGGCTAATACATCAAAACTCAGCACTTATGACATTTCCATTTGCCAACAATGAAAATCATAATGCACCAAATGTCAATGTAATACAATCAGAATCAATCATTTTGTAATGATATAATTTACTCACAACACTAGATTTAAAACTACCTGCAGCACTAGACTTGACATTGAAATGAAAGTCTGATGGTGGTAAATACTGCATGACCATTTGTAATGGTTAATGTTCACAATCACAATCCAGGCTTTCACACTGTTGTTATAGATGGACATGATTGGTAGTAATATACTAACAATACTGCTATAGTGCACATTTCAAATCAAGATGTCTTCAACAAGGAATATTGAGCAAGGCTTTTCCAACTTCAATGAAATAAGTCAAAGCTCAACAAATGCTATCACTAGGCACTCGGTGCTCAAAACAAAAAGTTTGTAATTGTTTTTTACGTCTCAATGACAACAGCCTAATACAGGTTAGTAAAACACGACAATTTAACCAGCAGAACCAATCCTCTAGGATATGACACAGTCATGCTGTTAACATGATTAGTAGTGAAATATGAACAACCCCATTATAACGCTACATTTCACATGAAGGTCTGAAACAAGATTAACAAATGTAACCCGAGTTTCAACTGCTTGGGTGACAAAATAATATTCTCCAAAATCCACATCCAACAATTACTAATATATTTTATAACAATGCTAGATTTGAACTAAAAGACTGATGTGGGTGAATGTCCATTTTCACTGGCTAGCCATGACTGCCATAGTGATTATCTATGATTTGTCAGCCTAACACTTCTGGCCATCACCGTCAACAGCTCAAGCCTTGGCAGGCTGCTATGGAATGGGTCTTGGAGGTAACGCTGTGATCTGAAATCAAAGAAAGCACATTTGTTATGAATAGTGACTTTTCAGACCATATAGTTTCACCTATCCTATCCTATCCTATCCTATTCCATAACTTGTAAGTCATTGAAGCACCAAAGATGATCGTTTAACCAGCATATTCCATCTTTCTCTGTCCTCAGCAACCCTCATGCCTTCGCTCAGTGTCAAGACAGTCCATTCTCAAATGTTGTCCTCCCACCTCTTTTTCTGTCTACCGCTTCTTCTGCCTCTTGCACCGTGCCTTTCACATTATAATGAAATACATCACTTTAAAATAAATTTTAAAAAACACAATAAAAGAAGATTTTTGTTAAAAAAGAGAAAAATATATTTATTAGATGTAGTGTTATATAATAAGTTTGATTTGAATTATAATTTCAACTGTGAGGGTGGAGTTGCAACATGAGCAACATTCTTTATTGATCACTTCAGATTTATAGCACAGAATTATGTACCAAGCAAGCAGCTTGCATCATCATGCTGGCGAAGTAACTAAACCTTGGTTTTAAATACAAAATTAGACTGAACAAAAATCATCAATAAAAATGTGACTACAAATAAACGGATAAGTAAAATAAAGTTCACAAGTAAATTGATCAAAGCTCACATACAATAACATTGACATAAATATATTAATAAATAGTTTTTTGAAGAAAAAAAAATCATTTATATTATAGAAGAATAAATAATCCAAACAAATAAACAGATAAATTGATTAATTAAAAATATTAAAGGACAAAAGTACTTTTAATAAATATATACTCATAAATATAAAGTAAACCTTGTTGTAGTGGCAAAGATCAAAGAAAGGATAGGATGGAGAAGGGACATCATCCACCATCACTCCCTGGTCTATTCCATCCTTGTACAGATGTAGCGCTCTGTTACCATCCACCAACACTCCAACACGCTGGCCTGGGTTTAAATTGTACAATAAATTTCCCCAACCTTTCACCTGCCAAACAAAGATTACAGTGAAGTAAACTGTACACTAAATGTCCCACATCTTTCACCTGCAAAACAAAGATCACAGTGAAGTAAACTGTACACTAAATGTCCCACATGTTCACCTGCAAAACAAAGATCACAGTGATGTAAACCGTACATTAAATGTCCCACATGTTTCACCTGCAAAACAAAGATCACAGTGAAGTAAACTGTACACTAAATCTCCCACATGTTTCACCTGCAAAACAAAGATCACAGTGAAGTAAACTGTACACTAAATGTCCCACATCTTTCACCTGCCAAACAAAGATCACAGTGAAGTAAACTGTACACTAAATGTCCCACATCTTTCACCTGCCAAACAAAGATCACAGTGATGTAAACTGTACACTAAATGTCCCCATCTTTCACCTGCAAAACAAAGATCACAGTGAAGTAAACTGTACATTAAATCTCCCACATCTTTCACCTGCAAAACAAAGAGCTCAGCGATGTAACACTGTGGTCAGACTTGTACTGTACTGTGGTCAGTCAACTCAGGTCAAAGTAGCAACACCTTGTAGAAGGTCAAGGTGTGGTCACAACAGTAATTTTCAACATCTTATCAGTGCTGCAGTGGTCTCAGCCACCTCACTCATGCATGGATTGAACAATTAGCACCCTGTGCTTCATCTCAACTTTGGTCCCAAGCTACAGCTAATGTTTGTGCCTGCTATGTTTACAACTTTGGTCCCAAGCTACAGCTAATGTTTGTGCCAGTTGATGTTTACAGTCATGCACCCTGTGCTGGTATCAGCTCTTTCAGCTGGAAAGTGCACTATATCATTGTTCACTTCAATTACAAGTGCAACAAAGTACTTCTGTTGACTGTCATTAGTTCCAAGTAACTGTACCTTGTTGTGTGTGAATGTGTCTTCAGAACTAGAAGATCTTTGACCTGCAAGTACACAATAGCCTTCAACACTTTTTACAACTAAAATAACCCCGCAAAACGTTTGCCCCAAACTGAATTGACAATATTAATAATAATAATAATAATAATAATAATAATAATAATAATAATAATAATAATAATAATAATAATAATAATATCCTATCCTATCCTGTCCCGTAACTCGGAGGTCGTAGGGGCACCACAGATGATCGTTTAACCAGCATACTCCATCTTTCTCTGTCCTCAGCAGCCCTGATGGCTTCACTCAGTGTCGAACCAGTCCAATCTCGAATGTTGTCCTCCCACCTCTTTTTTGGTCTCCCTCTTCTTCTACCTCCTTGCACTGTGCCTTGCAGAATAGTCTTTGCAAGGCCTGATGATCTGGTGATGTGGCCATACCATCGGAGTTTCCGTTTCTTCACCACTGTAAGCAGGTCATCGTGTTGTCCAATGGCTTGTGTGATGGACAATAATAATAGTTAGTAATAAAAATAATAATAACAATAATAAAAATCACCCCAATAATAATAATAAATAATAATAATAATAATAATAATAATAATAATATTAAAAATAATAATAATAATAAATAGATAATAATAATAATGTAACCCTGCGTAAATATCAGAAGGCCAGGACAGTTCCCACCAACTGACTGCAAACATGTATAAATTAGAGTGAGAGAGAGAGAGAAAGCTAGTCAGAACTAGAACAGTAGAAGTAATTAAATGTATATTATAATAGTGAGTTCTTATCATTAAGGTAGCTCTTACTTTTGGTTAGCACAAAGAAATTAGTCACTTGTATTTTGGAAGTCAGCAGAGAAAGTAATTCTTACTTTGTTGCTTCATTTTCATTTTTTCAGGTGTGTGTGATACTTATAGTTGTTTTTTCAGAATATTTAGAATAGTAGTAAAGTAAATAATATCCCTATCCTATCCTATCCTATCCCGGAACTCGGAAGTCGTTGGGGCACCACAGATGATCGTTTAACCAGCGTACTCCATCTTTCACTGTCCTCAGCAACCCTAAGTAAATAATAGAATGTTAGATAACAAGAGATGACTAAGTATAAAGTAATTTAGGATGTATACATTTGAACAAGTGAATTTGTTGTAAATATGTTTAATGAAAATTAAAGAGACTGGTATTTTTGAAGTCAGCAGAGAAAGTAATTGTCCCATCCTCATCACTTCACACGCACCCACACTTGATTCTTTACACACACCCCATCAAGTTTACACTGGCGCCCAACGTGGGGCTTTCCTTCCTCGTGAAGGAATATTAAGATGGAGACGATGGCAGAGCTGGTGGAAAGACTCAAGGGCTTATCAGATGAGGACAGAGCGACTGATCTTCTAGCAGTGGCTCCTACTTCACAGCAAGAAATTCAGGAGGAAAATTCTTCACAGCAGAATGAAGCTCCTACGACTGCAAGAGAGTCGGCTCCTGCCCCTTCTCCCCAGGTTTCCCACACTTCCCTTGCAACCACCCTTATTTTCCCACCAAACTTGGCCCCTTTCTCCAGTGAGACCGACAAGATCTACACTGTAGAAATATCAGTTTTGATAGCACAGTGTATATTTTCAGATTCAGATTCAGAAGGACGCCCGTTATCCTCAATGGAGAGCAGTGGTTGTTGGACTGATGAAGAGTCATGGTGAATCTGCCATTTTTCAAGCCATGCGGCGATCGACAAAATCTCTGGCAGCCGACGTTTTGCTACATCTTCCGGCCTCAGCGTCTGTGGCTGTCATTGTGGCCAAGTTTGACCAGATGTTTGGCTGCGTTCAGCCTGCGGATGTCCAGTATGAGCAATTCTATACAGCCAGGCAACATGTGGCAAGACCGTAGTGGCATGGGCTTGTCGTTTGGAACAAATTGTCAGCGAACTGCGGTCAACAGACAAGACGCTGAGATTCGACGCAACAAACAACATGCTGTGTAACAAACAACATGCTGTGTAACAAACAACATGCTGTGTAACAAACAACATGCTCTGTAACAAACAACATGCTCCGTAACAAA